>JARHVA010001744.1:682500-1132500 GCA_037957365.1 Torreya grandis | reverse complement strand
TTTCTGTGCATCAGGTCATTGTTTGAGTTGTTTGAGCATATGTAGAGGTGAGCAGAGTTGATTGTGATCATTTGAAGATGTCCTAAGGGAAATAAGGAGTGGACCCATGCTTATGGAAGTGGTCCTATGTTATTTTTTTGTTTGATGATGTGCTAAATGGGTGAATAGGTCTCCACAAGACCTATAAGAGCTATGAGGACCTTATTAAAAGGTGTATATGCTTAAGGGTGACCTATAAATGCTATGGAAAACCTATGAAGATTGTTTTGATCCATGTATTTATATGATAGGTGCATTAAGGGATAAGGCATGCCTAGTGGCCAACCAAGGTGTTGATTATCAAGTATGCTCTATAAATGGTGATTTTTAGACTTTAGTGAGGATTTATCCAAAGGTGGATGTGAGAGTTATGGAGTAAAGTAAAGGTGAGAACCTTTGAAAGAGAAGGTACCAATTAGTAAGTACTAATAGAGAGCAAAGAGGATCAGACGTGCTTATCTGATCAAGGTGATGAAGGTGATCACATAGGTCATTAGACCTAATAAGCCTAGAAGAGGTAGAATAAGTGAGTATGCTCAAGAGGCTGTTTCAGAGAGTGTGTATGGTGGTCAAAGTCAAGGTGAAGGTTGTGTGTTCCCTATGAATGGATTAAATATTATAATAGATTAAGTACTATTTGTCTGACCTATAGGTCATAATTTTATGTAGAATAGTGATCTTGAAGATTGAGTGTGAGTAAAGGTGAAGAATGATAATCAGAGGTCCATCATCAGATGTTGAAGAAATTAGTTCATAAGTGGATGTGTTCATAGATGTTGTGTTAGTTCATCATCTAAGGGGTTTTTAGCCTCCTTGCAAGGTGAAACTCGTGTTGGGGATCAATCCAACAATATGATTACACTTATGAAAGCAATAAATCGCGGAATTAAATTAGATAGATAAGTAACTAGAATCAAATAATAACAAAGAACAAGAGATACAAGAAACCACCCTAAAAACTTGTATTAAACTCTTTATAGAAGGAATACAATTGAAGAAAATTCTTTCTTCCACACCTCTCTCAGATGCACAAGATCTCTCTCTAGATCTCTTTCCCTCAAGAGCTCTTTCTCTCAAGTACAATCAACTCCAACAACCTGGATTGATACAACTCTGTACTGTTCTTCAACATTCACATACAATGAACTACTACAACTGCACAATAAGCTAAGAAGATCTAATTCTACATATAGAATTAGGAGACTTGAGCATGCACTTACAACCAACAGTTAAGCCTCTTGAACAAGGGCTCTAAAAACAATCTTACTAATAATAGAGACGCAAACTTAAGACTAAGACTTAAACTCATCATGCAAACACTCAGTTCTATCCTTGGAAATAGCATTCTGGATGCATAGGTAACCGACTGCAGTTCCTGTCTGCTTGCCTGTGACCGACATCAGCCAATCCTCTACTGATGTCAGCTCTCTTCAACTGCACCTGACCGATGTCGATCGCTCCTGACCGATGTTGATCGCTCCTGACCGATGCCGGTGACTGTGTGAACCTACAACTTTGGTAATGCGCTCATATGTGAAGCTTTTAGGCTCCACACCTTAACAATCTCCCACTTGGAGATAAACAGCTGCACCAGTACCTGTACAACAACATCTTCTAGCTCCTCCATCTTCAACTCAATCATGAAGACCAATAGAAGTTGAATGAAGATTCAACTTCTCCTTTATAACCGGCTTGGTTAACATATCAGTAGGATTCTTGTCTGTATGGATCTTCTCTAGCTTCAACTCACCATCCTCCAATACCTGTCTTATGAAGTGGTACCTAAGCTGTATGTGCTTGGTTCTTGAGTGAAAGGCTGAATTCTTAGCCAAATGAATTGCACTCTCACTATCACTGTATAATCTGTAACTCCCATGCTCCCTTCCAAGCTCTTCCATGAACCGTGTCATCCATATTATCTCTTTGCTAGCCTCTGTGGCTGCAATATACTCTGCTTCTATAGTTGACAAGGCAACAACCTTCTGCAACTTTGATATCCAACTAACCGCCGTTCCACCTACAGTGAAAACATATCTTGTGGTGCTCCTCCTGCCATCCAAATCACCTGCCATATCTGAATCTACATAACCATGTAGAGAAGTATCTGAACCTCCATAGCACAAGTGCCTACTGCTGGTTCCTTTCAGATATCTAAGGATCCACTGAACTACTTTCCAATGTTCCTTACCTGGATTGGCCATATACTTACTTACAACACCCACTGCTTGGGCAATATCCGGTCTAGTACACACCATTGCATACATCAAACTCCCTACAGCGGAAGAATATGGAACCTTACTCATGTACTCTACCTCATCATGTGAATTAGGACATCGTTCTTTACTGAACTTAAAATGTCCAGCCAAAGGTGTGCTTACCAGTTTAACATCCTGCATATTGAACTGTTTCAACACCTTGTCCACATAATCCTCTTGAGACAATATCAACCTATGATTTTTCCTGTCTCTCTTAATGATCATGCCAAGGATTTTCTTTGCTACTCCCAAATCTTTTATAGCAAACGTTTGAGCTAATTTCACCTTAAGCTCAGAGATATCCTGTATGTGTGATCCTGCAACCAGCATATCATCTACATACAACAATAGAATAATATATCTACCATTATCCAATCTCTTAAAATACACACAATGGTCAGATTGACACCTACTGTAGCCATGCTCAGTCATAAACCTGTCAAATTTTAAATACCACTGTCTAGGAGCTTGCTTGAGGCCATACAAGCTTTTCTTTATTCTGCACACTAACTTCTCCTTACCTTTGACCTCAAATCCTTCCAGCTATTCCATATATATTTCCTCATCCAAATCTCCATGAAGAAACGTTGTCTTAACATCTAGCTGCTCAAGATGCAAATCCTCAATAGCAACCAAAGATAGTACAATCTGTATAGAAGTCATTTTAACAATAGGAGAAAAAATCTCACCAAAATCAATACCTGGCTTTTGTGTAAATCCTTTCACTACCAATCTGGCCTTATATCTCATCTGTACATTCTCACCTTCCTTCAACTTGTAGGTCCATCTATTCTTCAGTGTCCTCTTACCAGCTGGCAACTCAACCAAATCCCATGTTTGGTTCTCTCTTAAGGACTCCATCTCCTCAACCATGCCATGCTCCCACTGACTCTTGGACTCCACCTGTATTGCTTCTTCAAAACTCTCTGGTTCTCCACCATCAGTTAGCAATAAGTAGAATAAAGAAGGAGAATATCTAATTGGAGGCTTACTGACTCTTTCTGACCTCCTGATGGGTGTCTGAGACTCATTCACAACACGCTGTCCACCCAAATTCTATGACAGTGACCGACCTCGGTCATCTCCAGACTTGTTACTGGCTGACGTCGATTCTATTTGACCGACATCGGTGCCTGTCTTGCCGACGTCGGTCTCTGTATTACTGACATCAATTTATGTTCTACCGATGCCAGTTCCTTTCCTGCTGACGTCGATCTCTGTGTTTTCCTACAAGTGATTATTTATTTTTCCCGTGAGCTCATTTTGGACCGTCACCTCGTCCAATTCACCATTGCTCCGCCCAAATTGATTCAGCTTCTTCAGCTGATCACTATACATCACTTTTTCATTGAAAACAACATCACGGCTCCTAATTATCTTGTTAGTTCCTAGATTCCAAAATTTGAAACCAAAATTATCTGAGCCATAGCCAATAAATGTGCACCTCATAGACTTAGCATCCAGCTTCTTTCTATTTTCCTTATCAACGTGTACAAAGGCTTCACAACCAAAAACTTTGAGAAAAGAGAGATCTACCTTTTACCTTGTCCATGCCTCTTCTGGAATTCCACCATCCAGAGCTGTAGAGGGTCCTCTGTTAATCAGGTACACTGTAGTGTCAACAGCTTCTACCCAAAACTCTAAGGGCAAACCAGCATGCAATATCATACATCTTGCACTCTCCATGATTGTTCTATTCATCCTTTCAACAATTCCATTCTGCTGAGGTGTCCTTAGAACCGTCCTTTGCCTATAGATTCCATGCATATAACAATACCAGTTGAACTTATAGCTGTAAAACTCACCACCATTGTCAGATCTCAGGCACTTCAATCTTCTGCCTGTTTCATTCTCAACCATAGCTTTCCAAATCTTAAAAGTCTCAAATACATTAGATTTCTTCTTAATACAATAGATTCATACCTTTCTTGTAGCATCATCTATGAACGAAACATAGTACTGTGATCCTCCAATAGAAGCTACCTGAGCCAGTCCCCACACGTCTGTGTGAACAAGCTGCAACTTATGCTTCTTCTTTGTAGACCCAGTCTTGAGAAAACTAACCCTTTTCTATTTTCCAAATACACAGTGCTCACAAAATTCTAGATCCATGCTTTTTAAATCTGAAAGCTTACCTTTAGACTTAAGAATTGACATTCCCTTCTCACTCATGTGGCCAAGCCTTGAGTGCCACAATTTTGCATCCACATCTGAAGTAGATAATATAGAAGGAGAATTGTTAGTAACACAATTACACAAATAGAGAGTACCTACTCTCTTATCTCTGGCCATAACAAGTGCACCCTTGGTCACCTTCCAAGATTTTACTGTGAGAGTTACTGTACAACCCTCATCCCCTAACTTTCCTGCAGAAATCAAATTCCTCTTCAAGCTAGGAACATGCATAACATCTCTCAACACCCATGTGTTGCCATTCTACATTTTCAGCTACACTTTACCTTTGCCAATGATTTTACAAGGCTCATCATCCCCTAGATACACTATTCCAAAATCTCCATGGATATAGTCACTAAAATATTCCCTATTAGGGGTAGCATGAAAAGATGCACTAGAATCTAATACCCAAGATTCTATATTATTATGCAAAGAGAATATTAAAGCATCTTGTGCAATACTTGCAACCTTTGCTTCTTCTTTTCCTTCATGCTGATTGTCCTCCTTAGGCTTTGACCAACAATCTCTGCTTATGTGCCCCATCTTTCCACAATTCCAACATTGTGGCTTCCTGCCATTTCTGGATTTGGATCTACCTCTCCCCTTAGACTTAGATCTTGATCTCCCTTTCTTGCTCTTCTCTTTTTGCCTTCCCCTACTCTCAAAACTTAAAGCATTCTTAGATGTCTCTTCTATGCTTTTCCTACGAATTTCCTCATTCAAGATAACACTAACAACATCCTCTACTTTTAAAATATTTGAAGCAGATGCAGTATTACTAACTGCCATTACTAAGCTATGCTAGCTTTCAGGGAAAGAACATAATATTAAAAGAGCTTTTATTTCATCATCAAATACAATTTTGACTAAACTTAATTGATTTACAATTCCATGGAAATTATTCAGGTGATTAGGTACAGATCCACCTTTCTGCATATGCAAATTAAATAGCTGCTTCATAAGATATACCTTATTAGACGCTGAGGGTTTTTCATACAAATTTGCTAAAGTAGTCATCAACTCTACCGTTGTTTTTGCCTGTGATAAATTAGATATCACAGTAGATGCTAGACTCAGTCTTATAGACCCCAGAGCCTTTCCTGTCAAGAACTTCCCATTCTTCATCATCCATGTCTGTGGGCTTCTTTGCAATCCCACCTAATGATAAGTATAGATCTTTCTGATACAGATAGTCCTCTATCTACATTCTCCAATGTTGATAATTTTTGCCATTGAACTTCTCCATTCTCAATTTACTTTCTTCTTCCATTGCTTCTCCCACTCAAATAGAAATCCCTGCAAAAACTCCTGTGAGCAACCTGTAATCAATACACACTACATAGATCTGAACCACCTGTTAGTGAACCTGAGCTTTGATACCGATTATTGGATATCAAACTCTAAACCTACAACCTGGCTCTGATACCACTTGTTGGGGATCAATCCAACAATATGATTACACTTATGAAAGCAATAAACCGTGGAATTAAATCAGATAGATAAGTAACTAGAATCAGATAATAGCAAAGAACAAGAGATACAAGAAACCACTTTGAAAACTTGTATTAAAATCTTTACAGAAGGAATACAATTGAAGAAACTTCTTTCTTCCACACCTCTCTCAGATGCACAAGATCTCTCTCTAGATCTCTTTCCCTTAAGAGCTCTTTCTCTCAAGTACAATCAACTCCAACAACCTGGATTGATACAACTCTGTACTGTTCTTCAACATTCACATATAATGAACTACTACAACTGCACAATAAGCTAAGAAGATCTAATTCTACATATAGAATTAGGAGACTTGAGCATGCACTTACAACCAATAGTTAAGCCTCTTGAACAAGGGCTCTAAAAATAATCTTACTAATAATAGAGACGTGAACTTAAGACTAAGACTTAAACTCATCATGTAAACACTTGATTCTATCCTTGAAAATAACATTCTAGATGCATAGGTAACCGATGGTGGTTCCTGCCTGCTTGCCTGTGACCGACGTTGGCTGATCCTCTACCGATGCCAGCGTCTCTTCAACTACACCTGACCGATGTCGGTCGCTCTTGACCAACATCGGTGACTGTGTGAACCTGCAACTTTGGTAATGCGCTCATATGTGAAGCTTTTAGGCTCCACACCTTAACAACTCGATAAAGGTCTAGTTGTTGTTGTAGCTCAACTAGATAGGTGTTATAGTACCTTGTGGGATTGTAGTCTCACTAAATAAGGATTATAGTTCCTTGATCAATTATAGATGGTCTAAATCAATTATTTTTATTATAGGATAGTAGTTTAATTATAGGTTATAGTGGGTTTTCTTCTCCAAGAGTCTTTCCCACATATGTCATGTGTTATGTGATTGATCTTGTATTGTCTCTCTTGCTCATTTCTATGAATGATGTGTATGCTTTATGAATGATTATGGTAATTGATTAAGAACTTGAAAGTGATTTAATTTAAATTTGGACTATTTGGGCTCACTTCTTCACTCCCCCTCTCAGTGATTGTACCTCTAATAGTTGGTATCATATTTGGTCCTTTAGATGAAGCCTAATAAATTGAAGGTGATCCTTAGTAGGTACAAAGATGGTTAAGTAGTTGAAAAAAGAAAATCAATAATGAAAGGTTGTAATCAAGGTACCTTAAGAACATATACATAATTTGAATAAATATACAAAAGAGGATGAGAATGTTATCAATTATCTCAAGATTCAGCTAGTAGATGCCAAGACAAGTTTGTATTTAAAATAAAAGGACATCATGTTTGATAAAGAAGCTTGCCATAATAGTAGAGAAGATGACAACAAAGAAGGAAAAAAGTATCAAGAAAAGATCAAGTCTATTGAAGTACATGCATATAGATTGAAATACATGAACAACAAGGTCAAAGAGGATGAAGAGAAGATCAATATTCTTGAGGATCAGTTAAGGACTACAAATGCAAATCTAAAAGTAAAAGAAGATGAGTATGATCAGCTAAAGGTTGAAATGAATTCATTGAAAAGTGAGCATGAGCTTGATATAGTCAAATTGGATAAGTTGGAAGAAAATCATGATAATTTTGACTATGTCAAGGAGAATAAAAGATTTGAAAGCAATGCAAGAAGGTCTATTACCAAATGATTCAAGGTATGCTAGTTTATTTCATGGTCATTGTTATACATGTAATAAGTATGGTAATAGAGTTAAGGATTGTAGAAGGAAGTCAGCCAAGTATGGACATTCATGGAGCCTTATAATAAGGATCAATTGTTCATGGAAAAATCATAACTTACATCAGTCAAAAGGTATGTTGAATGATGTTATTTTCTACAGTTACAATAAAATAGGACATATTTCTAGATTATAAAAGAATAGTTTGAAGAAGCACTCTGATTCTAAAATTTAATCAATGGTGTTGAGACCCAAGAATATTAAGGATAATCTTGATCAAGGTGGACTGGCTGCTAAAATAAAGAAGGAATTAAATATGAAAAAGATACAAGACTACCAAGAGAATTTGTCTCTTATCTAGATAGAAAAATAAGATCACAATCATCATCAAGCAAAAGGTATGAATGATATTATTTGTTTTAGTTGTCATAGAGTTGGTCACATTGCTAGGTATTATAAGAATAGGTTGAATGAGTTCCCAAAACAAAATAAGGTGCATGGATCTCTTAGTGTGTAAGGAAGAGGTCAAAAATGGGCATGGAAACCAAAGGTAATCATTGTCAATTATTATAGTCATAAGAATAATAAGAAAGTTTCTCTAAAAGGATATGTTGCAAATCAGGATAAGCTCAAGGATCAAGTAGGTAAGATGGATTTAAAAGTTGAAGAGTGCCAATGGCTCTCATTGTCTGCTCATGTTGAGAATGAAGAGACCAAATGAAAGGAGAAGACCAAGGTGTTGATTGAGGCTAGTTATAATGTGTGTATGAATCCAAGTGAAAATTATGCTATTGTTGAGCTTGTATCATGTAATGAACATCAATTATTTGTGCCTAGTGATGAGGTTCCAAACTATAAGGTAGATTGCTTAGAAGAAAAGGTATGTCATGAATCCATGTTGTCTCCATGTATCATCAATATAATTATAAAAGAAAAGGAGAATTTTGTAGTGGTTGAGCAAATTAATTCTCTTAAGATAAAGAAGAAGAACTATAAGTATCAAATGACCAAGGAGGAAAAGGAACATGAAGAGTTGTGGGCAACTCTTGGTTTCACACCATGGTAGAGCATTATGGTGTAGAAGAGGTCTATGTATTTGCTTATTAATAGACTAATTTTAGTAGAGAATCAAGTTTGTTTGCTCAAGATGGTAATACCAATTAGATAAGGTCTTTGGTTAAGAGGGAGTAACAAGTTCATGAGTTTGTTCAAGAGATTTGTGAAGGAGGTATTATGCAAGGTCAGAATGGATATATCCAGATGGCGTAATGAGATTGATGAAATGTCAAGAATATTTTGATACTCATAAAGGTCTATACACTTATTTTTCATGTGGTCTAGGTGATTTTGTGGTTTGAAGGTATGTTTGTGCCAATTAAAGATTTTTGAGTGATCTTGATTTTCTCAATTTTTGGCTAAAGGGCAAGTAGACCTAAAATGCATTATAGGAAGTCATGGCTCCAAAAGGTGTGAAGGCTCAAATATTGGTCCATAAGTGTGTGATGAGTGTCTCTAGGTGTGTAATAATTTTTAGAGGTGTGTGTTGACCAAAAGGAAGTTTGTTGACCTTATTTATTTTTGAGTTTTTAGGGTTTTGAGCTATGCTATAAAAGTGGGTTTTATTATGAATTGAGGTCTAAGGCTTATTAATAGGTTGAATTTGATAAATTTTTTGTCAAATAAATATTCAAAAAGATTTGAATGTTTGTCGTTCTCAAGTTATTTAAGTTTTTGTCAGTATTGAGGGTTAATTGGCTAGTAGATTTGTGAAGGAAATATCTTTCAAAGGATGATATTGGTGATTAAAATTTGTGTGATTTATGGGTAATATGATATTTCTATATATTTAAAGTTTTAGGTCTTGAAGACGTGTCTAATAAAAATTGTGGGCTCTGTAAGTTCCAGGTAGGGCTACAAGGAGGCTAGACAAGCCTAATTTGAAGAAGTGATTTTTGCTTAGTTTATCCAAAAGATAAAATTATGTTTGTTTCAAGGAGAGTTATTAGGTTGGTTTAGATAATGTTTCCTATTTTTTGAGTGGCATGAAGTTCTATTGGTGGTCCTTGTGGTAGCTTACGAGTGAAGGATAGTGAGCATGTGTGTTTGTTCTTCATGGTATGTGGAGATCTGAAGATGCTCAAAAGGTGAAATTTCTTAGAGATATTATGGGGAGTACCTATAAAATGTTTCTTGGTGAGTTTAATTAGATTTAAATGGTTTTTTTGTGTTTCTTCTTCATTGGTTGTAATGCTTGATTGAAGAGAGTGTTGGTATGGAGCAAGATGAAGTTGTCAAGGCAAGTAGAACTAGGATAAAGGTAAGGGGGAATTTGTATCATATTTATAAAATGGTATTTCCATATTTTATAGTATTTTTATGTCCTTTGGATTAATTTTTTCCCACATTATCATTGTGTCAAAGGGGGAGAAATTGCCTGTTGTGGGACTACTTGAAGATAGAGAAGAAGAACTGTATATTGCTATATATGATGGTTTTTAACATCAATGATAAAGGGTGATATTGTTGGAGAGTTGTAATGATGATGTCATATAGGTTTCTAGAAGAGTGGATGAAGTGCCTTGATATTTTATGTGACAATGACAAAGTGTGCAATGTGCTTATCCTACTATGCTTGAAGTATGATTGGTCGATCTTCTATTTTGGAATGGTTAGAGATATTTGGGGATGAGTATGGAGTATTAAGGATGTGAAATAATTCTCTAATATGTTTTATATTCTTTTAGTTCTTGTGTACATAATTGGATTTCATTTGGTTGATCATTGTTATCATCTAGATAATTTGGGTCTAGTGGTAGAAAATTTGAGTAGGCAGCTTGATGACATCACCAGTACCACGTGTGGATGAGTTAGGGGGAGTTGGTTATATGGTTGTGATAAAATTAGTCCCTAGTTATTATGTGATGAATATCAGGTCATGTGCCTAAGCACATCAAAATATGCAAGTGCAAAGTTGGGATCCTAAGCATTTTGACAGTGTTTTTCCATACTTAAGCAAATTTGCATAAGGTAAGAAAGAGCCAAGTAAGTATTTTTATGGTGGCATATCTCACACATGTGGAAATTTCAAGATAAGGTGATCATACGGGTTTATTTATTTGTGTGCCTAGTTTATTTATGCTAACTTTTAGGTCAAGCATTGAAGCATGACAAAAGATATTCATGTTCAAAGTTGGTCTTCCAAACAAGTTTTTGACATAATTGGCTCTGTGGTATAAAAATCTGAGTGAGAATTTTAATGTTGTTATATCTCACACAAGTGAAAGTTCTAGGAGCAATTTATCATAGGGTTAGATTATCCTATGTGAGGAGATCAGATGGTTCAAATTTGAGAACATGTGAGTGAGCAAGATAAAAGATATGACTGTGCAAAGTTGGCCTTCCAGGAAGATAACGTTCCCATAGTCAAATGTGCACAAGTTAAAGTTTGATCAAGTCTCAAGGTGATCAATGGAGTACATTTTCTTCAAGAAGTTAATAAGTAGTGAGATGATGCCATGTGTTTAAATTTTAATGCTAAGAAGAGATAAAGATCAAGCTTTTTCCAAGGATCAACAATGAGTAGGTGATCATAAAGATCTAGATCTACAGAGCACAGTAAGTCAAATGGGTCAAAGAGATAGTTATTTAACATTGTTATAAACTAAGCTACATATAAGATATTGACAGTATGCATTGAGTCAATTTTTTTAGATTGCATGAGATGAGGTCAACTAATTCAAAGCTTCACAATGTTAAAGATTGAGCTAATTTTATAGAGATCGATGGATCATGATTAGCCAAGATAAGTGAGAGCATCAAGATGAAGGAAAGTGGGCAAGGTTTAACTATGACCATTGGAATTCAAATGTTTGAATTTTGTAAATGAAAAGACTAGTGTGTAGAATTTGGACTATAAATTTTGATCCATAACAAATTTGTTGGTGATGTAAAAAGCAAAGATGAAGAGGAATACATGATGCATCCATTGAGCCTAGTTTTAAGATATATAAGTATGTAAGTCAAAGATATTAAGGTTCAAATTTCAATGTGTGTTCGTGCATGGACTATAAGTGAATCAAGAAGATTCTTTGATCTTGTTTTGGTATTATTTTGATATCTCTTGATGAAATGGCTATTGGGGAGTATTTTAAACTTCATGAGGATCATTTGTGTACAATATAAAGGTTTTACCATTCATATACAATATGAAAAAATATTAATAATTTGTATGTGTATTTGTTCATGTGGTTCTTATGCATCATGTGAGTGTTTGAGTTGTTTGAGAATACATAGAGGTGAGTCGAGTTGAGTGTGATAATTTGAGGATGTCTTAGGGGAAATAAAGAGTGGACCCATTATTTTGTAAGTGGTCCTATGTTCTTTTTTGTGTGATGATATCCTAAATGGGTGAATAGGTCTCCATGAGACCTATAAGAGCTATAAAGGCCTTATTAAAAGGTGTAGTTGTTTAAGGGTAACTTATTGATGTTATGGCCAAACTATGAATATTGTTTTGAGCTATGTATTCATATGATAGATGAATTAAGGGATACATCATGCCTAATGTCCAACCAAGGTGTTGAGTATCAAGTATGATAAATAAATAGTGAAATCAAAAATGGTGATTTTTAGACTTTAGTGAAGATTTATCCAAAGGTGGATGTGAGAGTTATGTAATGAAGTAAAGGTGATAAAATTTGAAAGACAAGGTACAGGTTAGTAAGGACCGATAGAGAGAAAAGAGGATCATACATGCTTATCTGATCAAGGTGATGAAGGTGATCACATAGGTCATTGGACCTAATAAGCCTATAAGAGGTAGAATGAGTGAGTATGCTCAAGAGGCTATTTGAGAGAATGTGTATGGTGAGTAAAGGCAAGGTGAAGGTTGTGTGTGCCACTTGAATGGATTGAAGAGCAGAATAGATTGAGGACTACTTTTATGACTTTTAGGTCATAATTTTATTGGTAGAATAGTGCTCTTGTAGATTGAGTGTGAGTGAAGGTGAAGATTGATAATCAAAGGTCCATCTTCAGGTGTTGAAGACATCAGTTCATAAGTGGATGTGTTCATAGGTTTTGTTGTGGAAACTTAGCATCTAAGGGGGTTATAGCCTTTGTTCAAGGTAAAACTTGATAAAGGTCTAGCTGTAATTGTAGCTCAGCTAGATAGGTGTTGTATCACCTTGTGGGATTGTAGTCTCACTAAATAGGGATTATAGTTCTTTGATCAGTTACAACTTGTATAAATTGGTTCTTGTTATCATAGGACACTATTCTAATTATAGGTTTTGGTGGGTTTTATACCCTGAGAAAGTTTCCCACATATGTCATGTGTTATGTGATTGATGTTGCATTATCTCTCTTGTTCATTGATATGAATGATGTGTATGCTTCATGAATGCTTATGGTAATTAATTAAGAACTTGAAAGTGATTGATTTTGAAGTTGGATTATTTGGGCTCACTGATTCATCCCCAATTCAGTGATTGCACCTCTAACACAAGTAAGGTAATGAAAAAGCAACAGATCCTTAAACCCAACAATATCATCAAAATGCCATGGATGAAGCCATACGACCAAGGTAATAACCTTCAAACCAATAATTAAATCAAAACCACTAAATAACCTGCATCACCTTTGTTAGGGTTACAAAATAAAGGTAGAGGATCATAACCCCCAATTGCATCGAAAAAACTAATAGAGGTAAATATTGATGCAGTTGAAACAATAAAATGCAATCTAGAATTAATTTGAATGGTTATAATCATTTGAATTTGCACTAATGAGGGTCAACATAGGGAATTTCAAAATTTCCATATAAATAGGTTATAAACATTTCATATTATAATACTCTATTAATTTTTTAATGAAAACCCACATTATCTTTATAAATTTATTTATTTTTAAATCAATTTTACAATATCTCAACAGAATTTAAGAACATACCAAAATAAAGAAAAAACTTTAAGAATCAAATGGAACACAATCCATTAATTGGAACTATAGGTGCATCATGAGTCTCATGACTTCATGATGAACCTTTAATTTCATTCTAAAAACACTAAAATATCATTCAATAATAGAACCTAAATATGCTTCATTAGAACACAAAGGTGGATCACTTACATGGAAAATGCAAGCCACCATTTAGAGAAGCTACATGGTTCTTACTCAGTTCCTTCTTCTTTAATCCCTTCTACAAGAATGAGTCTAGAATCCTCCATATTCCTCTCCATATTAGTGTTGACCAATGTTTTCCCCAGGCCAAAAAATCATTCACCTTCTTTATTCACTTTTCGAAGATAGTGTTTCTAGGTTGCACAACTTTAATGCCAAAGTTTTCTCATTTTGGTTCAAATGGCTCAGTTCAATGAAGAAGGCCATCGAATCTAGTTCAGCAGTCATTGATGCGCAATGATTGAACCATTAAACCAGGTTCAATGGGTTCAGTTCAATAAAGAGTTCAACGGCTTGGTTCAACGTACTTGGTGGTTCAAAGCTTGGAGAAGTTCATTGGCCTTTGGTTCATCGGCGCACTCCTTTGAACCTTGAACCGTTGAACCAAAATTTGGTTCAACGAGTTTGGTTCAAGGGACTGCCCCAAGCTGAAAGATAGTCAATGGTTAGGGGTGCCCTTTCGGAGGGTAGGCATTTCAAATATTTGCATGGAAGGATCCAGTCAAAGTTTAAACTTGGGTAAAAGGCAAAGGGGCGGGCACAGCTTAACACAAGGCAAAGCATGAATGAATTTCCATAGACTTTTTGTCTGCGAGAAAACATCCATGGATAAAAGTCTATGGAAACATTCAAAGACCCAACAATAGTTTGAATAGCCACACGACCCGCCAAAGTATACAAGAAAAGAGTGCCTGCAAAGAAATTAAGAGGGCCAAAAGCCAGCAAGCCGCAGAAGAAGTCATAAGGCCCAAGGACGTCCTAGAGGATGTCAAAATTAATGAAGCAAAGTAGCCATTTGCCTTCAAATGAAAGAGCGCTAAACATGGAAAGGAGCTCAAAATGAAGTGACCCACCTGAATGTTTGCCCCAGGGGCCGAATGAACCAGATAAGACAAAATGGAGGAAAACCAAAGTGACAAGCAAGGAATGAGTAAGCAGTCAGTCCAACTGGTGCTAATCTGAGAAGCGACTCCAGTAGGTGAAATAGTGCCAGTGAATTGATCATTTGGGATGCAAGTGGCTGGTATAGCAATCGATTTTCTCTATTCTTCATTAAATGAGAAGGCAAATTGCGTATTAACCTTGACAAAGGGAAATTTCTAGGGGACAAAGTGCACAGTTCATTAATGATTTTGAGATACTTGTTTCCTTTCATGAATAGACACAATAGGCCACTTGTAACCAATGAGCACCAAATGAGCCTCTTGGACTTTCCATATATATTGTGAACTTGGTCATTTTGTAATCATCTTCCATAATTTTACAAAGCGTAGCTCTGCTAAAATTTCCACCCGAATCAATAAAAATATAGTTTTGCCTCCATCTTGGATAGATATTCTGTGTATGTTCTGAGTGTTATTTGTGTTTTGTCATTATCTTTGATGCTCTCATAGGTTCAACACCAACAGACTAGTTATTTACAAGGCACCAATTTGCAGCTTATAGGAGAAGAGCTCTTTTTTTGGAAGTATAAAATAGGGGAAGTCACTTATAGTGTGTATTGTACAACACCTTGGTGAGTCTCTATTTCTGTGTTTTCATGAGAACCTCCCTGGCATTTTCTTACAGCCTAGTCTTTCTACCAAGTCTGAGTGTATGTATGTTGTTTTTTTGTCTGATCTTGAGTGTGGATGTGGGAAGGTTGACTTATTTTGGTGTATCACCTCTTTAGATTAGTTTGTTTTCCTGCATCTTTCTCCCTTCCCCCCCTTTTTATATCTATATATATGTATGTTAGCATTTTTTGGAATAAACACGATGCATCAAAGGGAGCTAGCCCTTATCTAGAGACTCTCCCCTCCAGCTTTACCAGTCCCATAGGCGAGAGAGGAGTTTCCATGTTGTGAGGAGAAGGCAGGAGTTCAACCTCCTTGCCCCAAGTGCAATTTTCCTACATCAACAGTTTTGGCATGCACAGTGGGACACACAGTTTGATAACTCAGAAAGGTTTTAGGATTGATGTTGGTCCTATCATAGAAATTTCAAGTTTTCCAGCATCTGGCGACTCCACTGGTAAGAGCTTCAGTTTTCATATTAAGACTAGTTGCTTAACTTTCTATGCCTAAGGTCACCACAAGGTCTGCTTCAAGAGGGGTTCCTTTCAAATTCATTGAATTACCTTTAAATTATGTTAAAAGATTATGATTCGAGATAACCCATCCTTATCTAATAAGCAATCCTCCTAGACCTGTTATAAGAGACACAGCCATAGCAAAACCTCAGTTATAGCCAATCCCAGACATGGCATTGCCTTTTATGGCTTTTCGTGGTGAGAGCCCCTTGAATCTCCCATGCTATGATCTAATTTTGGGAACAACTCTCAAAAAAGTGCCTTCTTTCGATGGATTGGGGCCTATTACAGCCATCGAGCATATTAGGGATATTGCCAACCTTTGCAATATTCACAATGTAATAGAAGAAAATATTGCCATTAGACTGTTAGCTTTGTCTCTAAAAGGTAAAGCTCTTGACTAGTACAGGACCTTGCCTATGAATTCAATACGCTCTTGGAATGAGTTGGGGACTCAGTTGACAAATCATTTTAGGGAAAAGAGTGACGACCTCTCACTTGCTGAATAGCTGACGACTATAAAGAGAGCTCCACACGAGTATATGCAGGACTTCAACACACATTTTCAAAAGACTTGGAATAGAATTCCCATCTTGTTAAGATTGACTCCCAACTATGCCTTCTTGTATTATTTAAAGGCATTAAATAGTGATATCACTATGATGATCCAATCTATGGGAGGGCATATATTGCATGATGCTTATGATATAGCCATAACAGCTAAAAATTGCTTAGTTCAGGCTGGGAAAATAGCCCATAGGCCTCACATGCCACTTTTCCCAAAAATGCTGCCACTAACTTAGACTGTTGCTCCCACATTGGCTCCTCTGCCTACCATAGAGAAACTAGCTGCCACTCCGTCTAATGAGCTTCACGAGGTTAAAAGCCTGTTGTAAGCATGTCAAATGAACTTGTAGCTCTTAAAAGGTAGTAAGCTCAAAGCAACAGGCCAAATCAGGGATATCAACACTATGGTCAAGCTCCTAGACCTCCTTTTCAAGGCTATAATCAAGCATAGGGTTAGCTCACTTAGACCAGGCCTTCTCAAAATTACAACTCAGGCCCCCTTTCATCATCTAAAGTCATGGTGCCAGTTCAGAATAATCTAGTACAAGAACAACCAAGCTTGTCAAACATGGGGTATAATCAAGAATAGGATATTTACACAAATGAGATGATGAACTATTTTTAGAATGCAGACAACCAAATAGCTGCTCAGTCTCAAGTCCTCAAGCATTCAATGCAACCCAACACAAGTAGCAATCAGGCCCAGCCTAATTCCACCCTGATGAATCACCTAGAAGGAAAATTTTATTTAGTAAATTATGTGGGCACTGCAGACAATCAGGCTGATTGTGTTGTAGCCAACACAAGGTTTAAAAGAAGAGTAGTGTCAGAGGCCCAAGCTACTACTCAGATGGTAGCAGTGCCTCCTCCATCACACTCTAATTCAAAAGCCCCAAATTTTAGGTAGTTGTCTATACCTTCAGCCCCTCAGCCTGAAGTTTAGCTTGGAATCAACCCCAAAGAAAACTTGAAGGGAGGCACCCTCAAATCAATATAGTGGACTAGATGAAGAAGCTGCATATGAACATCTCATTATGGGATTCATTGTCTCTTCCAGGCTAGAAGGATGTATTGAAAAGGGAATTGCATGAGATGGATCGTCAGGCTATCCCAGCAAGCACTGATAACATCTTGATGATAAATGGATAGCCTTCTACTTCAAGACAGGTAAAGAAAGAAGAAAAAACTCCCCCTTTCTATGTATCCTTGGTTATTAGGGATTTCTTGGTACATAATTGTATAATTGACAGTGGGGCTAGCACCACAGTAATGCCCAAGTGTATTGCTGACAAGATGGGACTGAAGTATGAAGAGATGAACAAAGGCATCCTACAGCTAGATGGGACACTTGAAAAAATAGTTGGGATTGTGAAGGGTTTAGGCCTAACACCACATGCTTGCCCAACCTTCTCAATTCCCCATGATGTAGTGGTAGCGGATGTTCCTCCTTGTTTCATAGTTTGCTTGTCCAGGGACTTCACATCAAAGATAGGTGGCTATCTAGCAACGAATTAGTCATATCTGGTTTTTAAAACCAAGTATGGGACCAAGGTGAAAATTGAGTCTAAGCCACTCTACAAGGACCATCTGGAACCATACACGCCTAAGGCAGTGAATGTCAGTTACACAATCATTGACTCAGAAGAGTCCCAGATAGACCAAGCTCTGTCCTCCACCCTTGAAGGAATCACATACCTACTCTTGGATGAGTGGGGAAATGATAATTTCAAACATGATCCTTACAAGTTCATTGAGGAGGTAGACCTTGGAGTCTATTGCATGCATGAAGAGGGTGCTTTCATGCCAAATTTAATGAAGGTAGATCAAGAGAACCTTGGCCTATGGCAGCTATATTTTGACAGTTCCAAAAGTAAGCTAGGCGCTGGAGGTGAGGCGATGTTGGTCTTCCCCTCAAAAGAAAGGTACTTTTCATCTTTCCAATTCCAATTCTCTTGCATGAGTAATGTTGCAGAATATGAGTCTCTTATACATGGCCTTGAGTGGGAAAGAAAAAGAGGGATTAAAGAGCTACAAGTTTTGGGAGACAACAAGCTGATTGTAAATCGAGGGGCCTAAATCTGACCAAGAATTCCTTGCTGCAGTCTTACAAGCATAGAGTCTGGGACTTGGTGGAGGATTTTCTTGCTTTCAATATTACCTCTATTCCTAGAGAGAAAAACAAACAAGTGGATAGGCTGGCAGTAATTGGTGCCCAGTTTGACGTTTTAAAGGAAATAAGCTGAGACTGTGGTTCGTGCCACCTGAAGGTGGTGGTTCGGCCTTCAATTCTTGACAACATTGCAAATTGGCAAGTTTTCAAAAGTGACCAGCAAATAGCTTTTTTCTTACAAGAAGAAGCTAAATTTGCAACACAGAATCAAGTGAAATTGCATTAGTAGTATGGCAATCAGATTGTTCAGTTGAAGAACAATAAACTCCCTAAAGGGCTGGTCATGCTTGAAAGCATCTTCAATAAGGATGACCAATTAGGAAATGACAAGGCATGCATCACAACCAAAGAGGAGAATTATGAAAGGGTTGAAATCTTCAAGGACAAGCTGCTTGCACTTGGAAAAGTTTGCACATTTCAAGAAAGGCAGGCTTTCATTTTGCTATGTTAGGAGTTCTTCGATGTCTTTGCTTGGGATTACAACGACTTGAAAGGCTTCAACCCAAGGCTTGCCCAACGCACTATTGAACTAGAAGAAGGTGCTAGGCTAGTCATTCAAAAGCAAAGACTTGTAAATCTGACAATTGAGCCCCTCATGCAGAGGGAATTGGCCAAATTGATTGAGTCCAAAATTATATTTCCAATCAAGCACTCTAGCTGGCTGGCCAACCTTGTTCTTGTTAGAAAAAAGAATGGGGAGATCAGGCTGTGCATCAACTTTAGAGACCTTAATAAAGTCTCTTTGAAGGATCATTATCCCCTTCCAAGCATGGAATGGATCCTTTAAAAGGTAACAGGTAGTGAGCGTTTCTCCCTCCTGGATGGTTATTTAGGGTATAATCAGATTCTAGTGCGAGGTTGTGATCAGCACAAAATAGTGTTCACTACTAAATGGGGGATGTATGCCTACAAGAAGATGCCTTTTGGGATATGTAATGCTGGTGCTACCTTTCAGTGAGCCATGGATATGGGTTTTGGAAGTTTGATGAATAACAATGTGCTGGTCGACCTCGACGATGTGACGGTATTCTCCAAGAAAGTGAACCAACACATAGAGCACCTCAGACAAATTTTTGAAAGGTGTAGGGAGTTTGGCATCTCCCTTAATCCAAAGAAGTGCGTGTTCATTGTTCATGAGGGAAAACTCCTTGGCCACATTGTGTCTAAGGAGGGCTTATCTATTGACCCTGAGAGAGTTCGCTCTATCTTGGAGATGTCCCTACCAAAGCACAAGAAAAGCCTGCAAAGTTTCTTTGGTAGAATTAATTTTAATTGGAGATTCATTTTGAATTTTGCAAAGATAGTTAAGCCAATCACCCCTATGCTAAAGAAGGGTGAGGAATTCAAATGGATAGCTCAAAGGAAAGACAACTTTGAGGCCATAAAGCAGGCCATAACCTGGGCTCCCACTTTGATCAGCCCCGACTTCAACAAAGCCTTCAACCTCTATACTTTCAACAATGAAGAGGTGATATCCACCATGCTTACCCAAGATTGTGGTCCCAAAATTGATGGTAAAGTTGAGGGTCAAAGAGGGAAGCATCAGTGAGATCTAGGAAGTTTAACATTTTTATGTAGTTCAGACCGTGAAACTCCAACTTGGGGTTAAGGAGTTAAATCCAATTTCACTTTTGGATAAATTAAATTAGAGACATGGCATATGCTTAAGGGCCTAATCTACTTTAATGTGATAGATGTTTGTGAGGGTGAGGGTTCTGGCATAGATGGATGAGCTAGTGGTGATTTTGGTAAATGGTAGTAATGCCTATGTCATGGGGTGTGGTAGTTGGTTGATTAATAATATCTGGGCTTGTATTTTATCCACTCTACATTCCAAGACCCTTAGGAATTATAAATTAAGTTATGAAATTCCCTTGAAGAGGGAAAGAAAGTGATAATTTTGTATGAGTTCTAATTGACTCAGTTGTAATATTCATTAAAGGTTCAATATCTAATTCCATGCTATCTATATCCCAATTATATATGTGTATGTCATCTAATTCAAAATCATCAGCCAAGGATTAGAGGATTTTGAAGTCAGGTACATGTATGTAGAGAAGCAAGTCCTGGCAGTAATGTGGAGCCTAAGGAAATTTAGGCACATGTTGTCTAACAGCAGGATCCACCTCATGGTCCCACACCTGGCGTCAAGGATTTATTGACCAATCGAGACCTGAATGAGAAGAGGGTAGGGTGGATTACCAAAGTGATGGAGTATGATGTAGACATCAAGATCACCAAGTTGGTGAGGGGAAGAGGCCTGTGTGACTAGCTTGCTGTAGACTTAAAGCAAGAAAAGGAAGGTAGCCTTTTAATTCACAATGCAACCATTGTAGAGGAACCATCTATCATAAAGGATTAGACATTGGACCTAAGGCATTTCCTTACTACTGGTGAGTGCCCACAGGGTCTTGATAAGACTGGAAGGAGGTATTTTAAACTCCAGTCTCTCCCTTATGTTTTGGTTGATGAAGTATTGCTTAGGAGAGACTTATTTGGGGTCTTCCTAAGGTGCATTGACCCAAACTAGGCTGATAAGGTATTGGCTGAGTTTCATGATGAGCTAGTAGGCGGTCACTTCGCTCCTAGAGCTATGGTAGCAAGGATAATGAGAGCTGGCTATTTTTGGCCTACTCTTTTCAAGGGCACCCATGCCTGGGTAAGAAAGTGCTAGAAGTGTGCACTTTTCGATGGAAAGCAGTGATTGGTTGCCATGCCTTTACAACCCATTCAAGTTGAGCAACCATTCATCCAGTGGGGCCTGGATTTCATAGGGATGATTAATCCTCCCTCCAGTGTTGGGCACAAATGGGTCCTGATTGCTATGGATTATTTCACCAGGTGGGTGGAGGTCGTCGCTCTAAAAGAAGCAAATGAAAGCACAGTTTTGGAGTTCTATGAGGACCTGGTAACAAGATTTGGGGTTCTAGCCACCATAATCTCAGATAACGCCTTGGCTTTTTTGGGAGCTAAAACAAGTGAATGGGCACTAAGGTATGGCATATACCTCAGCACTTCATCATATTATTATCCATAGGGGAATGGGCTAGCTGAGTCCACCAACAAAAATCTAATTAGAATCATAAAGAGGACTATGGAAGAAAATTAGAGGACTTGGCATGCCAAGCTAAAGATAGCTCTATGGGCTGACCAAATTACTCTAAAGAGAGCAATCAAAAATTCTCCATATACACTCATGTATGGAAGGGAAGCTAGGCTTCCCATCTCACTTGAATTACCAGTGTTGGATATCTCCCACCAACTGCAACTAGAAGAAGGAACCAACATGGAGGTCAGGCTGTGTGAGCTAATGGAGCTCCAAGAGGTAAGGGATAAGGCTATGGCTTTTATGACCAGTCACCAACAATAAGTAAAAAGTCAGTTTGACAAGAAATCTTTTTCAAGAGACTTCTCTGGAGGAGACATAGTCCTAAAATGGGATGAAGACCGAGCTAAGCCTGGGAAACATGCAAAATTTGATGCCCTATGGAGTGGTCCTTACATGATTACTTAGTGCAAGCAACATAATGCGTTCCAACTTTCCAAGTTGGATGGTGAAGAACTGCGTATCCTAATTAATGGTATATATCTGAAGCATTGCCACTAATTTTTGGCTTTGCTTGTACATATTTTCCCTTGCTTTCTTTCCTATTTTCCCTAACTGTTGTTACACAGGTAGTAGTTTTCTTAGTCTTGTGTGTGTTTTCATTTCATGGAGGTAGATCTACGTGGCTGGTTCTAAGTTTTGATAGAGCTATTGCTGGTTTCCAAAGTTACTATTTGACTCCATGCCCAATGGATTTTTCAAGGTAGCTGGTCTTTACGCGTAGCAGGCATGCTTCCCCTGTGAGTCACCAACTATTGACCAATTTTTGCCCCAAGCCAAAAAATCATTCACCTTCTTTATTCGCTTTTCGAAGACAGTGTTTCCAAGTTGAACAACTTTAATGCCAATGTTTTCTCATTTTGGTTCAAATGGCTCAGTTCAATGAAGAAGGCCATCGGATCCAGTTCAGTAGTCATTGGCACACAATGATTGAACCGTTGAACCCGGTTCAACAAGTTCAGTTCAATAAAGAGTTCAATGGCTTGGTTCAACGTACGTGGTAGTTCAAAGCTTGGAGAAGTTCATCGGCCTTTGGTTCATCGGCATGCTCCTTTGAACCTTGAACTATTGAACCAAAATTTGGTTCAATGCGTTTGGTTCAAGGGACTGCCCCAAGCCAAAAGACAACCAATGGTCAGGGGTGCCCTTTTGGAGGGCAGGCATTTCAAATATTTGCATGGAAGGATTTGGTCAAAGTTTAAATCCGGGTAAAAGGCAAAGGGGCGGGCATAGTTAAACATAAGGCAAAGTGCAAATGAATTTTTGTAGACTTTTTGTCTGTGAGAAAACATCTGTGGACAAAAGTCCATGAAAACATTCAAAGACCCAACAACAGTTCGAAGAGCCAAGTGACCCGCCGAAGTATACAAGGAAAGAGTGCCCATAAAGAAATTAAGAGGGCCAAAAGCTAGCAAGCCACAGAAGAAGTCATAAGGCCTAAGGAAATCCTAGAGGATGTCAAAATTAATGAAGCAAAGTAGTTGCTTTCCTTCAAATGAAATAGTGCTAAACATGGAAAGGAGCTCAAAACACAGCGACCTGCCTGAATGTTTACTCCAGGGGCCGAATGAACCAGATAAGACAAAATGGAGGAAAACTAAAGCGACAAGCAAGGAATGAGTAAGCAATCAGTCCAACTGGCACTAATATGAGAAGTGACTCCAGTAGGTGAAATAGTGCCAGTGAATTGATCATTTGGGATGCAAGCGACTGGTAAAGCAACCAGTTTTCTCTATTCTTCATTAAATGAGAAGGCAAATTGCATATTAACCTTGACAAAGGTAGATTTCAATGGAACAAAGTGCATAGTTCATTAATGATTTTGAGCAACTTATTTACTTTCATGAATAGACACAATAGGCCACTTGTAACCAATGAGCACCAAATGAGCCTCTTGGACTTTCCATATATATTGTGAACTTGGTCATTTTGTAATCATCTTCCAGAATTTTACAAAGCATAGCTCTGCTAAAATTTCCACCCGAATCAATAAAAATATAGTTTTGCCTCCATCTTGGATAGATATTCTGTGTATGTTCTAAGTGTTATTTGTGATTAGTCATTATCTTTGATGCTCTCATAGGTTCAACACCAACAGACCAGTTATCTACAAGGTGCCAGTTTGCATTTTATAAGAGAAGAGCTCTTTTTTTGGAAGTATAAAATAGGGGAAGTCACTTACAGTGTGTATTGTATAGCACCTTGGTGAGTCTCTGTTTCTATGTTTTCATGAGAACCTCCCTGCCATTTTCTTGCAGCCTGGTCTTTCTGCCAAGTCTGAGTGTATGTATGTTTTTTTGGTCTGATCCTGAGTGTGGATGTGGGAAGGTCGACTTATTTTGGTGTATCACCTCTTTAGAGTAGTTTGTTTTCCTGCATCTTTCTCCCCTTTCCCCCCTTTTTATATCTATATATATGTATGTTAGCATTTGATGGAATAAACATGATGCATCAAAGGGAGCTAGCCCTTATCTAGAGACTCTCCCCTCCAGCTTCGCCAGTCCCATAGGCGAGAGAGGAGTTTCCATGTTGTGAGGTAAAGGTAGGAGTCTGACCTCCTTGCCCCGGGTGCAATTTTCCTGCGTCAACAATTAGTTTGAATTTTCCCCCTTTTTCCATACCTCTTCGGGTAGTCCAAACACAAGATGAACCCACCCAAAGTTTTTCCACAATGCACAATCAAGTGCCTTTGTAGCTCCCATAAACTACCTCCTTTTATCTCCCTTGGGTTTTCTCATACAAGCCTCACAAAATGATGTGCACCAAGTTCCTAAGAACCAACTCAACATGGAGAAACTTCCAAAATTACACCATCATGGAAAAAAAACATAAAATAAGGTCAAATCCCCAAGAGAGCACTCAATAAGAACAAAAAAAGCCATGCCATCAAGGTAAAACATTTTTAATAATGATAACCCCCTACATTATAAAAACACATTAACATACGTGGGGTCTCAAACAAGCCCACGTAGGGGTATAAACATCAATGACACCACCAATGTTCAAGTTGGTAGGGTCACCCAACATGTTAGTCATAACATGGCCTACACAAAAGATTCAAGCCACCATATGGCCACATCGTGACCCAAGTATTAACAAGGTGATAGGTTCCCAATTGATCACAAGGAGATCAACTCACAAGTAGATAGGTCAAAACTGCATGTAGTCAAGATCAATCAAGTGAACCAACACAAAGAGACCAAAAGCGATTACATAAAGGATGAGGATCAAATCAAAGAGCTCAAGAAGAGGTGAAATATAAAATTGTCATATACAAAAGAGACAACTAGACAAAGTCCACACATCCACCAAAATAAGATGTAATGAATATCAAAATAGAAAATAAGACTAACATAAAAATAATGAATTCAAACCATAATGATGAAAAAATACTCAAAGACTAATAGTCGATTTAGATCTCTATCATGACTAATTTTACATGTCAAAAACATATCTAACTACTCATTAGTTCTCTCACCTTCTCTACTATTTTCCTCAATTGTCAAATCTTGCCACCAAGCTTAGCTCATCATTTGGGTTCTTACATTCACCACAACAAGGCATCAACAGTATTTACTCAAAAAATAATTATTAAATAACAATAAAATCTTATATGAACATAATATGAAATATGCCATTAGTGAATTAAGCATAAGCATCTACTACAAAATGAACTAGTCATAACTAATCAATTATAATAGTTAGAATCATAACTGCTAAATCAAAATACTCAACTATAATAATAGTCATAATTTCAATTGGAGCCAAGCTAAACCTGTTGAACCAATATGTCAATGAAACTACAATGCATCACATGGCAGGGTTATGACAATCTCCTTAATAAAACTATCATTTATAATGTTATCATCAAAACTATGGTAAATATTCTAGTTTATAAATTTTTTACAATTTTTCCAAAATTCATGGACATTATGTTATGTGAGTTCAATCAATATAATTTTTAAATTTCAAAGTTTAAAACACATAAAATTTAAATGGA
The DNA here is from genome assembly GCA_037957365.1 of Torreya grandis. Classification (NCBI taxonomy): domain Eukaryota; kingdom Viridiplantae; phylum Streptophyta; class Pinopsida; order Cupressales; family Taxaceae; genus Torreya; species Torreya grandis. Next base: position 1,106,786 of record JARHVA010001744.1, on the reverse strand, counting down.
AATGGAAATTTTTAGAAAAAATATAAATATTTTATAAAATTGAGATTTATAAAAATTGTCAAAATTTCTAAAAATCTCTCTTTTTAATATGGTGTTGAGGTATTTAAAAATTAAAATAATTAAAATATTTTATTTTCCATAATTTTTATGATATTTTTATTTAATTAGAGAAAGAAATATAATTAATTTTTTTTCAAACAATTAGAAAGAAATATAAATAAAATTAGTGAGAGAAATTTGTTATTGATTTTTAGTTAGATTTTTATCACTTTAATCACGTATTATTATAAATGAAATTATAAAATATAATATAATAAAATAAAACTAAATTATATATATATTTTCTTTATTTTTAAATATAAAATTAATTAATTAAATAAATTTGATTACTAATTAAAAATAATTATATATATATGAAATCCATTTATTCATAGTATAAAAATAACATTAGAAAAAATATATAAATTATCTTACAAATAAATAAAAACAAAAATTTAAAAGTGGCTTCTATTACATTAAATATTATAGAAGACTTACTTTTAAAAATAACATTGAAAGTAATAAGCATTCTATTTGTATAGAACTCAACAAGCATTTAAAATAATAATAATGATAGCAACCATTAATTGATTTCTAACTAAAGAAATTTGACCAAATTTTTATAGAAGCTTAAAATTAAGAATACGATAATCTATTTTTCATTTTTAATTTAATTAAATTATAATTATTGATATAATTAATCATAAAGTTGTTATATTAGTTTATTTAATTTTAATATATATATTTTTTAAATTGAGAGGAATTAATAAAATCCAAAATTAATTAATTATATTTAAAATTATTTAATTACAATAAAATTAATTAATTTTTTAATAACATTATGATGTGACATAACATGAACTATAATAACCTTATAATATTATCAATGAAAGTAATTAATTAAGTGTATTTTCAAAGATAGGTCTATTTGGAAAGTTAAACATTTCATTTTGAATGTTTTAAGTAGGTTAAACCTTTTCAGTTTTTCTAATGCAATCTATTGTGTAGGAATAATGAACTTTTATGGTAGGGGGTATTCATATAGAATAACATGAACTATGATAACATTAGAATAAATATTTTTCAAACATTTGTGTACTATATAATGTATTTTATGAAGCTTTTGAATCTAATGACTCACCAATAACATATCAAAGACTCATGCACTATATACTATTATGAATTTGGTGGCCACATTCATTGGACCAACCTATAGTGGTAATGTTATATCATCAATAGAACTTTGAACATGAAAATTGAATTCTTTTATTACTATTTTTGTAGGAAGTATATCATGATCTATGTATCCAAGATGGGATAGAAGTGTGATAGTGAACATATTCACATGTGAACCTTTATCGACCATGACATTCTATATAGGTTGATGATCAATATAAATTTGATTGACTGAAGAGTGAAAATATGAATCATCATTAAAAATTTCATGATCTACAAATGTGATAAGTGGTCTAGATGGTACTAAAATATGATATGTAGCAATGATGTCATTAAAATGACGTTGTGCCTTTGTATGTGGATGATAAGATTCTAGTGGAGGAAGTGAATTATATGTGTAATTAACCTTTCATTTATCTATTGTTTCTTGACCTGTATGATTAAGGAAAACATCATTGACTATATTCATCATTATAATTTCACTCACTTTTTCCTTTATACTTTTGGTATGTGTGATCACATCAATGATCTCATCTATCAAATCTTAAATCTTATGTCTCAAACATCTATTGGTAGTATGACCTCATGCTCTTATGAAAATCATAAATCATTTTGATCAAATCATTTTGGAAGAGGTTTACTCACATCAAACTTTTTAATGAGAGGGAGAAATATGATATGAAATTCTAATAAATTTTGTAACACCTTGTAGGGAGCTTCTATCAAGTTGGTAAGTTTTATCCTTGGAGGAGCTAATAATACAATATGTGGAATATGTTCTAAAACTGCATTCAATATTTCTTTTTGATCATTTTTATTCTCAACGAGTCTCACATTGTATGGTGTCTTACTTGGATTATTTGCATAAGAAGTATAAACTGGGTTGGTTGCATACTTTATCTTGTTCATTGACAAAAGCTTTGTGTCTCTTTCCTTAATTGTGTGACATACATCCATGAATGATAAAAAATTATTAAGCATAATGGATCCATGTATAGGTATAATGTCTTTCTAATCCTTATCTACCATATGATTTATCATCTTGGATAACATGGTCTTATATTATAAGACATATTCCATGATAAGCTCATTGAAATCTTGTTTAAGCTGATCAATATGAGCATATGAAATATTTTCACTAATGTTGATTAAGAAATTTACATGAAATAAATTTTTCAAAGGATTAAATGCCTAAAATTTATGATGTGGTAAATCATAAAACCATTTAAGTGCATTTTATTTTGAACTTATAGGAAACAACTTGGTCAACAACCTATCCTTCAATGCATATTCCAAGAGTTCTACATAAATTTCTCTCACATGTTTTTTAGGGTCACCTTTTCCATACCTAATGTAATCTTAGATGCCACAAAATTAATTGGTAAAGGATATGTTGAAATATGTTGAGCCAATGGACTATCTAATAGAAACTATGGATCAAGTGCCTGATTAGGTTTCAAATCACTTTGTTCCATTTGCAACACATTAATTTATAGAGCTATAACAATATTCATAAGGGATTGTGCATATTGAATAGAATGTGTGCTAATTAATGGTGGTTTCTCTAATGACTAAATAAGAATTGACATATTGACCTATTAAAACCTTCGGGTTTCATGCATAGTAAATAGTGGTTAAAAAATTATATTAAATGGTGTAGAGAAGGATAAATAACCCATAGTAGTTAAAGTTTCAGAGGATTGACGTTTAAATGGTTTCTTTGTTTCCTCTCTAAAAATTATTATAAACCCATCTTACATATATTTATTATTTTTGAGGTACCCATTTAATTATTTTTTATTTGTGTCATCAAATATATTAACTGATTCTACCATTATGGTGTTATGAAATAAAATTAGAAGATGTTCAACTTGAGTATTGCTTAATCTAGCACTTCTTCTAAGATAGGTAGTAACAACTTTATTAAATTTCATAAAATATGAAATATAAATTTAGAATATTATTTATATCAAATAATTTACCAAATATGAAAACCCTATTACAAAGATTGGAAACAATAAAAGAAGGAAAGAAAACCCTAGCAATATTTATAGTTAGAATTATTTTCAATATTCAATAAAATATCGGATTCACCAATATGTTTTATCAAATTTTAGGATTAAGAGAGTTTCAATAATAATTATACAAACTACTACATAAAATTAAACTATTTGAAATATGTAATAAATCAAACAAACTTATTTAGAACTTACTAAATATAGACACATGCCAACAGAAAAAAACACCAAAGAATAATAACTTAGATGGAAAATGAGGTACACAAGAGCATGCAATTATGAAACTAACTATATGACTATGTGATAGTGTTGTGAATAAGGAACATAGATCCATTTAAATCTAGGACAAGCCCATGTTATTAATAGAGTAGTCCACACTTTCATCCTTAGGGAGCATTGACATTCACTAGAGTTTTGACTCTCAATGAAAACTTGGGTTGGTGTGCCTTTTTATATTAGTCATGTGTGTGCAATTATATATGTGTGATTCATTGTATATGTCTTTGTATGCCTTATTATTCACTTAAAATCCTAGACTAATAAGCAAAGAAGGAAAAATAGGAAAAAGGGGTTAATGGTTATTGACCTCAACATCCCCTATGTTGCGTGTTACCTATATACCAACACTCTAAAGAGCAATAAAAATACATTTAGTTATCCCATGTTATGTTTATGTTTAACCCTCAAATCTAGTTTGGGGAATATAGGGTGAAAGGGGTGGAGGTAGCCTAGGGCACAATGATGGTAGATTATCTCTAAAGTAGACTAATTAATTATAAAACTTAGATAAACATATACTAAATTTATTATGCTGAGATATGACAAAATAAAAAGTATAACTGTGATAGATAATTATAATGATGATGAAAATAAGATACTTAATTGGTTCTAATGCTAACACAAATCTAAATCTAGTTAGGTAGAAAGTAGATCAGATCTCAATTTTGGATCAGTTGCATGATCTTAAAAATTGTACCTTTATAATTATAGAGACTGGCATTGACCTAGGATGGTTACATTGATAATATTATCTAACTTAGATGTAGGTGTATAATATGAAATAATTTTTGAAACTAGATGTGACCACTTGGATACTATTTGGTTATGTGACACCTTCAATCTAGCACATTCAGATCTAGGTCATAGACTATCACTCCTTGTCAAATGAGAAAACCTAATTCTTCATCTTCATAATGGATGTGGGAAAAATGGGTTAGTGAGAACATAGTGTTAAGATTCCTCAAATACCCCTATATCAATGAGCAATACCTATGTATCTAATAATTTTAATAGGGCCTTAGACTTATGTAGTTATCCCTTACATGTTGGCTTGCATGTGTATCATGCAATGTGTGATAAGAAAGTACAGAGAATGACCTATATTTTAACTTGTAAAATGTGGTTCATGGAATTATCCTTCAATAATTTAGACCTATAGATATGTTATCCCTATGACTGATATAGAAATATGACAAAATATGGAATCTTTACTCACTTGAGTTCATGATAGAATGTTTTTGATATGTTGCCTTGTGAGTAGGTAAGAAGTTGTTAGGTGAGGAATGAATGATGATTGATTTTATATTTATACCAATCCCTTTGGATAATATATCACATAAAATCACATAATATAACCATAAGAATACATTTTATTTTTAAATTGGATGAATTTAGGGCACTAGACACTTGCATTAGAATATTACACTTGAGTCAACATATGTGTCTAACTAGCATGGAAGTGTCTAAGTAGTTGAAAAATAAGTGTAGGTCTATAACTTGTATAAACAAAAGATAAACATGTTTATAATATTCTAGGCAAGAGATAATGTCTAAGTCATCATAATAACAATGATTGGACTAAGAGATAAGCAATTAAGCACAAGGAGATAGTGTATGCAATCATTTTGGTAGCAAAAAAGGTCTAGAAGCTAAAGGTACATCCATGATATGTATTTTAAAAGTGTATAAGATTGAGGTGATATATGATTCATAAATAGTGTCTACATTTACTCCCCCTTTAATCTCATAATGAAATTTTTAGTTTAATAAAAAATAAATTTGTATCTAGATGTGTATAACACACCTTGGCTATGCTTGAGTCTAACTTGATTGATTTGATAGTGACTAAGCTACAACCAAAAACATGTTACAATATGTAATTTGAAGTTTAAACCATTGAAATGATTGAAATTTAAGGAGATCAAGGTTTAGTAGTACACATATGTATCAATGCAATTGTCTTGCATTTTGGCAATTTTATTTGAAAATATATATCATTATGAATCATTAAATCTGAGAATAGGATAAATATAAAATCTAGAAAGTGAATATATCTAAATATATGGAGATATATTGGAGGAAACATTCCCCAAACCTTGAATAAAATGTGAGTTATCACCTGACAATTGATATTAGCTCAACCATATAACCCAATCATACTTATAACCTAGTGATCATGAGTGAACCAAGTTAAATCACACTATATAACTAGTGAGGTTAGATTATGTAATCAATTCAAACCTATAAAATTGGAAACATTTATTGATTTAATCATCTCAACCATACAAAAAATTGACCCAACTACTATAGTAGATTGGCTCAATACAATTTGTAAAAGTCCAACCTAGTAGGTGATGATAGTCCCTGAAAGTGTTTGAAATTTGAAACTAATCTGGTTTTATAATTTAGGTGGAATTTTCATATAATACACACCTTAAATATGTCTCATGCCAAAATTGTGTATAACAATGGTACCAATGTATATAATTATGTCACAAATGTGTATCTAAATCATATAACTGTGTAATTTGGCCAATTTGAAATTGTGTAAGTTTGGAGAATATGTTTACAAAACATGCCCCCATTATAATCATACACTAAAAATTAGTGTATACATGTGGAGAACATGTTTCTTAAAACATGCCCCATTGTATATCTAAAACAGATAACTGGTGTATGAATGTGGAGAACATGCTTCCAATATATGGCTCCACTATATATATGAAACTTAGAACTATGAAAAATGTGGAAGCCATGTCTCTATGACTTTCCACCAAATATTCCCCCCATTTTGAGGAGAGGGGAAGTATAAACTAGTAGTCACCCTACCTCAAAAGGATAAGATTACTATATAATTTGTGTATGAACCATGTAGCATATAGAAGGAACATGTCTAGTTATATATATCATTGAATCATGAATAATGTGATCACACCAAGTTCTAATATGTATGATGTGATTCATGGCAATGTTTAGATAGTAATAGTATAATCTCAATAATCAATCAAGCACACACATAAGAGCACTCAAAATTAAATCAAAATATAATGGTCTAAGGAGACCAAAAATAAGGGACATGTTCAAATGCCACACAATCAAAGGGATGTGACTTAGTCAAATATACACAAAATGAAGAATGGAATATTCAAATGACAACACACAATAAACAATGACATATTCAAATGTCATAGAGGTAAACAAAGGTACGGGGGCTAAAAATAATCGATCATATTCAAGTGCTTAACAAGTAATACAATAACAAGGAAAGATACTCGATGGAGTGCATGAATAAAATCATAAACATAGCATACTACCCCCTAGATCATATGTGTTAGTGAAAAACATTAAATACATAGCATATCAAGTACATTGTGAAAGATATAAGCATGGATAAAGGCATGTGTAAGTACAAAAACTCAAACATGATAGTTTAAAATGAGCATAGAATGATATAACATGGATTTATCATGATCAAATAATTGGATTCCCCTAATGTCCACATGACATGAGTAGAGGGAAGGCCCAAAATCCTAAAGTTCATATATAATACATTTGTGCATTCCCATATCACACTCAAAAGATGTGTGAAACATGTGTATATATAAAATAATGATATTCTATATAACAACATGGAACCAACAACATATATGCTAATGAGATAATATAACATGTAATATTTAACATATTTTGTATTTTTGAAGTTTTTTTCAATTTTTTGGATATTGGAAAGGTTCCATGGACAAGAAAAATGCCACTAAAACCAAAGGATATCATCAAGTATATGCCTATGCGGAGGCCATGTATCATGTGTATAATATTCATATATTGCATAATCAACATCATTAAGATCATACCAATATGTAATATCATTAGGATCATAATCATCAATGTAATCATTATTGTATGAAAAATGTAACTTCTTAGGTTGTTCCTGAACTTGTTATATGACATTTGGAGCATTGGTGTATGAAAAACTCATTGCACAATAGATTGGAATTGTCTTATTGAAAGTTTTTTTCTTGAGTATGTTCATCATGGTTAGGAACTTGTATCTCATTGTGGGATAGATAAGAGTCATGCATCTATTATTGCACACTAGGAAAGATGTAATTTATGCCTTGAATTCTTTATTTGAGGATGAAAGCACATATTTTTTAGTATTGCACTTAAGTGTTTATTCTTATATACATTTAATATATATTTTATTTTGATAATTGGAAATCATATTTGTATAATTTGATTTTGTAGGCATGGCTTTCTCTAGCTTGGCATTATGAATCTTTTCTTGTTCTAATTTTTATATGTGTAATTGACTTTTTCTTTGAATTGTCTTTTGATACCCATATTTGTTGTTTTGAAATTTGTATTTTATAAGATGTACTAATAATGTGAATGGTTTTTTTTTATTGATGTATCAATGATATGATCACCACTAGCATTTTACTTTTGTATTTGTTTATTCAATGAAAAACAACAATCTGTATGATGCCCATGCAGTCTATGATATTCACAATAATATTTGGATCTTCGTATAGGATGTAAAGGAGGTAGTTGGATAACTTTGTTTATAAGCATATCTCTTAGGGTTTAACTTTGAATCTTAGTAGTCTTTTGGTCACTTTTTTAATCACTTGTTTTAGATGTATTCTATTGAAGCATTTAATTTGATAAGAACCTAGTTTGACACAACATTGGTAGAAGAAGATGCAAACACATGATTAACACTAGAATGTTTTAGATTTTGAGAATATGGAATATGATTTTCTAATAATTTTATATTTGATCTGAAGTATTTATTTTCTAACTCTTATATTAAATTACTCATAACGGTGATTTGGCCTTTTAGGGATTCACAAACACAAACCCTAGGTGCTTTAGATTGAACATGCTTACATATACCATCTACCTTACCCCTTGAAGGAGTGATATCATGGAATTGGATAGAGGTATGGTATATATCACCCTCCTTAGGGTTAGGAGGAATAATACTTTCATTTTTATCCATTTTAAATGTTCTAAAAATTGGTATGAGAATAAGAAAGAAGAGACATACAAATGCTAGCATTCCAACACAATACAATAAGGATATAGAAATTTTAGAATATTGGATGATTTTTTTGAAAATATAAGATATATTTTTTTGAAAAAATAGGAAATGAAATGAACCTGAAAAAGTAGGGAAACAAAAGTATAATATACAACTTATAGGTCTAACTTTACTAAAAATAGTAAAATACTAAATTCAAAAAATCTGCATAATATTTTAGAAAAAGAGAGGTTTTTGTCTATATGAATAAAAATATGAAGTATTAGAAAATTTATTTATTAATAATCAAAAATAGGCCAAATAATGTGTAATGCTTCACAAGTGAAACCCTAGAATATTCCCAATAAAGAATTAATGAGTGTGTTAAAACATGAATTTATTTTAGAGATATGAGAGAGGTTTTTAAATAAAATAATATTTTTTATGAAACTAAGAAATTAATTAGAAAATAATTACATCTTTCACCTTGTATCTAAATATTTACTAAAATAATAAATTGTAAAAATTGAAGAATCGGTACTAAATTTAGACAAATAAAAGGAGGTTTTTGGGTATACAAACCTAAATAAAAAATACCTATGATTAATTTTTAAATGGATCTATCTGTAAGCCAAAATATTACAATAAAGGAATAAGTAACTTGTAAGCATCTAAACATGAATCTTGGGAAAAAAAGGAGGGTAAAACCCTAGGGTAAAGTTTTAGATCTAAAAACTAATCACATAGATCTAAAATTATAGGAGGTTGAAAACCCTAGATTAGAATCTAATTTCATTCACATGGATCAAGTTTACCAAATATTTAAACCTAAAACATATATTAAAAAATATAGGATTAAATGGGTAGAGATAGCCTAGGGCACAAGGATGGTAGAATATCTCTAAAATAGACCAATTAATTGGAAAACATAAATAAACATATAATAAATTTATTGTTCTTAGATATGCCAAAAAGAAAGTACAACTATGATATATAATTAAAATGATGATGAAAAAAAGATACTTTTATTTTTTGGATGTTACCATGGATCTAGATTTATAATAAGCAAAAATTAATCTAGATATAGATTCTAGATCACTCACATAACCTTGGGAATTGTACCTTTGTAGTTATGGATACTTGCATTGACTTAGGATGGTTATGTTAATGTTACTATCTAAGTATAACATATGTGTCTAGTATGGAATACTAGTTGAAACTAGATGCGACTATGTGATGCTTCTAGGTTTTGTGTCACCTTTGATCTGGGTCATAGAATACCACTCTTTATCAAATAAGAAAAACCTAGTTCTTCATCTTCATAATGTCTATGGTAAAAATAGGTTAGTGGTTACATGGTGTCGATCTATCCCAAAGACCCTTCTATTAATGAGTGTTGCCTATATATCTAATAATCCAAAGAGGGCCTCAAACTTATATAGTTATCCCATATGTGGCTTGCATGTGTATCATGCAATGTTTGATAAGCAAGTACAAAGAATGACATAGCTTGTAACTTTACAAATGTGGCTCATGGAGTGCTCCTTTAGTACTTAAAACTTATAAATATGTCATCCCTATAGGATAAAATAGGGAATCTTTTCTCACTTGAGTTCTTGATTGATTATTTTTGATAGGTTTCCTTTTAAGTAATCAAGAAGTTTCTAGGTAAAGAATGAATGAGGATTGATATTATATTTATAACAATACCTTTGGAGAATATCTCACATAAAATCAATTAGGCTAACCATAGGAATATGTTTCATTTTTAAATTAGATGACTTTATGGCACTATACACTTGCATTGGAATAGGACACTTGCATCAATATAGGCATCTAACTAGGATGCAAGTGTCTAGGTAGTTGAAAAATAGGTACAAGTCCATAACTTGTAGAAATAGAAGATAAGCAGGTTTATAACATTGTAGAAAAGATATAAGGTTTGAGTGATTATAAAAACATTGGTAAGACTAAGAGATAATAAACTAGGCACAAATAAATACTTTATTAAATATTTTTGGAAATGGTAAAGGTTTAGAAGATGAAGGTACACACATGATATGTATTTTACAAGTGTACCAGACTGAGGTGATATATAATTCAAAAATAGTGTCTAAAAGTCGTGTGTGTGAAATACTAATGAAAAGTGTTATATGATAGTGAAATATTGATGTGATTAAGTGATTCATTAATGGATTGTGACCTTGGATGTGTATTCAAACTCAACTCAGGGTTATGAGGGATATGTGGACTATAAATTGGGAAAAATGAGTTTTTTTAATTTAAATGTACATCTAGATATGATAGTGATTTTACATCATTTGAGCCTCCATTGAAATGAAAATGTGGATTTATAGTGATAACTTTGGAATTCATTTGAACAAGTCTTAAAAACATGTGGGATGACCCATTGGGTAATTTTTAATTTGAGCAATTAACTAATATTTGTCAAGAGGATGCAAATGGTGGATTTAGAAACTACTAGTGAGAAGGATCATCCTAAATGATGACCTTGTTTGGAGGGCAAAAATAGATAAGATAGAAGTTTGGATCATTAGTTGCTTGGAATTATGGGTCAGTAAATAACCATGGAATTTTCATGAGCTAAGTGTTTATAAGAGGATGGTTAAAAGCACATTTTTATAGAAAGAAATGTTAATTTATGTTTCTAATTTTTTCTTAATTTATTCTAGTAATGGAAAAAAGTGAAAGTACTAGAGTAAAAGGAAAAGAGTATACCTAAACTTACGTATGAAAAAAAATATTAAATGTAGGTTATGCATGTAATTGTGTTTCATGAAAATTTGCAATGAAACATGTCTAAATGAGTCCTTAATTAGGATAAATATGTGATATAAAAAACAAGAAACTTATAAATCAAATAAAAAGGAATGAATATACCTATTTGGGTATGCATACCATTGTGTTTTTTGGTGCATAATTAGTGATTGTATAGGGTAGGACCCTTGAAGATTTTTTCATCATTGAAACATTTGGATTAGACTGTGCATGCCCCAATTCTCATTGGAAGGATAATATGCTTAATAAATCAAGGTGTGTTTGAATCCATCATTACATAACAAATGTATTATAAGATTGGAATCCTTGTATAAATTTTGATAGATAATTCTATTTCAAAAAGGTGAATCAACCACTATATATAGAATAAGATTCATTTCTAGTGTAAAATTGGTGCAAAATAATTTGATTTGAGTCTGGTGTATATAATATAAAATGACATGTATTTCCATTATTTATATGAAACTAATGTAAAATTGAGCAAGAAAAGTGACCTTGTGATGTGTGCATGCCCTTAATCTATTATTTGAGTGTATTTATTGTGAAACTGAGTAATATCAAGTGATTTTATGAGCAAAAATATGTGTGATAAATTGAAACATGTGTTATACATGATGCCCCTAAACTAATCAAATTAATACCAAAACAAGAGTATAAAACCTAAAAAATTTATTTGATCAGATGTTAAAACTATTTTTTTGACTGAATGTAGTCAAGAATTTTGAATTTTATTATTTTTAATTATTGGCACGATAGTGCACTATTTTTGACATGTCTGGGATATGCCCTTGTATAAATGAAACATTGTTATATGAAATTTAATTCTAAGTAAAATCTAGGTATGTCCTATGACCAACTACAAAAACCTAAAATTTTATACCTATGCAATGTGTTGTTGTAACTTAGTCTCTAAGACAAGCCACTATGTATGGCTCCTATTTTGAGGTGAGTTATGAAGCTTGCATAATAAATTATCTCAAAATAATAAATTAACGTGAAAGATGTTATATAAAATGTTTAAATATTATGCATTAATAATGATAATAGTGGAGATCATGGCATCATCATAGATAAATTGAGCAATATAATAATGTAAGATGCATGTATAAACAAACATACATAGTGTCACATCGAGATACATGTTAGAAATTAATCACATAGTAAACAATGATCATATTTAAAAAGGATATATACAAACTTAGGGAGGATGCATGATATCAATCATGGCATCAAAAGGATGGGAAGATACATGTTGTCCATAATGGCATATGAAAGTGGAGCAAACAAGTGTCATGTTCATGACACATACACAAAGAGCACACATAAAATCAATGAAAGGATGATTTAAGGCCAAATGACCACATAAAATAGACATGTTCCAATGTCACTCACATGTATAAAATCATAGAATAAGACTTACATCCAAAAACAAGGACATGTTCAAATATACACAATCTAAAAAAACGTATTACACACAAGTCACGAGGCAAAGAAGTGGCAATGAAAAGAATGCATTAATATATTAAGTTGATCTAATTAAGCTACTTCTAATATCATGATATTTAGTAACTCAAATATCCAAGAAGATAAAAATGTGAATGTAAATGAGACAATAATTATGCTATGTAATGTATTGAATTATGAATAATAGGAAAGTCATATAATGATAAAACACGTGTAAAAATATGCCCCAAGTTAAATTTATGATATATAAAAAAAGTTTTAGAAGGCATGTGATCAATTTTCATCCAAAAGAGAGCTTGTGTTTATCAATACAAGTCTAGTGGAATTGGAAAAGAGTGTAGTTCATGATTGTATAGAGTATGATAGTTTTATATATGAAAAAAATCAAGGATTGATAATGTCTCACCACATATAACTAGTTATTGAGACGATTGTGTTTTTCACTGACTCATGTATACTTGTGAATAATTTTTTTGATACAAAACTAGATATAGAGAGTTACTAAATAAAATGAACACAAGTAATTGATGTAAATGAACAACACAAGTCATGCATAGGTCTTGATTTTTTATTTTTCTATAATATTATATTTTTTTGTATTTTTAAATATATGATCTCACAATCAATAGGTCTTGTATCTAGTGTAGGAAAGATGACGTTTCACAAATGGAAAGTATCATGCCATTATAAAGTAACCAGTATCAAATCAAAATCTAAAATCTGATCTAACTCTAAAACATATGTACCACTACCATGATAATGCTTTGTAGTAGCTTGTGTATGTTTTTTATTATGGTGGACTCTAAGACTATTTAGAACCCATCGTGGAGTGCACGAACTCTATGTTGGTGTACTTTGTGGATTAATCTTAGTGTTTTGAAATATCAATCTAGGACATGATAGAATAGAGAGTGACTCTCTAGAATATGTGACAAATCACTAATTAAGTGGATTTTCAAGGACATGTCTCCTTGGAAATTTAACTACTTGTTTCTAAATTTTCTAAGTAGGTTGAGGCTTTTAAGGTTGTTCTACTACAATATACTATATAGGAATAAATATATTTTATGGTATGGGGTATTCATATGGAATACCATGAACTATGATAACCTTATTAATAAAAAATTATTTCAAACATATATGTACTATATAAGGTATTATATTAAGTTGTTGAATCCAAGGATGTCCCAATAACATATTATATACTCCTACACTAGGTACTACTATAAACTTGGTGATAACATGCACTAGACCAACCTACCGTGGTGATGTAATATCACAATAGAACTCAAAACATTACCATTAAATCATTTTATTACTATTGTTGTAGGAAATATATTTTGATGTATGTATCCAAGATGAGAGAGAAGTGTGATAGTGCACATATTCACACTTGAACCAATATGAACCATGACACCCTATAAATGTTGATAATCAATATAAGCTTAAATGAAAAAATAATTCAAATTAGAATCATCATAAACAATATCATGCTTTGAAAATATAATATATGGTCTAGATGACACTAAAATATAATTTGTCCCAATGATGTCATTCAAAGGATGTTGTGCCTTTATATGGGGATAATAAGAAGCTAGTGGAAGATGTGCATTATATGTGTAATGCACCTTTGATTTATCTATTGTTTATTAAACTATATGTTTAATGAAAGCATACTTGAATATCTCATCATTCTACTTTAAAATGATTGTGCCTTTATACTTTCAATATGTTTTCTCACATTGATGATGTTCTCATCTATCAAATCATGAATCTTACATCTCAAAATGATGAATTCATTGGTATTATTCCTTGGTTCTAAATGGAAATTAAAAAAATCATTTTAATGAAATCCTTTTAGAAGAGGTTTACTCAAATCAAGATCTTTAATGGGAGGGAGTGATATGATATGACATTCCAATAAATTTTGTAACACCTTGTAGGGATATTATATAAAGTTTGTAGACTATCTCCTTGGAGGAGATAATAATACAACACATGGAGTAGGTTTTGAAACTACATTCACTATTTAATTTTGGTCATTGTTATTTTTAGTGATTTTTACCTTGTTTGGTGTCTTATTAAGATTATTTGAATGAGAATTAAAAAGTGGGTTGGTTACATAATTTAGCTTATTCATTACTAATAACTTGACCTCACTTTATTTAATTATGTGACATAAATCCATGAATGATATAAACTTCTTAAGAACAACAAATTCATTGAGAGGTGGAAGCAAACTCTATTGAATATGCCTTGTGGTTCCTTATCTACCATAGGATTTGTCATTACAGATAGTGTAGATACCTACATTATTCCACATTTAATGTCATAATTAACTTTGTTTAAAATAAACACACTAACCTATCCATCATCCTAAATTTGAATTTTGTATTAACATCAAATTCCTTCCTTTTTTGAATAATTAATTAATAATACTCACATAATTACATAAAAAACTAATTAAAATATAGAATTTATAAGTCATCAAACATCTTCTACACTTCTTTCAAATAAGTGTTGAGTCATCCAACTACTTCCTTAACTTACTCAACTAATTTTTGAGTCGTCATTGCATATTATAACTAATTTGGTGAGTTATTTAACTATTTTGACTCATTCCTAAGACATTTTCAACTACCAAATAACTTCTACCTTTTATCTCACACACATGATGAATTGGTCTCTTCTATGGGGATGAGGACTCAAATTCAACTACATATAATTAACATAGTTCAATAAATCCACATTTATCCTAGTCCTCCATATTCTCACTTTAAATCCTATAAATAGAAATGTTGTCTTCCATTTTTATCATCCACCTTCAAGCTATTGAATTGTTATTAAATTTATCCTACACATCCATTTATAAATTAATAACACATTCCCATATGCCACTCAATTTACCTTTGTTTGGAGATTTAATTAAGCACCCACATTCCAAGATGCAAGAGAAAATTAAAATTCATAATGGAGAAGGTGATGTTGTATTCTACATAGTTTTGCAAGTATTTACATGATTAGCTTTATTTTGTCATACTAGCTCTATTTAAGGTTTTAGTTTAGATTTAGAATATAATTTCTATGCTTGTAATTTTCCTATTTTAGTTAGATTATAAATTTTAGTTCTCATATTCTTGTACACCTGATGGGAGCTTTCCCATATCTTGTTCATCATAATTACATTCATTAGGTTTTTTTCATTGTTATTTAATCATGGTATGGAAAGTTGTTTTTATAGTTTTTAAGTGTGTTTTTGGAGTTTCCTATGTGGTTTTACATGTTCCTATGTAATTATAGTTTTTTCCTATGGAATGATGGGTTTGCATAATATTTTAGTGTGTTTGAATAACATTTCAGTGATTTATTATTAGCAATTTTTTTGGTTATTCTTGATTGTTTCTAGATTTATTGTTATGATCCCACCCTTGTGCACCTTTATGTGACTGTTTAAATGTTAATATATCTTATGTATAGTTGGTTTCTATGCTCCCTTACTTATTTGGACTATGTATTGAGTTCAATATTATGATTCTTGACTGTAGTGATGTAAGTATCATGTTTATGATTCTGCACTTAATAGTGTATTTATCATGTTATAATCATCCATTGGTGATATATGAGTTAGTTGATGTATTTGATACTTGATTATATTTCATTATTGATTTATTGTTTTACCAATTTTTTGATTATATACTACTGATGGATTCACTTAGTGGTTGTAGGTGTTGCTTATGATCTAGTCTAGATACTGACATTCACTTTTGGGGTAGCAGAGTGGTTCAGAGTAGTCGAATGATTTTTGATAGGTAACTTGGTATTCTTGATTAGTGTTGTGCCTTGGTCAATTTTTGTTATTCATTCATGCAATCTTGTTTCATTATGCCTTATCACTTTTCACTTTTTGTGTCTTATTGTATTATTATTATTATCCATGCATATTTATTGGTGTTACTTTCATTTGCTTGGACTTTCCCTCTTCTCTCTATTTTATGTACTCTTTGCCACCCTGGTTCCACTTAACTCACCCTCGCTTATCTCGCATTCCCTAGGAGACCTACCTAGGCCTACCTCCCCATGACACCCCCTTACATGTGATCCATTTAAAAAGTGACCTTATAATTAATTACTAGGCCAATTAATTGGTTATTGTGACCTTTAGACATTTAATAACATTAAAATAATATCTAATTTTATTATTTTAATTGTTATTATTTACCATTATTATTTTCTTTTTTTAGACATTTAAGTGGCATTTTAAATGATATGTATCTTATCATTTAAAATATTATTAAATGTGTTTAATATTTTATTGGCTTGTATTTGAAAAGAAGTCATTAATGACTGTTGATTGAGAATTTTTGAGTTGGTGGTGGAGGTCACTTGGGAATGGGTTGACAATTTTGGGAAAGAAAACTCTTTCTCTCTCCACATTCATTATGAAATGGAAATGAGTATGGTGATGGGATAGGGGGTATGTATAATGAGAGAGAGGAGTGGGCAAGTGGCATAGAGGGAGAAAGGAAGTCAAGATGGCATAAGGTGGAAGTCAAACATGGCATATGGCAAGGGATAAGCATGGAGATAGGAGAAATAAAAATGCAACTAACAAGGGAAGAGAAAAAAAGAAAGGAGATACACAGGGAAGGGAGATGGCTGGAGATAGAAAAATTAGAGAATAGAGGGGAAGATAACACAATAGTGAAATAAGGAAAGGAAAGGGGAATGGAGAGAGGATGCAAAATGTAGGAGAAGATATTATGCAAGGAGAAAATAATATTGAAAGAGAAAAAAATATGCAGAGGGTGAAAGGAAGAGAATGGAGAAAATAGGAGATACAAAGAATACAGAGAGGAAAGAAAAAAATGTAGGGTTTTTTTTTTGGTTAGATCTAGGGCATCTTAACTAGGCATGGAATCAGTATCCATGGATGATTTTTTTGGTAGAAAGGAAGTTATAACTGCTAGTCATCTTGTTTGCTTATGGAGTTATCCTAGCCTACATTACCTACGTTAGTTATGTTCTGATTGAATATGATAATCCTACCTTAGAATACAAATAATAATTATGGAAAATATTCCTTTTTGTATACAACTTGCAAACATGGTAAATGCATAGATTTGATGTTATACTCCTTTTTATCATACAACCACATCACTCTTAAATAGTGAACCTACCACTCCTTAGGTAAAATTATTTGGGTCGTTGTAGTTCTTTGTATAATCATAAATCTATGCATAACCTGATGGTCATTGTACCATGCCTTGGTGGTTTGATTTGTGGTATATAAAATTATAAATTGCTCAGTTCCATTTAAAATCCTTAAGGCATATGCTGGCACAATTATCTTTATGTATTTTTCATGTATGTCTTAAATCAATTCAAGGTTTCAAATAATTATATGGACATAATGTTATTTTGATAATATAACCTTCAGAATTAATGTAAATCAATTTGAGTTTATATAAAGCCTTCTGGGTAAACCCTTGATCTTATGTGTATATATATATTTTCCTTAACTTGGAATAAGTTGATTTAGGAGTTTTATTGAGACTTATGGATAGAAGTTCTTGTTGACAATGTATCCCCTTTGAACCAAATAATTGATCAGGATCTCCTAAATTCTTAAGTGTGAATTTAGATTATTTCTATATATAACAATGCCCCCCCCAAAAAAATTTAGAATCGTATATAAGAGTGCATTTTGGAGACATGTTATACCCACTTACAATACTTGATAATGAAATGAAACATTTGATGTACTACATGCTAACACAATTGTAACTGAAGGAGGGGAACTTAGGCAATTCATTAGAAGTAAACACATACAAAAGGCACCATGGGGAAGTTGGTTGATGTTTAGAAGGATTATGGAATTCAAGGCGTATCAGTGTATGCATACATTGATAAGTATTGAGTGCCATAAGTGGTACTCTTAATTCATCTCTGGACCATTTTTAGGTCCTTAACCCTAGGTAATTATCTCACTCTCCTTAGTGGGTCTTAGCCCCATTTGAGGATGGTTAAGTTAAAGGATTGGTTTAACTGAGAAGGGTAGTATTAATGTTTTTAGGTTATCATTTAGATTATTCATGTGTTAAAATAAATATGCCTACTATATAATTTAAGTAAGCACTTAAAATTATCAACAAAATTAGTTCAATAATTGCAAATTTTTATTCATTCAAGCAACAATTATATAAAAGCATAAGAGAATAGATTTAATACAACATTCCTTAGTGCTACCAACCAAGTTATCACACCTTACATTGTTTATGGTCATTTCACTTATTTGTACATCATTTATGTCAAAAATATATGATTATAACAATTCAATATATATCTATGTCAATCCATATTCTATGCAACTATTTCAAATTGGCATAACCAATACCATAAAAGAGTTTAAGGCATAAAACTAAGTTTTCTATATAAAAATAATTTATTTTGTAAAAATAAATAATGAGTTCAAGCAACTATCTATATAAAAAAGATAACTTTATTTAATTTGTGAATGTTCTAAAGGCATATGTATGTTATGAAGTCATTGCAATACAACTAAGCAAACCAAAACCAACAAGCATACCATGGTAGAATTCGAGCAACGTAAGCAACAAGATTCATTTGATTTTCAAGATGAGTGGAACCCAAATAAAAGGTTTCACTTAAGTAACTCTTATAAATTTTTATGTTGGCAGTCAAGGCAACCAACCAACAAGTTCAACTCATGGGAAGGAAGCTAAAGGAATAGCGTAAGTATAACTTATGTACTATTTAAGTCGATATGATAACTATTTACCATTTTTGGACTTCATTAAAGTTTCATAGAATGTATTCATATATCTAAGTAAATAAGGAAAACATTGCACATGATCATTCATTGAATTATAAGAATCATTAGTTCTTTTGCCAATTGACATAAATGTTTACGAATTACATTCAAATTTTATAATCATACATAAATTTGAGAAATGATATTTTATAATTTAAAATATACCTTGCATGCAACAAATAAGTATGTATTGCATAATAGAGGAACATATTTATTTCATTTTTCTCATAGTCTAGCTATCAGGCTTATGCATTGCTACAAGGGTTAGATGATCCAAATGCAATTATATATTTATAAATGAGAGTAACTAGCAATCCAATTAATAATACAACTAAGGTAAATACTATGCCACTTATATCTTTTTCATTTTGAATTTGAACAACTAATGTAAAGTATCCATATATATGTATTCCATGATAAAACTTGAAATAATTATTAACTTCTATCTCAATTCCATCAAACCTATTTATTTTGAGCTAAAGAGTTAATGCAAAACATCTACATGTTTATATTTCCATAAAATGACAAACTGAAATAAGTGTTAACCTTTATAAGGATGCAATTCATAATTATTTTAATTTATTCTAATTGAAACAGATTTTAGATTATAGATCTCACATAAAACATCTAAATAAATCTTAATTGAATATTGACATCAAGAATTAATAGTGAATTCTCTTAAAGATGTGATAGCTAACAAATAGTTAAACTAGGAAAAAGAAAATCAATCTTATAATAGAAGATTAAATCTAAGATGAATTAATAAAGTAATAAACAAGCATCTTAGGAATTGATTGTATTAGACATTAAAATCCTACTTGTGAGTAATTAGATCAATTCAAGACTACAACATATAAAGACTGGTAGTATGTTCAATTAATTCTTGCTAATTATAGTTTAAGGAATAAATATTTAAATTAATAATTTAATTAATACAAGGTACCTGCATAACAACTTTAGCTATCATTTAACTTAATCTTTCAATATTCCAATTCCATAATCTGTTCATGTCATTTGTTAGCAATTAACAAGATCATTATGCTAATTTAAATTTATCAACTATATCTATATGTTAGTTAATAAATCAAATTAATAGATACATTGTTACCATCTTCCATACAAAGTCATCGACGCCATGAGTCAAACATGAAATAGCTAATTAACATAAACCCACCCTACCAACCCTATGAGCCCCCCATCGGTGGCCCTTACCACCTCCACCATCAGTAGGTTGGTGGTTGTGATAACTGGGAATAAGTAATGAATTCTGAGCACATTGATCTCTAAATAAAGATATGACAAATAAAAGACACATACAACAAAATCCATTCATTCCAAGGAGAGATGGGAATAATCAAACTATCGAAGTATAGATTAAGGGTAAGGATGGTTAACTTAGATCATCAAATTATATAGAATAGATTAATCCTAATCTATTATATATTTTCTAAATTTATCCTACTTAGACCTCATCTAATTTCTTGATTGGTCTTTAATCATCCAAACCCATAATATATACCTATAACTATTCGAGTTAGTTCAAGAATGAAAATACACATATTTTGACCAATAATAAAAATTTGATTTAATTAATTAATCATATTAATCCAATCAGAATAATTAAACATGCCACTTAATGTAATAGGTACAAACATGACCCATCAACCTTGAAAAAACAATTAATAGAATGATAAGGTCATGATTAATAAACATTCATCAACAAACTGAGTATATTATAAACAAAGTTCAATGGAAGTCAAGATTCAAAATCAAATTCAAATTTGGAAGATTACAATGATCTGCATACAGCTCAACCAATAATCCAATCACCAAAAGAAATCACAACCACCTAATTCACAGTGCATATAAACATTCTATGAAGTTTTATTTTATATATATATATATACAATAAAACCCTAACCAGAATAATAAATGGAAAACCAAAGACATAGTCACCATTAAAATATCAATTCAAAATGGTCTAAGATAATGAAAGAGGCCAGGCTCAAACACCAATTGAGCATAGTTAGAAACTGAATAACCTAGAATCCATAAAAGAGACATTGTCATAATTATTTTATAGTGTATATAAAACTATATATGTGTGTGTATACTTTCATACATACATACATATACAAAAAATAAATCTTAAACAATTTGAAAATGCAAACCCATGATGCGATCACTTTAAGATTTCCACAATCCACATAAAAGAAATAAGGATCAAAATATTGAATCCACATCAGTTTGAAATCAGATAATCCAAAAGCCACAAAATCAATGTTTATTATTTACCTATACTCAGAGACAAATAAACCATGACCTATTCCAAGTGGAATTATTGATTCAATGAGAAACAATTTGACACAACCCACAACAAAATCATAATGACCAAGATACCAAATAAATCAAATTAAATAATAGTACTTTCAGACTCAAAATAATAATCACACCAATAAGTCCCATAAGAATAATGAACAAGGTTTCTAGAATGCAAAACTAACACAACATAAGAAAATCCATCCATCATTAAATCACAGAACACCAAAATGGTTTATGCAACAACTTTAGAAAAATAACATGAACCTTCATTTTTCATTCAAGAACATAGTTTCCCAATGAATAAAGTTGTTATAGACAAAAAAATCACTATTAATGATTCTAAAACACTAGGCTTAATAATCTTTACTATTCCATCATTAGAAATGAATACAGTCATATTTTGTGAAATGCAAACTACATCTCAAAACATTTTCTAATTGAACCCATGGGAACACCCTTAGTTTATACAACTCATACATAACATACAGGATCAAGAAAAGTCTCAGAAGTTTCTCCATATTCCTAACATTCTATGTACCATCCATCTTCCCCCATCATTTTTTTTCATTCTCCCACACCCCCAATCAATTCACATTAAATTCTAGGAAGAGAGATAAACTTGTAATATCCCAAGGCAATCCCACCAACCTTACCATTAATGGTGAGTCTAGAAGACTCTCTAAGTAATCACACCTCCACTAATAGAAAAATAGATCAATGGTAATAGTTAAGTATTAACATAACCAAAACAAGTATCCTTGAAACCTTTGCCACCTGCTTATTAAATAAGGCTTAATGCATTTCTCATGTAAACCATTGACCTAAGTTGATGTGGTTACATTAATATTAAACTAAGTTTTAAACCAATCCATAAATTATTAGTCATTTAATTATTATGTCATCACCTTAGAAGATAGGTGCTAGGTCAAAGGGGTTTGAGTAGCATGGGGTGACAAGGGTTCCCAAGGGGGGTTAGGTCTAGGTGGTTTAGCTAGGTTTAAGTATGAATTGAATAAGATGATAGGGTCTAATAGAGAATAGAGTGATTCATATAACCTATAGGAATAAGGAATAAAGCTATAAGTATGAAAAAGGCTATGACCAACAAAACATGTAATAGATATTAATGAATCATAATAATAAATAAAAACCTATAATGAAACTGGTAAGGTGCAGAAATAATTACAAACATAATGACCACATTAGATAACCACAATAATCAAAATAATTTTTTGAAACCCCAATCAATAATATTATACCTTTCAGACATACCGATGTGCTCAAAAAACATTGTTATGAGATTACGACCTCTACCACTTGCCTAGCTCATAGATAACCTAAAATCACCAAAATGGCATAAATCACATTATGTCATAAATAGATAATCAATATAGATTATATAATGATCATTAGTAGAAATAAATAATCCATAACATAATAAATCATAAAATAAGTACGTAGACAACACGGTTACATCAAGTACCACAATAGTCCATTTAAATAATAGCTAAACTAGTCTAGCATCATAGTGTTAATGTAATAATAATAGAATATATAATGAAAATGTAGTATAGTAACATCATCCCCCTTTTGGAAGGGAGTTTTCCTAGTGACTTAATAAAAAATCCATGCATAATGTTGTTTGAAAACATGAGCATCTTCCCAAGTGGCACTTCTTTTGTTGATAGGGTCCCATTATACCAAAACCTATTGTATGTCTCTATTACATATCTTAATGTTGTGATGGTCCAAGATTCTCACTAGTTCCAATCTCGATCTTTTCCTCTTTCATGACCTATAAATGAGTCCAATCCAAAACATGAGATGGATTAGGTATATACATTCTCAATAATGCAACATGAAAAACATCATGAATCTTAGAAAGAGAAGGAGGGAGTGCTAGCCAGTAAACAATAGGGCTGATCTTTTACACTATATCAAAAGGCTCGATAAATCATGGTGCCAACTTGGAAACCTTACCAAACTTAATGGAACTTTTTTATGGTCTAATGCATATAAAATTTGTCCCCTATGTTGAATTCTTATGTTCTTTTAAGATCTACATAGCTTTTCTATCTGTCAAAATCTTCTTTTAAATTCTATTTTATTATTTCCATCTACCTGTCATATTTTAGTAGTAAATCAGGCCCTTTAACTACCATATTTTCTAAGTTGTCCCACCCAATAGGTGTCCTGCACTTATGTCCATATAAAGCTTCAAATGGGGCCATCTTAATAGCTGAATGATAGGAATTATTATATGCAAATTCAACTAGATAAAGATAATCATCCCATTTTGTTTGTTGATCCATTACATACATACACATCACTTCTTCAATAACTTGGTTGAGTCATTCTATTTGCCTATCTATTTTCAAATGATATGAAGAGCTAAAATTCAGCTTTGTTCCAAAGGCTATAGTTAAAGTATGCCAAAACCTTGAAGTAAATAATTTATCTCAATCTGATATGATTACTTTAGGTATATAATGGAGTCTTACTAATTCCTTTAAAAATCATTCTATAAATATAGATGCATCATCTATTAAATTCTCAGCAATAAAGTGGCTAACTTTAGTTTCTTTATCAATCACTACAAGGATTGTATCATGTTTGTTGCATGATTTTGGCATCCCCACAATGAAATAAATTGAGACTATATCCCACTTATCCTTAGGAATATCAGGAGGGTATAAAATCCCTCTTGGATGTCAATGCTCAACCTTAACCCACTGGCATTCTAAGTATTTCACTACAAATTCAATGACATCATGCTTCATCCTAGACAAAAAATAGAGCTTTTTCAGCTCGTGCATCATTTTTTTAACACCTAGATGAACATAATAAGGTGTTGTATGCAATTCATTAAGTACATAATTTCTCAAGTCACCCATATTATAGACATAAATTTTGCCTTTATGCCTAATCAAGCCATCTATTATAATATAAATTTAGTAAATATTTTGACTACTAGCTCGTCAGCCACACCTACTCTTACTTCATAACATAACACATCAACAAGCTACTATTACAGAACAATACTTCTAAAATGTCCTTATAACATAGATAAAGTAGAAAGGTACATATGTCTACTGAGTACATCAACCATATAGTTCTCCTTACCTTTGACATATGATATATTCATGTCAAAATTATTCAAAAATTCCATCCACCTGCACTGACATGCATTTAAATATTCTTCAGAGAATAAATACTCAAGACTTATATGATCAGATTTTACTTAAAAAGGCTTTCCTAATAGAAAGTGTTCCATTACTTAAGTTCATGGATAATGGAAACAAGTTCCATGTCATGTGTAGGATAATTATTTTCATGTTCCTTTAATTTCCATGAATCATAAGCCACAACCTTGCCATATTGAGTAAATATGCCTCCATATACTTCTTTGGAAGCATCATACCAAACTTCAAAGTTACCATTTGGTTCTGCTATGATCAAAATAGGAGCTATAGTAAGTATCCCCTTCAACTTAACAAAAGCTTCCTCACATTGAGGAGTCCATACAAACTTATTTCCTTTACGCTACAAGAAAGTGATAGGATAAGCCACATTATAATTTTTTTTAATAAAGCACTAGTAATAACCAGCCAAACCCATAAAGCTTCACACTTCATGCACATTGGAAGGAGCAAGCCAATCTTGGATAGCTTTGATATTGGTAGGGTTAATATAAATGCCTTTCTTGTAAATAATGTGTCCTAATTAATAAATTTTATATTCATAAAATGCACATTTAGACAATTTTACATAAAGCTTATGATGTCTTAGTCTTTACAAGACTAGATGGAGGTGTTGATCATGTTCAGCCTCATCTTTAGAATAAATTAGAATATCATCATGAAAAAGTAGCACAAACTTATCCAAGTAATCTTTAAATATGTTGTTCATGAGGTTCATGAAAGTTGTCGATGCATTGGTTAAGTTGAAGGGTAGGATCATAAATTTATAGTGGGCATAGTGGGTTTTAAAGGTAGTTTTATGAATGTTTTCTTCCTTAATGTGCAATTGATGGTAACCAAACCTCAAGTCAATCTTGGAAAGGACTATAACACCCTTCATTAGGTCAAAAAAATCATTGATTCTTTGTAAAAGATAGCTATTTTTTATTTTTACCTTATTCAATATGAGGTAATCAATGCAAAGCCTTATAGTACCATCCTTCTTCTTCACAAAAACTACGAAAGCACCCTAAAGAGACATGCTTGGTTGTATGCTTCTTCTATCTAAAATTTCTTGTAGCTAAACTTTTAATTATTTCATATCAGCCACATTCATGTGGTAAGGTGCCTTATATGCAAGGGTAGATCTAGGTATGAAATCAATGAAAAATTCAAATTCCCACTTGGGTAATAACTTGAGAAACTTTTTAGGAAATACATCCATAAAATCGCTTAGTATTGGAAA
Source organism: Torreya grandis (assembly GCA_037957365.1). Classification (NCBI taxonomy): domain Eukaryota; kingdom Viridiplantae; phylum Streptophyta; class Pinopsida; order Cupressales; family Taxaceae; genus Torreya; species Torreya grandis. Next base: position 1,080,406 of record JARHVA010001744.1, on the reverse strand, counting down.
ATATACATATTTTGGCTTCTTTTCATCAATATTTCCTATAGTTAGACTACATAAAGCTTACAATATTTCATAACATCTCTTTTCAATTATAAGGTTGAAAGTATTTTATGCCTTGAAATTCTATGATTTGGCCAAGGTCATTGGTGCATTACACTCTTTTACCCACATATTCAAGTGTGACTTGATGTTCATATAGCCAATCGATCCCAAGGATGAGATCATATTACCATAAAGATATGAAAAATAGATTTACTTTGGTCTTAGAAACACCAATATCCAAATCTGCTTGTTTTAAGAATTCAAGAATAAGAACTTTATTATCAGTACCAAATTCCACTTTCCAACCTTCTCTTATCAATATTGATTTATTATTACAATGTTTAGTAGTAAAAGGAGAAATAAAATAGTATGTTACACCAAAATTAATTAATATGGTTAAAATAAAACTAATAATTGTACCTTAGGTCTCAATTAGAGTAGCTTATAAGTCATCATTATGATTATCAACAGTAGCATATACTCTATGGATCATTATTTGGCTTGATTTTAGTTTAGAATAGTCCTTTTTATAGTGATTATCACCACATTATTAGCAGATAATTGGCCTAGAAGATGATATTGGAACAATGTTAGCACCTGTGGATGGTCCACGTGAGTTGTTTTGATGTTGTTCTTTCTTATAAGAACTAGATTTAGAAGATCCATGGGACTTTAAACTCTTGTTATGATTGGAAAACTTGTTGAAATTATTATTACCTCCTAAAAATATGTGGTTAGAATAAAAAAAATTTAAGTTCTTGTTTACGGGAGAAAGGTTCTTGTCCTTAAACTATTACCTATTAGACTTGAATTCTTGTCTTACCTTATGGTGAGAATTTTCTTTTTCCTCATCCCTATATGCTAATTTTATGGCTATAGCTAATGTTTTTGGATTTGTCATGTTAACATCATGCATCAGAATCTCATTAAGCCCAATATTTAACTTTATAATCTTAGTTTCCTCGTCATGCATATAGTTCATATGATGCAGCAAGTTTAGGAATTTATTCTCATACTTGATAATAGACATATCTTAATTTAAGAGTTAAAAATTGGTGATTTTATGCTCTTTATAATTGGCATTCAGGTACCTTTTATATAATTGAGTCTCAAAAATAGTCTAGGATAGATTTAAAGGTTGATATCCTTCAATAGCACAAAGGTGGTTCCACCATAATGTTTTAGGTCTTATTAGTTGATACTCTGGCTTTCACATTGAAAGGTATATTGTGCAAATTGAATTACTTTTGAAAGTGTACCAACCAATAATTAGCTACATCACTTGATTCTTCACCTAAAAAAGTAGGAGGTGGAAGCTTTTTCATTTCCTTGATGATTGAGTAAACTATGGTCAAAGTTAGTTCTTGAATTATAGGTCTTTCCACTTGTCTCATTTCTAGTCTGGGTACTTCCTCTTGGGATACCCCTTCAGGATTATTTAATATTTGTTCTTGATTATAATTCTTCCCTTGCAAGGTGTTAAATGTTGTCAAGATCCCATTGATGATTTACTCATGTTTATCAATTGGAATCCCACCAATTGCTTTAACATAGAGTACCTCAGTATTATCGTCTGCATTATTCATAGGTAGTTCATCTAGGCATATAATGGGAATACATCCTTGACCTCTACCCATAGATGGATTGACACTCAAATATTTTGATAGATGTTGCCTCCGCTTGATCACGTTTAAACCATCTTGATAAATAAAAAATGATAACTTAGAATATCGTAGTAGCTAAAAAGAAAAATTCTCATTTTCAAAGTTTCCTAGAGGAGAATACTACTTTGATACCAGATATAACAACCCCCAAAAAAATTTGGAATCATATATCAGAGTATATTTTGGACACATGTTAGACCCACTTACAATAGTTGCTAACACAATGAAACATTCGATGCACTATGCACTAGCATAACTGGAACTAAAGTAGGGGAACTAAGGTAATTCACTAGAGGTAAACACATACAAAAGCCACCATGGAGAAGCTAGTTAATGTTTAGAAGGATTATGGAATTCAAAGTGTATCAGTGTATGCATACACTAATAAGTCTTGAGCACCATAAGTGGTACTTATATCTCCTCATAGGACCATTTCTAGGTCTTTAACCCTAGGTAATTACCTCACTCTCCTCAGTGGGTTTTAGTCCCAATTGAGGATGGTTAAGTTAAAGGATTGGTTTAATCGAGAAGGGTAGTCTTAATTTTATTAGGTTATCATTTAGATTATTCATGTGTTAAAATAAAGATTCATGTTATATAATTTAAATAAGCATTTAAAATTTAACAAAAAAATTAATTCAATACTTGTAGATTTTTATTCATTCAGACAATAATTATATAAAAGCATAAGAGAAAAGATTTAGTGCAACATTCCTTAGTGCTACCGGCTAAGTTATCACACATTATAGCCTTTATGGTCATTGCACTTATTTATACATAATTTATGTCAAACATACATGCTTATAAAAATTCAATATATGGCTATTCTAATCCATATTCTATGTAGCTATTTCAAATTAGCATAGCTAATGCTAACAAAGAGTTTAAGGCATAAAACTATGTTTTCTATATAAAAATAATTTCTTATGAAAAAATAAATAATGAGTTCAAGTAGCTATCTATATAAAAGAGATAAATCTATTTAATTCATAAGTGAATGTTATAAAGACATAAGTATGTTATGAGTTCATTGTGATACAACTAAGCAAACTAAAACAAACAAACATACCATGGCAAAAATTTGAGCAACGTAAGCAACAAGGTTTATTCAAATTTCAAGATGAGTATAACCCAAATAAAAGGTTCCACTTAAGGAACTCTTATAAAGGTTTTCTGTTGGCAATCGAGGCAACTAGCTAACAAGTTTAGTTCATGGGAAGGAATCTAAATGAATAGTGTAAGTATAACTTCATTACTATTTAAGTTGATATGATAACTATTTACCATTTTTGGACTTCTTTAAAGTTTTAGAGAATGTATTCATATATCTAAGTAAATAAGGAAAGCATTATACATGATCATTAATTGAATTATAATAATTATTAGTTCTTTTTTCAATTGATATAAATGTTTATGAATTACTTTCATATTTCATAATCATACATAAATTTAAGAAATGATATTTTATAATTGAAAACATACCTTGCATGCAACCAATAAGCATGTAGTGCATAATAGAGGAACATATTTATTTCATTTTTCTCATAGTCCAGCTATTAGGCTTATGTATTATTGTAAGGGTTATATGCTCCAAATGCAACTATATATTTATAAATGAGAGTAACCAACTTAATAATCTAGCTAAGGTAAATGCTATGCCACTTATATCTTTTTCATTCTAAATTTGAATAGATAATGTAAAGTATCCATATATGTGTATTCCATGATAAAACTTGAAACAATTATTAATTTCTATCTCAATTCCATCAAACCCATTTATTCTGAGATAAAGAGTTAAGACAAAATATCCACATGTTTATATTTCCATATAATGGCAAATTGAAATAAGTGTTAACCTTTATAAGGATGTAATTCATAACTATTTTAATTTATTCTAATTGAAATAGATTTTAGATTATAGATCTCACATAAAACATCTAAGTAAATCTTAATTGAATATTGACATCAAGAATTAATAGTGAATTCTCTTAAAGATGTTATAGCTAACAAATACTCAAACTAGGAAAAATAAAATCAATCTTATACAAGAAGGTTAAATCTAAGATGAATTAGTATAGTAATAAACAAGTGTATTAGGAATTGATTGTATTAGACATTAAACTCCTACTTGAAAATTATTAGATCAATTCAAGACTACAACATATAAACACTGGTGATATGTTCAATCAAATCCTACTAATTATAATTTAAAGAATAAATAGTTAACATTTAGCTATTATTTAACAAGGTACTTGCATAAAAACTTTAGCTATCATTTAATAAGGTACCTGCATAAAATCTTTAGCTATCATTTAACTTAATCTTTCAATATTCCAATTCTATAATCTGATCATGTCATTCATTAGAAGTTAACAATATCATTATGATAATTTAAATTTAACAACTATATATATATGTTAGTTAATAAATCAAATTAATAGATACATTGTTACCATCTTCCATATGAAGTCATCAAATCCAGGAGTCAAACACAAACTAGATAATCAGGACAAACCCACCTAACCAAATCTATGAGTCCCCCATCAATGGTCCTTACCACCCCAAACCATCAATAAGTTGGTGGTTGTGATAATTGAAAATAGATAATAAATTTTGAGCACATCAATTTTCAAATAGAGACATGACAAACAAAAGACACATACAACATAATCCATTCATTCCAAGGTGAGATGGGAATAATAAAACCATCAAAGTATAAATTAAGGGTGAGGATGGTTAACTTCGACCATCGAATGATATAGAATGGATTAATCCTAATCCATTATATATCTTCTAAATTTATCCTACTTGGATCATGTCTAATTTCTCAATCGATCTTTAACCATCTGAACCCACAATACATACCTATAACTATTCAAGTCTAGTTTAGGAATGAAAATACACATATTCCATCTAATAGTAAAAATTATAGTTAATTAATTAATCATATTAATCCAATTAGAATAATTAAACATGCCACTCAATGTAATAGGTACAGACATGACCTAGCAACCTAAAAAAAAATGAAGTCAACTATAATAAAATCATATTGCTATCATAACCTACAAATAAAGTTATTGAATAGTTAATAGAATGATATGGTCATGATTAACAAACATTCATCAATGAACTGATTAGATTATAAACAAAATTCAATGGAAGTCAAGATTCAAAATAAAATTCAAACTTGGAAGATTACAGTGATTCAAATATAATTTAACTAATAATACAATCACCAAAAGAAAACACAAACACCTAATTCACAATGCATATAAAAATTACACACACACACACACACACACACACACACACACACACACACACACACACATTAAATAAAATAAAACCCTAACTAGATCAATAAAGGGGAAAACAAAGACATAATCACTAATAAAATATCAATTTGAAATGGACTAAGATCATGTAAGAGGCTAGGCTTGAACACCAACTGAGCATAGTTGGAAATTGAATAACCTAAAATCCATAAACGAAGCATTGTCGTAATTATTATATAGTGTATATAAAACTTTGTGTGAGTGTGTGTACATACATACATACATATATTTATTTATAAAAATAAATATTAAATAGTATTAAAATGCAAACCGATGACAAAGTCACTTTAATATTTCCACAATCCACATAAAATGAATAAGGCTCAAAATATCAACTCCATATCAGTTCAAAATTGGATAACCCAGAAGCCACAAAATTAGAGTTTAGGATATACCTATACAGGGAGACAAATAAACCATGACCTATTCCAAGTGGAATGATCAATTCAATGAGAAATAGGTTGACATAACCCACATCAAAATCATAATGAGACAGATACCACACAACTCAAATGAAATAATAATACCATCAGACCTAGAACAATAATCATGCGTACAAGTCCCATAAGAATAACAAACAAGATTTGTAGAATGCAAAACTAACATAGCATAAGAAAACCCATCCATCATTAAATCACACAACACCAAAATGGTTTATGCAATAACTTCAAAAAAATAACACGACCCTTCATTTTTACTTCAGGAACATAGTTTCCCAATGAAGACATAGTTGTTATAGACAAAAAAATACTATTAATGATTCTAAAACACCAAGATTAGTAATATTTAATATTCCATTGTTATAAATGAATACAAATATATAATGTGACATGCATACTACATCTTAAAAAAAATTCTACATTAACCCATGGGAATACCCTTATTTTATATAACTCATACATAACGTACATAACCAAGAAAACTCTTAGAAGTTTATTTATAAGATAAATTTGATAAAACATAGCCATCTAAAACACACAACCATTACTTCTAAAAACACCAAACTCATAAATATCATATTGTTTTGCCATTGGAAATAAAAACACAAACCTTAAAATGATTGCATAGTCATTATGTCAATAAACACAAAGTTGACAACCCTTAAAGCATTTAGTCATTATAAGGGAAACACATTCACTTTAACATGTAGACAACACACATAGAATCATCTCGATCTAAAACCCATTCAATTGCATAAGGATATTGATGCATATCTAAAGTGTATATGTTTATTATAGTTTATAAGCAATAAACTTGTCAATTTATTGATACAATGGATCTGCATATGCACTCAGAATTATGAGGAATTCCAGTTGCATGCACTACCTCTAATTTTTATCATTATAACAACCATAAGGAATTAAACCAAAAAAATCAATAAAATACTTACTTGAAAACACGTAGATAATTTTAGAAAAGATGAAAGATCTAAGACTCACTCAAGGTCATCATGTGTTTCCCAAACCAACTAGCTCACCATTAAAACCTAGTGAACCATTTTTACTATTTACATCCCAAATTCTCCATCTTCCTAACATGTTATCTACCATCCATCTTCCCCCATATTTTTTGTTCATTCCCCCATACCCCTAATCAATTCATATTGAATTCTAAGAGGAGAGAGAAACTCATTATATCCCAAGGCAATCCTACCAACCTTACCATTAATGATGAGTCTAGAAGACTTGCTAAGTAATTACACCTTTACTATTAAAAAAAAATATTAGCAGTAACAATCAAGGATAACATAACCAAAATGAGTATCCTTAAAACATTCACCACCTACCTTATTAAATAAGGCTTAATGTATCTTCCACATAAACCATCGACCTAAATCGATGTGGTTACATTAATATTAAACCAAAGTTTAAACCAAGCCATGAATTTTTAGTCATTTAAATATCATGCCATCACCTTAGGAGATAGGTGCTAGGTCAAAGTGATTTGAGTAGCATGGGGTGTCAAGGGTTCCCAAGGGGGGTTTAGGTCTAGGTAGTTTAGTTAGGTTTAAGTACAAATTGAATAGGTCAATAGGGTCTTACAAAGAATAGAACAATTTGAAAAACCTGTAGGAATAAGGGATAAAGCTATGAGTATGGAAAAGGATGTGTCCAATAAAACATGTAACAAAATATAAAAAATAGTAATAATAAATAATGACCTATAACGAAACTGGTAAGGTACAATAGTAATTACAAACATAAGGACCATAGCTGACAACTATAATTACCTGAATGAATTATTTGAAGAATAATCAACAATAGTATACCTGTCAAACATGCCAATATACTCAAAAAACATTATTCTAGGATTACAACCTCTACCACTTGCCTAGCTCATAGACAACCTACAATCACCAAAATGACATAAATTGCATTATGTCATAAATTGATAATTGATATAGATTATATAATCATCATCAACAAAAATAAATAGTCCATAATATAATAAATCATAAAATGAGTAAGCAACCAACATTGTTATAACAAGTACCACAATAATCCATTTAAACAAGAGCTAAACCAATCTAGCATCATAGTGCCAATGTAATAACAATAGAATATATAATGAAAATACAAGATCGTAACATTATATTTCTTGGTTTTAAATCAAATCAATGTTGGGTTTATATTTTATTTTAAGACCATATTTGATCAATTTTTATCATTTGTTTATGTGTTTTAAATAACCTGATTTGGTTTTATCCAACCATAAGGAAATATACTATGGGTATTATATTTATTTAATCTCCAATCAAATCAATGTTGGGGTTATATTTTATTTTAAGACCATATTTGATCAATTGTTATCATTTGTTTATGTGTTTTGAATAACCCGATTTGGTTTTATCCAACCATAGGGAAGTATACTATGGGTATTATATTTATTTAATCTACGAATGAGGGAAGTTGATTTAGTTTTAAATGGCCAAGAGAGCTGAGTTGTTGGTGAAAGTTGGGTCTTACATTTATTATTTATGCTTGGGTATTTACTTAGTTTGGCCATGATATAGTATTAAATTTCATCCTTTTGGCCATATGATTGTGATTCATATAGTGCTAAATATCTTTGCATTCGATCAATGTTGAGCTCTTTTGTAATAAAGGCGAGTCAATTGGTTATTCATCTTAATGAATTGATTATTTTGTTTCCTTGCATAATTTGTTTTGGGATAAAATTTCCATGTGTGGTTTTGATTGGAAACAATGTGTGTTAATATTTATTAATTAAATTCTATTAGGATTTGACATAAGACTTGCATGTTTATGTATGGTAGCACCCTGAGAATTGAGCAAAACCCTATTGGAAACACCTTATTATAAAAAGGTTTTTTATTTTTACATTTAAACTAGTTAAAAGGCATATTATTCCTTTAACTCTCCTTGATCGAAATTTTAATATTTAGGGATCATATGAGGTTGGGAAACCTTATGATGATCCCCTGAAGCCCTTATATTGATTATCAATACCTAATTGATTCATTATTTGTATGCCTAATGGAATCACTGTTGTCATTATTAGACTATTTTAAATTATCAAATTATTACCAATTTTTTATGTGATATTGTATTGGATTGGTGCCTTGGAAATTTTTTCTGGCTGAGTTGCTTGTTTATCACACATGGTTGATTTTATTATTTGATCTTCACTGGTGGTGTATAATGGTTGAGTTATACGTTATAATTTTTACCCTTGATTACATGGAGTGTACTTTTGATGGTGTTCATACTTTTTGTGAGTGTATGTTGTTTTATTATGATGCCCTTTGGTTTGTAATCCAACTCACTTAAAAATTCCTCTTTGACCCTATTTGTCGAAACCACCATCTAGCTTATGGTTGGGGTGGTATGGGCCACTGATGGTTGGGCTCATAGGGTTGGTTGGGAGGGTTTATCTATTTGGTTTCTACTAATCCATTCTTGGATGACCTTGTGGATAGGTATGATATGTCTGGTAATGTTTTATTCATGTTGTTCACTTCCTTCTTATCATATATGTCTATTATTTCCTTATAACATGACTAGTGGTTGCAATTATAATCACTTCCATTAAATTTTAGATTAGTTACATTTGGCTCTTGGCATGATAACCTTGTATATGGTTAGGGATCCCTCAAAATTAAGAAGTACAAGCTTATGCTACTAATTATGAAGTGATACCTTTGGGTTAACTTATGGTACTAAACTTAATCTTTTTGATACAATTGGGTTTTATCTTAGATTGTTAATTGATTATTGCTTAATGATGTCATAGTGATACACCATATAGTTATCATGATTGATTATTTATTATATTACATTGCTAATCATTTTTTTGGTAACAACCTGTAATTGGTTTTGACACAATTAGTGTAGTAATATTTCATTGTGCCATTTAATAAAACTTCATTATGCTCACTTGATATAAATTGTCATGGTAACTTGAGTAGTGATTTGCTTAGACAAGGAGTTCACATATATTTGTGTTTAAGCATATTTGAGATTTATATTTGGGTTATCCTTGAAAGGATAGTTGATTTTTAATACTTTTTATACATTGTTAAATTACCTTGTTATCTTCATTATGGAATAGGTATGGAAATGAAGTTATGCACATTTTAATGTGACGTTATTACTTATGCAACCTTGTAAAACTTCTATATACTCTCTTGATTGAACCATCATAGTATTGCTAGTATAGATATTGTTTAGGTAAATGGGTTTTATGTAATATGGTAATTGACATATGGTATATTTCCTTACTTGATTATATTATTGTATATGGCTATTATTTTATCCCCCTGAGGGTTGGAATTTTCTCATTATGAAAGCATGGTTATTGGTATGAATTTGGTATGTGTAACCAATCATATGTAAACCTTGATGCTTATATGGTAAATAAATTGGTTCATGAGGTAACCTGTTGTATGAGTGAATAACCTATTCTAGTTCATATAATAACCCTATTATTCTACCATGTTGAGTATGATGGATAAATGGATGTATGCATGGTTACCTTGTAGTTGTTCTTATAGATAATCCAATTATCAAATCATGTTGAATTTACTTAGTATGTTATTAGAATGATGTTGGGATTTATTACTTACTAAATTCCTTGGATAATTATGCTTAATAATTCATGATTACCTTTATGACTAGAAATGACTGAAGTACATGTGTGAGTTGGAATGGATAATATGCCATCCCTAACCAAATCATCCATTGATAAAACAATCAATATTGTGGAACTTTCATGTCTGGATTCTATGTCCTTGGGGGTGTTTATCTCCCTTTAGTTATAGTATCGCATTGGCTATTTTCCAATATGGAATCGATTATAGTGATTCAAAGATTGGCTACCACTATATCATTACATGTTGGATGATGTAGTAAGGCATGATTGTATCTTCATCCATATATTTAGACCATGGAAAGCATGTTTATGAATTGATTGAAATCATTTCTATGAGAAATGTTATCCCTATTGTATGCTCATGAGTCTTAGCTTAATCCATATGTACTCTATTTGATAGCGGGTTATTATGTGTGTTTATTTGACTAGGGGTGATATCAAAATTTTATTATAATGACAATACTTAGGAGGCTTTGGCTTGTCTAAGGTAATGGACTTTTAAACAAACTTGGAAGGTATTGTTGTCTAGTTTGTTGCTTGGTTGGTTGAGTTGTAGTGGTTATGCATCCTTAAAAACATGCAAACTTATGTAGAGATGAAAACTTATACATTTTAGATAAGTTAGGTTTGGTTTTATTAGCCTCTTTTGGGTTAATTTGATGAAGCAAGTGGTTTCATAACTCCAAAAAGGGGTGAAGCTAATTAGTTTTGGCATGATTATTATAATCATGGATCGGTTTTACGTCTATGATGTATGTTTTATTTATGGATATGCTTGATTTCATGTGTATGTTAATTAATCTTGACTATGTTATACACCCATGGGGATGTCTATTTAGACTTGAATTCATATTGACATCTATGAGGATGTCTATTGAGACATTGGATATGTATTGCATCTATGAGGATGTTTATTACAAGTTCTGATTGAACTTGTTGGTTATGAGGAATTGTGATTCTCATAGTATTATTATGGTACTCTTTTGGATCCTTGTATAAGCTCACCCATTCCCAAATTTGATGTTGTGTTAAAATAATAATCTCCATTTGACCTTTGACATGTTGGATTTAGTCAATTGATTGAATCATGATAAGCTTGTTGTTGGAATTCTATGATAATGCCTGGATGTAAATTGATTACTTACATGAGCAAACCATCTAATGAGATTAAGTTATGATATCTTGGAAGGTCCAAGGGTACATCTCAAGCATAGAAGGCCTAATGGGGTAAGTGTGTTTGACTTGCATGAGCAATTTAAGAGTCTTAAGATTGATCATGTGATATCTTGATCGATATATGATATCTTTTGTATGGAATCTACACATTGGGTGGACCAATGTAGATTCATGGATATTTATGCTTCAAAAACCTATATGTGTTACTATTTTAATGTGGGAAATACCTTGGCATAGTTACTTTTACTTGAATGTGTATTTATCTTATGTTACTTCATCCTTCAGGTGCACTGTTCTATGTTTATTATATAAGATTGTGAGATGTGAAAGTGTTTAACCTAATGATTTGTGTGGACTTTTTGTACTATCTAGCTAGATGTCTTGGTGTTCAAGTTATGCTATGTGTGTGACTTTGTGTTTTTAAAATATAATTTGTGACTTTAAGCACTTGTGTTTTGTAACTTCATTTTTGAAATCTAAATCTCTTATTTAGGCTACCAAAATATAGTGTCATGATGTATTTTGTAATCCTGCATCATTATTTTAGCTTTAAACATTGATGCAAGTATGGGGTTAAGAGTAAAGAGACACTAATTCCATAATGGTTTAGACTAGGTATGGGCTAGGGAGTGGAGTCTCTTGTAGGATTAAAATCCACTCCACTCCTTTACACAAGGTAACCACCTGATTCATTTAGAGTGTGCACCATGAGAGCCACATATTGCCATAGGAACCTCCTGCATAATGATCACCTTATGGTTTTGTGTTCCTTTAGCCAGCTCTCTGAGGTTATTGCTAAATAGCCTATGTGTAATCTCTTTATGTAAGCCTTTTGAAGCACCAAGTGGTCCTACATAGTGGACATTTATGCAGATCAGTAAGGGTTTACTTGTTGATATGCATGCATGTGTTGGCATGTGTGTGTAAACATGTTGTGATTGAGGTATAGCCATACACACACACACACACACACACACACACACACACACACACACACACACACACACACACACACACACACACACACACACACATGTTTTGGTATTGATATATTTTTGTATTATTTTATGCATGACTAGATAGTATGTTGGTTTTCTATTTGGGATGAATAATATAAGTCCTGATGAGGTAGATTTTGTTATTTTGGGTACCTATCTTTCTTCTTTTTTTCCATTTGCTGCTATGAGTTAAGTGTAGTACAATGGTAAAACTGTGATTCCTTCAACCATCATGTGAGCTCACAAAGTTATTGAAGAGAATATGGTAAACCTTTGAGTATCATGTAAGGCTTGGGTTGGCTTCTTTTATTATTCAGTGTGGATAGTATGGGACACTACACTATCCCCTGAATGGTATTTGTTTGTGGAAGTAACCGTTCAAAGTGGGTTACTATCATGTGGTAGCATTTTGTGAGGAATACTGATTAAATTATGCATAAGGCATAATGTGTGTTGGTATTTACATTGTTTTAGGTTTGGATTTGTGTTTAAATTTTTGATGGGATTGTAAAATTTACAATTGCTATCATGGAAGTTGTAGCTTTTTGTGGTATGTCCTCCTCTTGATCAAAGGGATGTCTAGCTAGTGGTTGGTTTTTTAGAATTTTTTTGATCTAAATAGTAGTTTTTTTAAAAAATTTGCTTATCTTTCACAAGATTTTATCTAAAAGAGATGTGCCTAGAAGGCAATAGAGGGTTTTGTTGGCATTGTTGAGGTGTGGAAAGTTCATTTCCACAGCCAGTAATGTTATTTTGCTTTTAAAGTCATGCCTTTACGAGTGGCTAAATTTATATAGTTTTCTTAGATCTATGTTAAAATGGTGGTATACCATTGGTATTTATGCTAATAATAAAAAATTTGGAGTTGTTAGACCTTTACAAATGTTGTAATTATCTATTTTTGACTATTTATAAATGATTTATGCATTATGAACATGGATTATAGCTCGATTTGAGATATGTATATGAGCATTAGTGTTATATCACTTATGTTAGCTCTCTATTATTCATTAGGTTTTGTAAAATGACACATGAGTCAATAGGAATTTTCTTATGACTTAGATAAAAGACATACATAGTGGTGTGAAACTACAACACATCTAGTGTCATCAAAAACACACCTTAATATGCTCTTATTGTCTTCTTAACTAACAAGTTTATTAGACAATGTTGACTTGACCATTCATAGTATTAGCACTTGGATGTCAAACATGAAATAACATACAACAATTAATATACAAGAAACACAACCTAATACATACTAGACACACCCTACCTAGCCTATTTATAGTTAACTTAAGACCTTTGAATGATCAGAAAGGGTGCACTAGATCACAAGGCCTAACATCCCTATTTGGCAAGGCTAGGGGCTTGTAGCCTTGTTTTCCCTATCTTTTCCTCATAACTTCCTTTATAATATAGATAACACAAAACTCAAAGATTATCCTAACACCCATTAAGTAATTACACAACATACCTAAATTTCATGTATGGTTGTTTTGTATGGGATAGTACCAACAATGATTGTGATAAACCTAATTAGGCCTCTAAAGCACCCTATTTTAGAGGTACAAAGAGTAAAAAGATGATCTAGAGCCTAAAAATCACATGGTAAGTGTAAAATGACACTTAATGACTATAAAAATCAAAACCCATCCAATTTTTAATGCTAAAACATTATTAAATCACTCTGTCTCAGTTAACTTGTGTATGCAAGGTCTAAAAGTAAGTTTGAATTAGAAAGCACACTTACCAATGAAGTTGGACCTTGAAACTTTGGATAGTGGACATAAGTGCTTGAAGCATCAAGATTTCAATTTTTTAATGATTTTTCACTGTATAGATTACTAGATCTACCAAACCCTAGTTAGGGTCCAGTCCACACAAAATTAGAGCTATAACACTCATCTGAGGCTTTCAAGAGCTCAAATATATTTTATTAAGATTTTCTTTAATTTATTTAGGTTCCTAAGTGGTTATAGAGAGGAAAAATATCATGTAAATATTGACTATCAACTTTTCCCTTACTGCCCTTCTAGTTATGTCACATAGTCAAGAGAAAAGCATGAATAAAAAGATATATGTTTGTCGTCAATCCTTCCAAATCATTATTCCACACTTCAAATGTCATAATACATCTATCTCTCATGAAAAATATATACATTCAAGAATAAAATCCAACTTAGATACTCAAATCCCATTCCTAACCTTACTCAACCACCTCCTTAAATGGACTCAACAACTTGCTAAACAAAAGACAGACTCTAACCACTCCATATCTCACCTAACTAACTTAGAATCACCTAGAATAAGATTTCCAAGTCGTATTTTAACTAAAATCTACATAATTTTGGCCTTTTGACACCCTTAGGCCTTATTAAAAGCTTATGAAACACATTTTCAAATTTTCAAATTTGAATTACATAATTTGGTGGGAAAAATACCTAACACACCTAGACAACCTCAGACTCAACCAAAAACATGAAAAACACATTGAAAACATGAGGATGCTCTTGCATAATTCTTCCAAAGAGAAAAATAAGCATTCTTCACTTGTTGTTGTTCCCCATTAGCTCTTCCACATTTGTGCCCAGCTTCAGGATGTCACTTGTAGTCAACAATGTTGCATCTTTAGCTGGTAGGTTCTTCCACTTGATCAGATACTAGAAGTATCTTTGTCCCTTGTTTTCTTGATCACTTTTTTGTCTAGGATGGTCTCAATATCTTTTGGTACTTACTTTGGCAGCTATTTTTCCCATTGGATTGATTCATCAACCCCTATTTCATTTCCTTTAGTTGTTTTTTCTTCACCTTTATAGGGATATAAGTCTGCATTGTTTGAAAACTTCCTTACCACCTTGCATGGACCAATTTTTTTCACTTTTAGCTTGTTGTATTCTCTTTTAGGAAATATTTATTTCTGAATATGGGCAAGGATAAGGTCTCCAACAATAAAACTAACCTCTCTCTCCTCTTCTAGTCTGTGCTTTTCTTGTACTTGATGGTAATTTATTCAAGTTTCCTCTTTACTTGTTCATGAAATTTTTTTATTGTATTGGAAAATTACTCTACATCAACATTTCTTGCTTCCATATTTCCTAGATCTCTCAAGTCATATACAACCCTAGGATGTATTCCATACAAGATTTAGAATGGACTCATTTTTGTACTTCTGTTAGGAGAACCATTATGGGCAAATTCATCTTGGGCAAGTACAAGATCCCATTATTTTGGATGCATGTTTACCAAACTTATCAAGATGTTTCTAAGGCTTCTATTAATAACTTATATCTAACCATCAGTATAAGGATGGTTAGATATAAGTTATTAATAGAAGCCTTAGAAACATCTTGATAAGTTTGGTAGGATGGTAGTCTAAACTAAATCTCAAATGTGTGCCTAAATTCTTCCATAAGGTCCTCTAAAAGTGCCCAACAAACTTTGTTTCCCTGTCTGAAATAATGCTCCTAGGGAGTCCATGCAATCTTAAAATCTCTTGGAATAATAGTTTAGCTATGTGAGTAACATCAATTTTTTTTAAAATTTAATAAAGTGATCCATTTTATAAAACCTATCTACCACTACAAATATGTTATCATATCCTTTTTGAGTTTTTGGCAAACCAAGTATAAAATCCATTCTTAATCCCAAGGCCTGTGGGAATTGGTAGTGGCTGCTACAAACCTGCATTTTGATTACTTCCTTTGGCATGTTGGCATGTTTTACTCCTTTCAAAAAAAAAAATTACATCATTAATCATGCCTATCCAATAATAATGAGCAACCAATTGTGTTAGCATCTTATTCCACCCAAAATGTCTTGGCAAGTTGCCACTATGCTTCTCTTTCAACAAGTTCTCTCTCATAAAACTCTTGGGTATGAAAATCTAACTTCCCTTGAATAAAAAAACTTATTGGACCTTAAAATCCATCCAAGGAATTCTATCATTCATGACTATATTCATACAAGCTTTGTATGCATCCTTGAAATCTGCATCTTTGTCATATATTTCCTTCAAGTCTTCAAATCCCAAGATGCTTACTTGAGATTCTTGCTTGATTAGATTCTTCATAATTAAGACATCTAAAAATTTATTATATTTACCCTTATTATTCTTAATACTAAATTTAAAACTTTGTAAAAACTCAATCCATTTGACATGTCTTTGATTTAGCTTGTTTTGATTGCTAATGAACTGTAATGCATAGTTGTTAGTATACAAGACAAATTATTTAGGTATAAGGTAATGTATCCATTTTTTTAATGATTGTATAAGGGAATAAAAATATTGTTCATATGTTGAATACCTTTTCTTATCATCACTTAGCTTTTCACGTAAGTCTGTTATCAATTTCCCATCTTGACTTGGGACAACACATATGGTAGCCCCACTAGCATCACATTCCACTTGAAAAAGCTTATTAAAATCAAGAAAATTTAGGATTGGTTCTTTAGTTACCTTATGTTTTAATAATCTAAAACTCTTATAAGTATCCTTAGTATAACAAAAAATTATTTTGTCACCCTTGATTGTGTTTTTCATTGGAACAACAATTCCACTAATTTTTTTTATGAATTTCCTATAGAAGCTAGCCAAATCATGAAAGATTATTACCTCATATGTGATCCTAGGTGTAGGTAACTAAAGTATGTATTTTATATTCTCCTTATCCAAATTCAATCCTTCTTTATAAATCACATATCTCAAGTAGATCAATTATGTCCTAAAGAAATTACAC
This sequence comes from Torreya grandis, assembly GCA_037957365.1. Taxonomy (NCBI): domain Eukaryota; kingdom Viridiplantae; phylum Streptophyta; class Pinopsida; order Cupressales; family Taxaceae; genus Torreya; species Torreya grandis. The sequence continues at coordinate 1,063,343 of JARHVA010001744.1, read as the reverse complement.
TTTTTCACATTGATTAACAATTTTTCTTCATGTAACTTATCCAATACCATTCTCAAATGTCTCAAATTGTCTTCCTTAGTTTTAATAAACACAAAAATTTCATACAAATATACTATGACAAAATTACCTATAAATTCATTAAGCACTTCATTCATTAGCCTCATGAAAGTGTTTGGTGCATTGGTTTGGCCAAATGGCATGACCAACCATTCATAAAGGCAATCATTAGTCTTGAAGGATATTTTAAATTCATCACCCTTTCTTATCCTAATATAATGGTAGCCACTTTTCAATTCTATCTTGTAAAAATATGCATATCCACTCAAACAATCAAGTAAATCATCAAATTTGGGCAATGGGAATCTATACCTGATAGTGATTTTGTTGATTGCTATGGAGTCTATACACATTCTCCAACTTCCATCATTTTCAAGACTTAGCACTATGGGGATAGAACAAGGACTTAGACTCTCTCTTCCCAATCCTTTGTTTAACAATTCTTGGACTTGGTGCTTGATTTCTTCATTTTCTCTTGGGGTCAATCTGTAGGCAACCTTGTTTGGAAGATTTGCTCTTGGAAGCAAGTCTATGTGATGGTTGATTCTTATCAATGGTGGTAACTCATTATTCAAATCATATACCACAATTTAAATATAATGATTCAACATATCTTATATTTTTAGAGGTAAATCATCTATCTTAGTACTAGTGACTACACTCTTTGGCTTACCAATCAAACCAAAGTTTACCTCTTCCTTCTTCATTTGATGTAAGAAATATTTTCCATTCATTAGAAACACCTTATAACTCTATCCTATAGTATTAGTATTCTCCTCCTTCAATGGTGTAAGTGTGTGCTTGATCCCATCCTTCTCAAATGTGTATGCGTTCTGCCCTCCATCATGCATGGCCTTCCTATCAAATTGCCAAGATCTTCTGAGAAGATATGACACACATCCATAGGCATAAAATCACATATAATCTGATATTTATATGTTCCTATCTAAAATTCCACTTTGAATTTCACTTACCAAGAGTTTGTGTCCTTTTTGTGGCCAAGAGACTTGATAAGGTGTAGGATGTACCTCTTTTTTCAAGCCTAGTTTCTCCACCATCTTGATTGAAACAAGATTGTATATACTCCCATTGTCTATGATGAACTTGAAACATTTTCCCTTGCTCTTACATGTAGTCCTAAATAAGGTTTTCCTTTGTGGTGGTTCCAAAACTTCCTTGTTAGGCTTTAACAAAATTCTTTTCATTAAAAAAGACTCACCTTCTTCTAGAACATCTTCATGAATTGTTGTTAGTACTTCAACTTAATCTTCACTTGGGTCACATGCACACCTCTTTCATCACTAGTAGAAGTTTTATTTGTATATTCATATAGTTATTGACTTGCATATTTGTTTCACTTGAAGCATTTTCCCATGAATCTTCCTCTTCCTCTTTAGTATTCTTGGTATGGCCTTCTTCCTCTTGGTGTATAGCTACCTCTGGAACTTTGTGAGTTGCTGGCCTCTTCTTGGAATGTTTACAGCTATCTTCTACCTCCTTATGGTCCTCTACCTCTGATGGAACTACCTTTTCCTCTTAAAAATGAAGTTTGTTTCCTAACAACCTTTTCCTCTGCTTTCAAGGCAAAATTATATGCCTCTTTAATTGTCCTAGGTATGAGAAGGCTAATCTAATTTTAGATGGCAAAATTCAAACCATTGGTATAACTTTCCACCTTCTCTATATCATCCTCAATATGGCCTGATCTTATGGTTAGCCTATAAAACTCTTCAATGTATTCCTTTATATACATGTCCTTTTGTCTCAAAATTTTCAATTGCTTGAAAGATTAGCTTGATAATCTAAGGGCATGAATCTACCTTTCATTTTTGATACCATTCTATCTCAAATTTTGATCTTTGGCTTCCCTTTTCTCCTCCTTTTATCTTATACTTCATCCCACCATAGGGATGCATGGCTCTTCAATCTGGTCGTGGCATACTTGACTTTCTTGTCATCTTCTTCTATTCTTTCATATTTAAAGTACTTATCTAATGCACTAATCCAATCAATAAATTATTCCACATTCAAGTTTCCTTCATATATTATAACCTCCATCTTTGGCTTTGCATTCACCTTCATAATGGATCTAATTAGCTTCTCTTTATCTATCTCATCCTCTACCACCAATTCTTCCTCTGGTGGCTCTTCTTCTCTATCACTAACTTCACCCATGTCAGCACCTCTCCTCTAAGCCATCTCTAAGTCTTTCAACCTAGATAGTAGGTTCCTAATCTCTTTTGTTATTGTTAATTGTCCTATTGGTCTCTTTCCTATAGCTCTACCTTTGTTTCTAACTCTCATTGCCATCTTGAAGATCTTACTTCTTCCCATAAGTCACATTCTTCCTCCTTTGCTTAGATCTTAGATTGTACACAATCTCTTAATCTCTAATACCAAGAATCATATGACACTCCAACACATCTAGTGTCACCAACCACACACCTTAATATGCTCTTACTATCTTCTTGAATAACAAGTTCATTAGACAATGTTGACTTGACCATTCATAGTATTAACACTTGGTTTTCAAACATGAAATAACAAATAAGGATTCATATACAAGAAAAATAACCTAAGGCTTACTAGACACACCCTACCTAGCCTATTTACACTTAAATTAAGACCTTTAAATGATCAAAAAGGGTGCACTAGATTAGAAGGCCTAACCTCCATCTTTGGTAAGGCTAGGGGCTTGTAGCCCTATTTTCCCTGTCTTTTCCTCATAACTTCCTTGAAACTCTAGATAACACAAAACTCAAATATGATCTTGACACCCATTAAGGAATTACATAACATACCTAAATTTCACCTATGGTTATTTTGTATGGAATAGTACCAACAATGACTATGATAGACCTAATTAGGCATCTAAAGCACCTTATTTTGGAGGTACAGAGAGTAAAAAGATTATTTGGAGCCTAAAAATAATATGGTAAGTGTAAAATGACATTTAATGACTATCCAAATCAAAACCCATTTAGTTGTTAAACCTAAAACATTATTAAACCACTATGTCTCAGTCAACCTGTGCATGCAAGGTCTAAAAATAAGTTTGAATTAGAAAGCACACTTACCAATGAAGTTGGACCTTAAAACTTTGGATAGTGGACATAAGTTCTTGAAGCATTAGGATTTCAAAAATTTTAGTATTTTCCATTGTATGGATTACTAAATCCACCAAACTTATTTAGGGCCCAATCCACACAAAATTAGAGATATAACACTCATCTAAGGGTTTCAAGAGCTTAAAAAAATTTCCATAAGCTTGTATTGACCTTATCTGAGTTCATAACTGGTTATAGAGAGGAAAAAAATCATGTAAATACTGACTATCAACTTTTCCCTTACTGTCCTGTCTAATTCTATCACATAGTCATGAGAAAAGCATGAACAAAAATCTATATTTTTGTCTTCAATCCTTCCAAATCATTATTCCACATTTTAAATGTCTTTATACATCTGTCTCTCATGAAAAATCTATGCATTCAAGAATATAATCCAACTTAGATACTCAAATCTAATTCCTAACCTTACTCAACCACCTCCTTAAATGGACTCAACATCTTACTAAACAAAAGATAGACTCTAACCACTCCATATCTCACCTAACTGACTTAGAATCACTTAGAATAAGATTTCCAAGTCCTATTTTAACTAAAATCTACACAATTATGGACTTTTGACACCCTTAGGCCTTATTACAAGCTTATAAAACATGTTTTCAAATTTAAAAATTTGAATTACATAGTTTGGCAGGAAAACTATCTAACACACCTAGACAACCTTAGACTCAACCAAAAACATGAAAAACACATTGAAAACATGAGGATGCTATTGGATCACATAGATATAATTATGATTTATGATAGAGATAACAAATATACTTCACCTAGATGGAGTATTACATCCTCTTGATTATTGTTATTTATGCTAAGGGTTTTTCTAAATTATAAATTTGGTTGAGTAGTGAAACCTTTGTATAGAGAATGATTAAGTCCCCATGGACATTCGGAGTCTCGATTGTCGATATAGTCATTGGGATGACTCTTCTTTATAGGGGGAGGATGTTATAATCCCTCCTTTGTGCATCTTGATGTGACTATTTAAATGTCAATAAATATTGTGTATAGCTGGTTGCGACACTCCCTTAGTTGGACTATGTATTCAGTTTGATGTTATTCTTAACTACAGTGATGTAATTATCATGTTTATGATTCCACACTTGATGATGTATTTATCATGTTATAATAATACATTGGTGATGTATGAGTTAGTTGATGTATTTGATACTTGATTATAGTTCATTATTGCTTTATCATTTTACCAATTTTTGGATCAGATACTGATGATGGATTCACTCAGTGGTTGTAGGTCTTGTTTATGAGCTAAGCTAATAGCATCAGCTTTTGGGGTAGTAGAGTGGTTCTAATTAGTTAGATGAGTTATGATAGGTAACTTGGTATTTTTGATCAGTGATGTGCCTTATTCAGTTATTATTATTCATTTGTGTAGTTTTATTTCATTATGCCTTATCACCTTTCATTTTTTTGCATCTTATTGTATTATTATTGTCCCTACGTGTTTCTTGGTGTTGCTTCCATCTACTCAAACTTTCCCTCTTCTCTATCCTTTGCATACTCTTCACCACCCTGTTCCATTTGACTTTCCCTCACTTATCTTAGGTTCCCTAAGAGACTTACCTCCTCATGACACCCCTTCCAAGTGATCTATTTCATAGGTGACCTTATAATTAATTATTGGGCCAATTAATTAGTTATTATGACTTTTAGACATTTAATAACAATAAAATAATATCTAATTTTATTATTTTAATTATTATTATTTACCGTTATTATTTTATGGTTTTTAGACATTTAAGTGGCATTTTAAATAATATGTATCTTATCATTTAAATTTTTATTAAATGTGTTTAATATTTTATTGGCTTATATTTGAAAAGAGGTCATTAATGAATGTTGATCAGGAATTTTTTAGTTGGTAGTGGAGGTCACCTAGGAATGGGTCAACAGCTTTGGGAGAGAGAATATTTTCTCTCTCCACATTCATTTTTAAATGGAAAGGAGTATGGTGATGGGATAAGGGATATGGTGAATGGCAGAGAGGAGTGGGCGAGTGACATGGAAGGAGAATGGAAGTTAGGAAAGTGTAAGGGGGAAGTCAAGCATGGCATATGGTAGGGGATAAGCATGGATATAAAAGAAATAAAAACACAACTGACAAGTGAAGAGAATAAAATAAAGGAGATACATAGAAGGGATGCATGGGGAATGGAGATGGATGGAGATAGAAAATATAGAGAATAAAGGGGAAGACAATGCAACATTGAAGCAAATAAGGAAAAAGGGAATGGAGGGAGGATGTGGGACACAAGATAATATATTATGCAAAGATAAAATAATACAAAAGGAGAAGAAAAGATGTAGAGGGTGAAAGGAAGAGAATGGATAAAATAGGAGACAAAAATAATATGGAGAGGAAAGAAAAAAACATAGGGGTTTTTCTAGTCAGATCTAGGGTATCTTGCCTGAGCATGGAATCAATAGCTATGGACTATTTTATTTATATAAATTAAGTTATAAATGTTGGCCATCTTGCTTGCTTATAGAATTATCCTAGCCTGGATTACTCATGTGAGATGTGTTCTGATTGAATATGATAATCCTACCTTGGAGTACAACAAATAATTGTGGATAATATTCATTTTTGCATATAACTTGAAAATATGGGATGATTATTCAACCAATATATATATATATATATATATATATATATATTATTTCAAACATATTTCAAACTAGTAAATGCATACAATTGATTATATGCTCATGTTTATAATACAACCACATCAATCCTAAATAGTGAACCTATTTTGCCTTAGGTAAAATGATTTGGGTCATTGTAGTTCTTTGTATAATCATAAACATGTGTATAACCTGATGGTCACCATACCATATCTTGGTGCTTCAATTCATGGTATATAAACTTATAAATTGTTTACTTCCATCTAAAATCCTTAAGGCAAATTTTGGCACAACTATCTTTATGTATTTTCGGTGTTTATCTTAAACTGATTAGAGGTTTCAAATAATTATATGGGCAGAATGTTCTTTGATAATATAACCTTCAGTATTAATTTAAATAAATTTGTGTTTATATAAAACCTTATGGGAAAACCCTTGATTTTATGTGTTTATATATCTTTTCCCCAACTTAAAATAAGTTTATTTAGGTCTGTTATTGAGACCTATGGATAGAATTTCCTATTGACAATATATCCCCTTTGAACCAAATAATCGATCGGGATATATTAAATTATTAAGTGTGAACTTAGAGTATTTCTATATTTTTTGTTTTCAAATCAAATCGACCTTGGGGTTACATTTTATTTTAAGACCATCTTTGATCAGTTTTTATCATTTATTTACTTGCTTTGAATAACCTGATTTGGTTTTATCCAACCATAAGGTAGTAAACCATGGTTTTTATATTTATTTGATCTCCAAATGAGGGAAGTCAATCTAGTTTTAAATGGCTAAGAGAGTTGAGTTGTTGGTGAAAGTTGGGTCTTAAAATTATTATTTATACTTGGGTCTTTACTTGGATTGGCCACATTGTAGTATTAAATGTCATGATTTTGGCCATACAGTTGTGATTCAGATAGTGATAAATATCTCTACATTCAATCAATGTTGAGATTCTTTGTAATAAAGGCAAGTCGATTGGTTATTCATCTTAACAAATTGATTATTATGTTTCCTCACATATGTCATTATGGGATAAAATTTTCGTGTGTGGTTTTGATTGGACACCTTATGTGTTAATATTGATTGATTAAAGTCTTTTGCACTTTGACATGAGACCTATATGTTTATGTATGGATACACCCTGAGAATCAGGGAAAACCTTGTTAGAATCACCTTATTATAAAAAGGGTTTTCAGTTTTTAAATTTAAACTAGTTAAAAGGCCTATTGTTCCTTTAACACTCTTTGACCTGAATTTTAATATTTGGGGATCATATGAGATCAGGAGACCTTATGATGATTCCCTGAATCCCTTATATCAATTATCACACCTAATCAATTCATTATTTGTATGCCTGATGGAATCACCACTACCATTATTGGATTTTTTAAATTACAAAATTATTTATAGATTTTTATGTGATTACTGTATTAGATTATTTCCTTGGATAATTTTTATGGATGGGTTGCCTATTTATCACACATGATTGATTTTATTATTGGATCTTGACTAAGTGGTGTATAACAGTTGAGTTATACATTATGCTTTTACCTTTGATTGCATGAAGTGTACCCTTGATGGTGTTCATGCCTTTTGTGAGTGTATGTCATTTTGTTGTGATGCCTTTTGGTTTGGAATCTAACTTGCTCAAAACGTCCTCTTTGACCCTGTTTGCCAAAACTACCATCTAGCTGATGGTTGGGGTGGTAAGGGCCACTAATGGTTGGACTCATAAGACTGGCTGGGAGAGTTTGTTTATTTGGTTTTTGTTGTTCCATTCCTGGATGAGCTCATGAATAGGTATGATATGCCTTGTAGTGTTTTATTCATTTTATTTACTTCCTTCTTAGCATAGATGTTTATTATTTCTTTATACCTTGACTAGTGGTTATAGTTATAATCACTTCCATTGTATTTCAGATTAGTTACATTTGGATCTTGGCATGATAACCTTGTATATGGTTAGGGATCTTTAAAAATTAATAAGTATAAGCTTATCTTTTTGATTATGAGGTGATACCTTGGAGTTCACTTATAGTCCTAAACTCAATACTTTTGATACACTTCGGTTTTATCTTAGATTATTAATTGGTTATTCCTTACTGATGCCATAGTGATACACTATATGGTTATCATGATTGATTCTTTATTATACTACATTGCTAGACATTCTTGTGGTAATAACCTATAATTGGTTTTGACACACATAGTGTAGTAATATTTCATTATGCCATTTTATAGAACTTCATTATGTTCACTTGATATAAAACATCATGGTAACTTGAGTAGTGATTTGCTTAGGCAAGGAGTTCACCTTTCTTTGTGTTTAATAATACTTGAGATTTATATTTAGGTTATCCTTTAAAGGATAGCTGATTTTCAATACTTTTACTACATTGGTAAATTACCTTGTTATCTTAATTATGGAATAGGTATGTCAATGATGTTAAGCACATTTTACTGTGATGTTATTCCTTATACATCCTTGTGAAAATTCTATATACTCTCTTGATTGAACCATCATAGTATTGTTGGTATAGAGGTTGCTTAGGGAAATGGGTTTTATGTAATATGGTAATTTCCACATGATACTTTTCCTTGCTTACCTGATTATATTGTTGTAAATGGCTATTGTTTTATCCTCCATATGGTTGTAATTTTATCATTATGAAAGCATGGTTGTTGGTATGAATTTGGTATGTATAACCAACCATATGTAAACCTTGATGCTTATGTGGTTAATAAATTGGTTCATGAGGGAACCTGTTATCTAAGTAAATAACCTATTCTAGTGCACATAAGAACCCTACTATTCTACCATGTTGGTTATGATGGATAAATGGATGTATGCATGGTTACCTTGTAATTGTTATTATGGATAATCTAATTACCAAATCATGTTGAATTTACTTATTATGTTATTAGAATTATGTTGGGACTTATTCCTTACCAAATTCCTTGGATTGTAGGAGAATTTGATGACTTAAAAGTTAATTATGCTTAGTAATTCATGATTACCTTTATGACCGAAAATGACTGAAGTACATGTGTGAGTTGGAATGGATAATATGTCTTCCCTATCCAAATCATCTGTTAATAAAATAATTAATATTATGGAACTTTTATGTTTGGATGCCATGTACTTGGGGGTGTTCATCTCCCTTTAGTTATAGTATCACATTGGATATTTGCCAATATGGAATCGATTATAATGATTCAAATATTGGATATCACTATATCATTACCTATTGGATGATGTAGTAAGGCATGATTGTATCTTTGTCCATGTATTTGGACCACCGAAAACATGTTTATGAATTGATTGAAATTGTTTCTCTGAGAAATGTTATCCTTGTTGTATGCTACTGAGTCTTAGCTTAATCCATATGCACTTTATTTGATAGCAAGCTACCATGTGTGTTGAAAATGTTAGATATTATCTCTGATTGCCTTTAAGACAATGTTTTATTTGGTTTCCCTATCTTTAGACTTATGTGACCTAGTATTTTCATAGTAGGTTAAGGTTAACCTTTCTGGTTGAGTGTACATAGGTATGATAGGCTAGTATCACTTGCTTCAACAAGTGAGGTTTGGGTCTATTATGCATCCAAATGCATACTTTGATATGCAACTTCAATTTTTTTTTGTTTTTTTTTGGGGGGTGGGGTTTTGTAACATTTATGTTTGAATTTTATGGAGTTATTTGGCCTGATGATGTTTTGTATTCATCACTTTTCTATTTATTTGATGCTTTATTGTCTATTTTTTTATTTTTATAGAATGATGGTTTCATAACATCTATCATTGATTTCATCCTATGAAACAATATGTTTACAACACATTTCAGCAATTTCACTGCACATCGCAGTGAATTTGATAAATTATTTGGTGATTTCATATCCCTAAATGATATTTTTATCTTCTATGATTTTTTTCTTATTTTTCCTAATTTTTCTAGTTGTTTCTAGTTTTTCTTACCTTTTCAACTTTCTAACACTCTTTGTTTGTTGTCTTTCATATTTTTGTTTTAATTGTTTTTATTTTTACCTATCTTTAAGACCATGGTTTTGTAACACATTTTAGGGAATTTGTTGCATAAAATGATAGTTTTGTAGCACATTTTAGTAGGCTTATATACACATTTCATTGATTTTGTGAGATTTGAATTCCTTTCATTTGTATATCATTTTTTTTATTGCTTTCTAACCATTTTAACATTTTTATAATTTTGTCTCTAGGCAAAAATAGTTTTATTCTATAGTGTGTTTTTTTTAATCTTTACCTTTTTTGCTTTCCTTTTGGCTAACTTGTAGGTTCATTGGATTTCCAATACATTTTCATACAAACTACTAATATTTTTATGCAGGATCGATTGCCAAAGAATCAAAAAGCTAAATCAATAATTTACTTTATTATTTTTACTTAGTTGTTATTTATTTCAAGTTTGTTATAATTAATCAAGTAGTAATTAAATTACATTTACTTTTATTACAAACCTTATTTATTTATGTCACAAAAGTTTATGAATTTTCTTTCCATGGCATCATATTGGTGATGATACCTAAAATCAAAACTAAATTATTATGATTTTGTGTTACCTATATTGCACTTGTGTATGATTTTTCCTTGGCATCATATTGGTGACAATACCTATAAATCACAAACAAATGTTGATAGTTTTATACTTTATAGGGGCTTTATTAGCCATGGATTTCACCACCATGTGGTAGGCCAAACCCCTATACCAATACGGTATATAAATTGAGGATCATTATTTCAATTTCTTAAGAAATTATATGTTTTAAGTAGTATATTACATGAAGAGGTTTCATCCTCCAATACTAAGGGTTTTAGTAGTGATCTCAAAGTCTGATTTTTACGACGTCAACATACTAAAATATTATGGTTAAATTAGGCACATAATGGACTAAATGATTTTATGTGCATCCATTAAATAAAATTATTCCATAGTCTTAGGCCTCAACATACCATAAGGTATATATATGACATCTCTTAGATAAAATTTTATAGACCTTAAGCCTTAAGATATTCATTCAACTATTTGAATTATAGTGCATCGGCAAGTAGTTAGCTCCTAGAATTTACTCTTAACTTACCTTCAAATTTAGGTTAAATAGGATTTAGGTATGGTTATACCTCCATAATTAGTGCTTTAAAACATTATTCTAACACTTCTCAATGGATGATCCATTATTTATGAGAGCCTACAAGTCATTCAATTCCCTTGCCTAGATTTTATCCTTTTGTGTGACTTGCATATTTCTTTTTGGTTAAAGTAGAAATTGATTGTATATATTTGTTTTATTTTTATTCCTTATGAAGGCAACATAATCTAAGTCTTTTATGTTTGAAATTGAAAATTTTAATCTTTCAAACAAATTCTAAAATCCAAATAACTCAAAACTTTTGTCAAACATTTATATTTTTTAGTTTTGAGTCATATATCATTTTTAGAGTCAATGAAAAGAAATTTAAAGAATATATTCCATAACAAGGCACCAAGACTTGTTGAAGAATCCTCAGTTTAGAGAAGATCCTTTTAGAAATGACCCATTTCAATTTGGAAACTAGTAAAATTATATTGAGATTAATGAAAATGATGAAGATGAGGGAACCATTCAAGAGGAATATGAACATGATATCAATTTACCTAAGTAATTACAAACCCAATTTAATGATTACCTCCTAGAGCATAAGGAAGAAATTTTGTTAAAAATCTTAAGGCTAGGATCCAAATTTACACTTGATTTTTATCCTAAATACATTCCACTCCTAATTGATAAGAGAAATACAAAACCTATTATACAAGATCAAGGAACCTCCAATGATTATCTAGGTAACAAAAAGGCCATCATAGGGTCTTAAAATACCAATTCTAAAAATGTTTTTCAAATGTATATGGATAAGGGAAAGGTGGTTCTAGAGGAAACATCCCAATAAACCCATAGCCTTTATATTGAAGACCATGTCAAAAATTTAGAAAGAAATTTGTCTATCTTAAATCCAACATGTCTAATAATCCTTCAAACAATAAGTCAACCTAAACATAAATATGAGTTATCCTATCAATAATGCCAATACCATAAGATCAACTCATATAAATCACGTGATCTAAGGAATTTGACTCAAGAGAGGATGGTTAGGATGGTGTTAGTTCCAAAATGAAAATAAAATGAAAGAAACACACTAAATAACATAACATCTCTAGGCCTAGACACTAGGGAGAGATTAGTTAACAAACATGAATAAAACACATAATTAAAATGCAAAAGAAACCTTCTTTTATCTTCCTTAGATGCTCCAAAATGCTTGTTGTAGTGGCTTTCTTAGCTTGTGCTCATGAAGTCTTCATCAATGGAAGCTTGGCTACCTCCATCTCTTCTTAGCACCTTGTGGCTTTGACTTGGCTTGCCTTGGAATCAATTTAGTATGGTAACACTAGTTGCTTAAATATTTGTAATCAATTTTTCATTATAAATTTGCATAATCATGTCCTTTAAAGATATTTGAGCATAATAACTTTGCACCAAAATAGCTTAAAAATGATGTTCATGAACTCTCTATTTATAGATTTTTGAGAATGTCTAGAATCAACCTAAACCATCCATCCTGAGATTGAGATGTGTGGTTGAGGATTAATTCAATTTTTGGAATTAAGTTTATAATTATCCTCATCATGACATTTTAAGAAGGGGTAATTAAGAGGCATGGAGGGCATCATGGAAGGTATTGATGAGGCATGGAGGGCATTAATCTTGATATTTGTAGCATTTATGGCCTAGGGATGCCTTCCCAAGATATGAGATCACCTGATGATGCAAATATTCAATATCCATTTCCAAAAATAATTTTTCAACAAGTTTTCGTGAAATTCTTAATTAGGCCTTGATTTGGGTTAATTAGCTCTTAAGCATGTTTAAGCACTTTGTGCACAAATTACCCAAATTGATCAGAATGCCTTGTTATTGGTCCAAAATTCAACTGGATTGGATTTGGAAGTCAATGTCAGATGTGTTGGAACCATATTCCCATTTAGGATGTTACCAACAAAAAATAACAAAGACATGCATTTTTTGCAAGAGATTTGATTAGAAAGAGCAATCCAAAGCACCTAGGTGCAAAATTGGCATTTTGACTTGGAATGATCTTATCAAAGTTAGTTGGCCCATAAATTACATTACCCCATTTAAGGATACCCTGGCCAAAATTGGCATTTGAATACGTCAACTTCACATCATTTAGCATGTTTTAGTGTTTTTAGGCCAAATTGTGCATTTTGGTGGAAATTAGCCAAAAGCTTGATTGGAGGTTATCGATGGCCAATTTTAGGTGTCTAAAAATTAAACTCAAAATAAAAATTCAAATTCAAATCCAAACATCAATCAAACTTTTAATTTAACTTTGAATTCCAATCCAAACCTAAATCAAAATTAATCAACAAATCAAAATAAAAAATTAAATTCAAATATAATTTTGAATGCAAATGAAAAAATCAATCAAAATAAAAAATCAAATCCAAATCTAAGTCTAAGTTTAAATCCAAATCAATTTCAATTCATGAATCCAAATCATTTTGCTAATCCAAATTAATATATAAATCAATATCAATTTTTAAATTCCAATAAATTTTCAAGTTCAAATCTAAATCAAAATCAGTTTTTAAATCTAAAACAAAGTTAAAACTAAAACACAAACCAAAATTTTCCACTTAATAACATGAAATTTATCTAATAATGAAAAATATGAAGGATCAAATATAAGGATTAACATACAGTTGTTATTCCCAAAGCAAAAAGTTTAAATTTGAAGAAATTTTTCCACATCCCTTTGACATTACTATGATGATGGTACTCTTTCCTTAATAGTTTAAACCCCTAAATTTTGACAAGTAAAAATTTAAAGGATATCTTAAATAACACCTTAATGAGTTTTATATGGCATTTTCAAATGTTGCCTACAAAAATAATTATCTATTCAGACACTTTTCATGTAGTCTAGGGGGGTAAGCATTAAAAGGGATCCATCACAACCTTTGAATACCTTTCCAAAAATTGTGTTAAAATTTTCATATAATTTTTAATATGAATTTAACATTTTATATATATACAAAACTAAAAAATATAATAGGGAGAGTTTCACCTCCTTGCAAAAATGACACGCTTTGGTGAGTCGTTTCCCATGGTCACCTCCTAAAAAACAATTTATAGTTATCTTTACAAAAAATATAAATTAAAAATTAGAATATAAATAAAAACTCCATTTTTCTATATAATTATATTAAATCATAAAAAAAAGATTCAAAATTAAACGAGCACTAGTTTCCAAGGGTACTATTAAAATATACAAACAAGACAATTCATCTTCAAGCCAAAATGAAAAAAACCATGTTTTATGCAAAGAACAAGAATGTTGTATTGGATGGTATAAATAATGTTAAACAAATATAGATCACCCATCCTATTAATAACATTATCTTACCTAGTAGTTAACTTCAAAAAGAAAATTGAAAATGAATATTCACTCCTTTGGGATAACCACTTGAAGCAGTCTTTTAAAAATTGGTCACCATAAACATTATCACTATTACAAACACTAAACCCTTTTATGATAATTATATAAATCTTGTGTTGTATATAGATAAAAATATTTACATTAACAAAAAATTAAATGGCATTCTACCAACCTTTGTATGAGACTCAAGCACTATGTCAAAAATTTAGTTGATCATGGTGACATAGAAGTAGATAATCATGCATCAATATATAAAAATAAAAAAGTATGGATATATCAAGATCCATTATCTAAATATGATCAAAGGCATACTAAGAAAAAAAAAAATTAAAACCAAATGAATAATTTCAACCAAGCCAATCATCCCTTTGATTCTATAGTCAATCACATTTACCATATAGATCATCATGTTTTTGTTGTCAAATTAAATCCCAAGATTGTGCCATCAAAACAAGGCATTAAAATATGACCATTCTAAGTGTACCTCTATCTAATATTGAAGGAAAATATAACATCATAGAGAAGCTTGAGAAAATTACATCCCAAATTTCCATTTTGGACCTTCTCAAGACATCTCCCACTTATAAGGACATTTTGTACAAAACTTTATAAGAATCCAAAGTTATAGAAGATATAAATCTATCTAACTTCTAAGCACTTATATAACACTTTTAATCCACTAATCAAGTGACTCTTGACCACTTAGTTTGACACGGTTTACATGCCATTGGTTCCTAGAAGATTCAATATCTCCATCGGCTAAACCCCATCTGACCCCACCTTTGGACCCGTATCCCATTCGTACACAATCGACAGAGGCCTCTTCGACATGTGTTACTATGTCTTTAGTAGCACGCTCCTACTATTTCACCCATGGGTTCATCCCATAATTTTCCATTGTATATAGAAGTCTTAATTTGTATACACAAATTAAAAAGGGTGTTTATAGACAATGCATCAATATTAAATCTATGTACATTAAATTTGAATAATAATTTTGGATATTCTATGGAAGCACTAGATTTTAATACCATTAATATAAATTCATATGATAATAATGAGTGCCAGTCAATGGGCACTATCTATCTTCCACTCATGGTGGGGCTTGTCATTCAAGAAACCCTCATCCATGTTCTTGATCTAGATCTCTCATATAATATACTCCTTAGTTGTCTATGTATCCATTCCATTCACCCTCAATAAATTTTTTAAGTTTTCTCATGACAATATGGAAGTTATCATTCCAAGTGATCCTCAACCCTTTCAATATTACAAACTATTGTAAGGGATATATCAAAATTCCAATTATCTACCATTTATTAAAATTATTTATAAACCTATTGAGGAGGTACCAAATATTTCAAATTATATACATCCTAATGAGTTAATATATACATCCACCAATCCACCATCTACATCTACAAATCCACCATGCACATCAAATCCCACATGTCCACGATCTATATTTTCCATTGTGGATGTAGGTATGGAAGAATATAAAATCCATGATGCCCATTATTTAGGAAAAATTCATATGTCACCAAAAAATCATGGTAGGACCCATTAAAGAAAACAAACAAAAGTGGTTCATAAGATTTGAAAAAAAAATTCAAGAACCTTTGCCAAGTATAACACATCAAACATAAATTATCCACACTATACTATCCTCAAGGCAACAATCAAGTGGAGGCATCAAATAAAAACATTATAAAAATCCTAAAGTGCATTGTTAATGATGATTCCATGATTGTAATTTATAAATTTACCTTGATTTTTGGGCTTACCATAATAGAATTTGCACACCTATGGGAGAAACCCCATATTCCCTTTTTACAACACTCAGTCCATTTTACCTATTGAAATCTAGCTTTAATCCTTATGCATATCTCTACAAAACCTTGTTGATGAAGAATCATATCGATTCTCAAGGCTACAGGAGCTCAATATCCTATCAAAACTATCTCCATTATAGCTATAATAAAAAATTAGAGTCAAAGAGTTTGAAAGTATAGGCTTGTTCTAAAATAAAACTAATGGGACACTAATGATAATTATAAAAATAAAGGCAAGTTTGAACCTAACTAGTTAGTTTCATACATAATCATTACCAAATATAGATTGGGTACTTATAAACTACCAACAAAATAAGGTGAATAAATTAATGAACCAATGAACATCATGCACCTCAAGTAATTCCATGTCTATATTTTTCTAGTGTTGTTGTATATATGTAATGTGTGTGTGTGTGTGTGTGTGTGTGTGTGTGTGTGTGTGTGTGTGTGTGTGTGTGTGTGTGTGTGTGTGTGTGTGTGTGTGTGTGTGTGTGTGTGTGTGTAAAAAGAGATAAAAATAACAATCCATCCAAAGTGAAAACCATTCTTATGGTGCTTTAGAAAAGTATCATGGTAAAAACCAATTTTTAGCACCATGTGTATACCACTATATATATACACCTTAGTTACTTGGGGACATCCCCTAGAATTATCCATTAATCCATTAACCATTTATATATATCTCTATTCATTTATGTATATCCCATCTTTTCTATTGCCTATGACATATTAATTTAAGGTTTGATCTTTATAATTACATAGATACACCTTTGATCATGTTTTGGTATAATTTTGTACATAATCTTTAGATAAATCATTCATTCATCCAACAAAACAATACCCATACATAACACAAACCCCATTATCTATCATCATTTCTTGGGAGGTTACCTTTCATATAATCATCATAATCTTACCTAATATCATCACTTTCTATTTCTTCCCTCATTGGGAGAAATACATTGATCTGAGGTCCATATAGACTATGTAGGCAGTGCTCATTTACATCGAGTATATGAGGTCAAATCAGCCACCATCAACCAAAAATACAATAACATCCACCATGTAAGTATATATGTATATGTATAATCCAATCAAAAATCCCTTGTCCTTAGTCAATGTACCCTAATCATCCATTACACAATTTACTCATCAAATAATTATCATTGTCAATGATATCTTATGACAAAGGGTTTGACTCTAAACAAGGACATCTAAAAATGCATTTTTTTACTTGTTTGTACCATTTACTTGATTTTTTTGGTAAATATTACATGTTTTTATTTTTTGTTTATTTTCATTACTTGGTTTTTGTAGATGATATTTATGGATTATATAGCACCTTGGTCTTGTATGCTTAGAAAACTTATACCTTAGTTATTCATTTTAGTTATAGACCTTTTCCCAATTTTAAAAGTCTCACATTTATCTATCTTGTGCCCCTTGGCCTAAATCTTGGTACGACCAATATTATATTGATGAACTAGACCTTATACTTGCCCAAAATACTTAAAACCTACTTATATTCCAATTATGCAAGTTTTGATTCTATACCTACTTTCTTGTTCCCAATACACTAATGTCCCAAATAGACACGTGTTGATATAGGTGTCATAATCTGACACTAGTTTCTTATACTATAAAATCATCTAATTTTTGAAATTAAATGTATCCTAATGGTTAGCCTAAGTTCTTTAATGTAAGTTATTTTTCTAAAGGGATTGATATAAATTAAACATCAATTCTGATCATTTGTCACCTATAAAATACTTAAAGCAACTTATCAAAACACATAATGAAGTAAACTCTTTGTTATTTTCTCTTATTCTCATATCATTCATAGGAACAACACATACACACATCTAAATTATTGAAGGAGAAACCCAAGATATATATTTGCCAAGTTACAAGCTAGGTCATTATTGTACTTGATTTCTACATATTTCATGATTCACACACAAGACAACATGTATGAGATAACTACATTGGTATAAGGCCCTCTTTAGATTATTTTTTATGCAATTAGTGCTCTTTGTTTTTTGGGGTCAGGTCAACACCATGTACCCACTAACCCATTTTACCCATGATCATTATGAAGATGAATAACTAGGGTTTTGAATTTTCTTAAGGAGTGACACTCCATGACCTAGATATGAATGCAATAGAAAAAGGCAAGGACAAACCCAGAAGCATCCAAGTGGTCACATATTTTTCTAGTAGGTATTCCATACATGACACCTACATCAGTAGATAATAGTGTTGACACAATTATCCTAGGCTGATGCTAGTTTCCATAGCTCTAGAGGCAATCAATCTAGAATTTGGTGACTATTCTAGAACCCTCTTATAGTCTACCTCCTACGTGTTCCAAATATATAACTATATAAACATTAGAAATATCTATGTAGATTATTTCATTATCATTTCCATATCTAGCATAGTTGTACTTACTAGTTTTAACTTATCTTAGTTTAATGAGTTTAGCAATGTGATATCTGAGTTTAGCATTTAATTGGCCTGCTATAGAAATAGTTTATCACCATTGTAATTTAATCTCTCTATATCCTATTTAACTCTATATAACCCTAACATATAAATTTTAGGGTTAAATATTCGTGAACCTAATTCATTTTAATGCAAACATTTCTAGTTACTAGGGTTTTCAGTCATCTAGGGTTTTAGATTATTGTACTTTTTCATTTCTTGATTATATTATTTTACATGCAACTTAGTCATAGCCCTATATTGGGAGGTGTTATTTTTTAACACATTAAGCTTCCCCTCCCACCACCTAAGACATCACAAACCAATGAGTTATCTCATCTTATGGATCATGATGATGCTAATGTTGAGAGTTAAAAACTTACTGATGAGGTTATCATATAATAGAATTATGATAATGAAAATCATGATTTTAATGAAACCAATGCACATGAAAAAATAGATCAAGAGAAAATTAAAGAAATTTCATTGGTTTGTGAGTGTTTTCAACAAAACCTTGAATATCTTGATGAAATCCTAAAAACCATTTTAGAAACTAAGAATGCAAAAAGCAAAGATGACCAAATAGGTCTATCTATTGATTATACTATTAGAACTATGGGTCATCCCCACACACCAAAAAACCTCTCCCTGAACATATTATAATGTAATACTTCTAATGGGGGCATATAATATGTATTTTAACCATTTTTTCCTTAAACTACTATTGTTACATCTACCATGGGGATAAAAAATGTTTCAACTCAAATATTGGTTTCTATGCCTTTAAAACCATGATTAAATACCCTTTAGTGAGTACTTAGCTTTCTAATCTAAATCCCAATGGATCCATAGCTTAAACACTCCTTTAAGCTATAAATACATTAGAGGACAAGGTTACAAACATTGAAAAAAATGTTTTAAAGTCTCCTCTTGCTATTGATTCCCAAGATGTGTTACATAACCCTATTGCACTTGAGATATCTTTGTGCCTTTTATCAACTAGTTATGTTGCACCTAAGTTCACATTTTATGATGGAAAGGGTGATTATGAATAGAATATTCAATCCTTTTATGTTTCATGCCTTGATTATGCCTCCAATAATTAAATTTTAACCAATTTATTCCCAAGAATCCTCAAAGACTATACTTTGAGGTGGTTCTATTATTTACTTCTCCAATCTATGAAAGTATTCAAACCTCTTGTAGATCACTTTTTGGCACACTTTTCCATTAATATTTCTAAAAAGGTTTCGTATTCTCAAATTAATAAAATAAAATAAGGAACAAATGAACATATCAATGAATATGTCTTGAGTTACAAGATAATGTGGGATAAAATTACTAATCCTATGGCATATAAGGAGTTACAAGACATATTCAAGCAAATTTTGATTGATCCTTTACATGAATCCATTATTTTTAAAAAATCAAATCTTTTGATGACCTATGCCATGTTGTATGAGACCATGAGATGAAGATTATTTCATTAAATAATCTCAATTATGTAGTAAACACACTAGTTACATCTACATATAATTCCAAATTTATAATCAAACTAAGTTATAAGGTAAAACCAACTGAGCCTAAGAAGGAAACAATCACTATGGTTCACATAGTTTCATAGCAGTCTAATAAGATTATCTTATCTAATGCACCAAAGAGACAATTTACATGCCTACCTGAGTCTCCCACTTCATTGCTCCCATGGCTAATAGAGTGTCATCTTATATATATATATATATATATATATATATATATATATATCCCTCATCCTATAGAGGTTGATATGAATAAACATCTAGCCAAAAGATATGATGTGAATGCTTATTGTTATTATGACCAAGGACTAAAACATTCTAAAACTAGATGTTTACCTTGAGGAACAAGATTCAAGACCTTGTTGATGACCAAAAGATTACATTTGATGATCCTCACAAAGAGTCTAGTTCACAACCTGGTGATCACTAGAAATAAGAAATATTTAACAATCATTTGCAAGACCCTTATTATAAGGAACCAAAAGTGAAAATGACATATAATTCACATCCTCCTCCATCATATTATGGGTAACCATTAGATGGGATTATTGGTACTTACACATGACATATATATCCTATGGTTTAAATACCTTATATTACTTTTGATGACACTAAGATTAAGGATGATGACTCTGATCTTCATTCATTATTCATTCAAGCATTGATTGATCACCATATTATAAATAATTTTATGATTGATAATGGTGGAAGTGAAAATGTTTGCACCATGACATTAGTTTTACATCTGGGTTATACTCATCATGATTTTCATCCATCTACTATATCAATTAGAGCATTCGATGGGACCTCCTATAAAGTTCTTGGTGATATTGACCTACCTTTATAGTCTTGTCCTTCACATGTGGTTACTCTATGAGAATATTTAATATGTTATTGGGGAGACCTTGGATCTATACACTTTGAGAAATACCTTTTATAGTGTATGGGTGTATTAAATACATTAATTCCCATTGTTAATAATGGTTTTTCAAATTCCATATGAACATCCTCTTAAACAAGAAAAACTTATACCCGTGTAGCTAACTATCAAACCCACACAGGTTAATCCAATGCAAAAAGGTAAACAATAGGTAATCCTCTTTAATAGGCAACCAATACTCAACAAACCATTACATCAAATACATATAGTGGATTTCATAGAATCCCCATCTTCTATTATGCACCATATTTAGACATCTAGAGCACCTAAACAATTTTCTACTAATTTTAATCCAAATAAACCATATATCACACACAAATGGGTCTCACAAACCCCTACTACTCTTATTATCCTATTATGACCTTAAATTCCTATTATATATACACAAAGAATCATAGACACTACAATGACAAATATTATACCTACACATACTCTTTGGAAGTACCAAAAATTCCTTGCACTAGGTTTTGAGTGGGGAGATACATATGACCATTATTTGGATGGGATCACAAGATGATCTTTCCTCTTCAAATATTCCAAAAATTAAAAATTAAAAAAAATCCAAAACACTAAAAACACTTTTAGGATAAAACATGATCTATTAGCTCCTTGGTATCTATGTGTTAGTTTCATGTTGATGGATGGAATATTAATTACTTCTGCATACATGTGTGTCATACTTCTATGTGAGTGTGATACAAGAATATATAGATACATGATCTATTACTATTTTGTATGTTGGGCCTTCCTTATACTCATGTCATATGGACATTAGGGGCATCCACCTTTATGATCATGATCAAGTTTATATCATTCTATGTTCAGTTTACATTATCATGCTTTGAGTTCATATATGTACTTACACATGCCTTTATGCATGATTATATCTTTCACAATTTATCTATAGGCTAATATGGTATGTTTATGTTGGTTTTTTATGATTTCCTTTATGAACTTCCTTAAGTGTCTTGCCTTGTTATTAACTTACTTATTCAAACATTTGAATATGCTCATTTGTTTGTGAACCCCATGCCTATATGTGGTTTCTTTGACATTTGAACATGTCATTGTTTTTTGTATAGACATTTGAATATGTCATCCTTGATTTTATATAAATTTTACTAAGTCATGTCCCTTTGATTGTGTGGAATTTGAACATGCCCTTATTTGCAGTCTCCCTAGACTATTGCCTTTTGACTTGATTTTGAGTGTTCTTGTTTGTGTGCTTTATTTTTTTGTTGAGATTGTACTATTAATATCTAGATATTTCCATGGTATTTATCATGCATCTTAGGCCTTCATGTGATCACATTGTTCTATATGATTCAATGTTACATTTACCTATACATATTATTCTATATGCTACATAGTTCCAGTCATAGATTATTTAGTTGTCTTATCCTTTTGAGGTGAGGTAACTACTGATTCATATTCTTCCCTCACCTAAAAGAGGGAACATATCAATGGTGGTATGTTATCCATATTTGACATATTTTTTAGATTTAATGGGCACATATCATATAGGCATCCATTCCACACATTCACATTTTTTAGATTCAATGGGACATGATTTGGAATCATGTTATCCATACTTATTCAATGGGGGCATTCTTTGAAAGCATATTCACCACACATTCATAGTTACATATTTAGTGGGGGCATAATTTGGAAGCATGGTATCCATATTTATTCAGTATTTGGAACTTATATTAATTTTTAGATTCAATGAGGGCATGCCATATAGTCATGGATTACACTCATTCACATTTTTCAAATTTAGTGGGGGCATTCTTTGGAAGCTTATTCTCCAAACTTATTCAGTATTCAACACACCTAGATTCAACGAGGGCATGTTTTGTAAACATGTCCTCCATATTGGCACATATTTTAGTTTTCAATTTTCTCCATATATAGTGGAGGCATGATTTGGAAGCATGTTCTCAACACTTACATAGTTTCCAAATTGGCCAAAATGACATTTATATAATTTAGATTCATGGTTGTGGAAAAATTATATACATTTGTACCATTGTTATACATGTTTTTAGCATAAAACATATCTAAGGTGCATATTTTATGCATTATACACCTAATATTACAAAATATAAATTAGTTTTAGATTTAAAAACACTTTCAAGGACTATCATTACCCATTGGGATGGATTTTTATAGACTGCATTGAGCTAGTCTAATATAGTAGTTGGTTCACTTTTGGTATGGTTGAGGTGATTAAATCACTCAATCATGATAAGTTTTTAGGTTAGAATATATTTTATAATCCAATATTACAAATTTGATAGTATGAGTTGACTTTTTTCAGTCATTCTCACCAGGTTATAAGTATGATTGGGTTTCATGATTGAGCTAATCTTAACTGCCAAGTGGAAACTCACCTTTTCTCCAAGGTTGGGGGCATATGCCTTCCAATATATCTTTCTCTCTATTTCCTTAGATATAGGTGCTTTCCATATTTATAAATATTTGTCCTAATCTTAGTTTTAGAGATTTACAATGATATATCTTTCTAAATCAACTTGCCAATAGGCAAAGTGGTTACATTGATACATAGGTGTACTCCTAAACTTTGTTTTTTCAATTTCAAAATTTTCAATACTTTTAATTTCAGATTATATGCACTGATTATGTGTTGTACCATGCTCTTGGTTGTAGGTCAGTCACTATAAAAGAAATGAAGTTTGAATTAATCAAATACAAGGTGTGTTATACACATCCAAGTATGCATTTATTCCTATTTAAACTAGAAAATTCATTACTAAATTAAAGGGGGGATGTAGATGATATTTATGGATTATATAACACCTCAATCTTGTAAACTTGGAAAACTTAGACCTTGGTTGTTCCTCTTAGTTTTGGAATTTTTTCCACTTTTGTAATTCTCACATCTACTTTATCTTATGCCATTTGGCCTATCTCTTGGTCCAACTAGTCTTATGTTGATGATCCATACCTTCTATCTTTACCAGAATGATTAAACTTATTTATCTTCCACCTCTACAAGTTATGAGTCTATACCTACTTTCTTATTCCCCACACACTAGTATCCCAGATAGACACCTATGTCAATGTAGGTGTCCTAATCTTATGCTAGTTTTTAATGCCATAAGGTCATCTAAGTTTAAAATTAAATTTTTCATAATGGTTAGCCTAATTTATTTAATGTGGTCTATTTCTCGAAAGGAATTGATATAAATACAAGATCAATTCTCATTCATTCCTCTCCTAGAAAATACCTAAGGCAACTTATCAAAACATTCAATCAAGCACTCAATAAATAAAAAGATTTCTTATTTTCTCCTATTTTCATATCAATCATACATAGGTCTGAAGTACTGAAGGGACAACCCAAGAGATATATTTTCCAAGTTACAAGTTAGGTTACTATTGTAATTACTTTCCATATTTTGCATGATTCACACACAATCCAACACATAAGGGATAAATACATCAATATGAGGCCCTCTTCAAATTATTATATATGTAGAAACTACTCATTGATAGAGGGGTTTTTGGGGTCAGCTCAATGCCATGTTTCTTCTAACCCATTTTACCCTAAGGTCACTATGAAGATGAAGAATTAGGGTTTTGAAATTTCATAAGAAATGATATTCCATAGCTAATATTTGAATTCACCAAAGTGAAGGCAAAGATAAACCTAGAAGCATCTAGGTGTTTGCATCCTTTTCTAAAAGGTATTCCTTATAGGACACCTATGTCAGGTCTATATAGTAACATTGACACAACCATCCCAATTTGATGCTAGTGTCCACAACTCTAGATGCACTTAATCCAAAATATGGAAACTATTTCATAATCCTCTTTTAGTCTGCCTTCTACCTATTCTAGATCCATAACTATATCAAAATTAGAACCAAATAAGTATATTATTTCTTTATCATTTCCATATCTAGCATAGTTGTACTTACTATTTTTAGCCTATCTTAGTTTGATGAAATTAACATATTTGATATATTAATTTAACATTGAATTGGAATGATATAGAGATAATTTATCATCCTCATACCTTATGATATCTCTATCCCATTTGACCCTAGATAACTTCAAATTATAAATTTTAAGGTTAAATAATTTTCATTATTTCAAATTCTTTTTATCTTGATTTCATTTTTACTATTTGTTGAGTCTAGATCACTATGTACATTAAAAATAATGTTATTATGATATTACATATCATGATGTATTAAGTCTTGAATTTTCAACTCTATTAGTCTCTACATGCATAACACAATAGACATCATGGTTTTTTCATACCATTGGTACATATTTTATTGTGAAACATAAAAATAAAGGTTGCTCAATTCATGTTGGAAATAATTTTGGAAAGTCCAAGTAAATCCTATTAAAAATAGTTTTAATCCACATCCTTTTCTCAAATACATTTTCATAATGAAAAATACTAACATGTGTCAAATACAAATGCATAAGAAAAAACATAATGTATGTATTTATCCATATAATACATCCATCAAAATAAAACATCTATAAAAGTAATTCAATCCATAACAAAATTACATGACCAATAAATCATGTATTTATATGTGTGTGGCAATCAATACATCAAATATATATCATATTTATCTACAAAATGTATATATCATCATTCCATATCAAGTACATCTCAAAATTTTATTTGTATCATCTATCTTATAACTCACTTTATCCCTCTATAGGAGGTGATCTTAGTCACTCTATTATACTCTGTGGAGACTGCATGGCATGGTGAGATGATTATCCAATAGAACACTATGATGTCATTGTCTATGTTATCCTCATCTTAGATCTAGATATCCTACTACTAGATTGATATCTAAACAAATATGTTTTCTACTATAGTGTCACCATTCACTCATAGATACTCATGTAGTAAGTCACCCTCTCCATCACCCTCACCACATTTGATAGGGCCTTGAGCTTGTCCAATATAATTAGTAGCTTATTTTCTCTATATATCTTAGTCTATGTTGTATCCCTATCTCATTGATATCAATACACTAGAATAGTATAATCCTCTATCTATGTACCCACATCAAAGTTCACCAATCCCTCTTCTCTACTCATAGCCTCTATAGTCAACCTATGCACCTCTTCATGTAATCTACCTATCTTTATGGATATTTTGTTCCCTCTTTCTCCTCCATCCCCATGTAAGCTTGAAATATCCATGTCCATTACTCTAATCTCCTCATGAAGCCTCATAATCAAAGCCTTATATTCTACTAATTGTGTTGGTCCTAAAGTCCCAACCTCATCACTTTCCCTTGTATAGATCTCTAATACAATATGCATCATTGTATCCTCCACATATACCTCCTCATCACTATCAATAACAACCATATGTGTATCTCCTATAGATACCTCCTTAACCTTTACCTCCATGACTTATGTCTCCTTAGTATGAACACCCTCCCCACTACCATATTCTCCATATCTAAGGGTAACTACTTGCATAGATATATGTTGATGTTTATCCTTTGTTGTCTCACTTTAAATGTCGCATGTAGTGTTTATCTCCATATCCTAGGTATCATACAAGGAAATATCTCTTTAATTGGTCACATCTACTCCCACCAAGTTGTATAAGCCTTAGTCACTCCTACATCTACTATATCTCTCCTATGCT
The DNA here is from genome assembly GCA_037957365.1 of Torreya grandis. Lineage (NCBI taxonomy): Eukaryota > Viridiplantae > Streptophyta > Pinopsida > Cupressales > Taxaceae > Torreya > Torreya grandis. The sequence continues at coordinate 1,036,533 of JARHVA010001744.1, read as the reverse complement.
AGTATGGTACAATCTAAATCTATGTTCAATTATGATCTACCACCATCAGATCTATCATAGGTTCCCATTGAGGTCTATCTCACACTATTCAGGCAAACACATATGGCCATGCTAGTACATTCTATCATATCTAAAAATATCATAAAACCTTGTTCAGATTATAGTGTTTAATGATGTGTTAATGTGTACCAATAATGTGACAAGGTGTCAACATATAATCCATGTATCATGCATCCTATAGTCACTAGGGATATGCATCTTTATAAGGTATCCATGTAACATTTATAGTCACGAACACATCCAAATCCCTCTTGTAGAATCACTAATATGCATCCTTTGTGCACCTATCATAACATACCATCCATCCCCTATCTCAACTATCCAAAATGCCTCTCCACTATAATTTGATCCCACTCCCACACCTATAGTAGTGTGGAAGACCATATGTTCACAACTTGCTTGTAAACTACTCTCTAATATATCTACCATAACATATAATAATTTTTTACTAAAAAAATATCTCACTCTTGTCTGGCAGTAACACACCACCAAAAATATCCATCAATACTAATGTCAACCCATATGTCTCCTCTAATGCCATGCATGCATCTAAATCTATACTATAGTTAAACATAGGGATAATTACTCTCCAAACACTCTATTTAGTTATAATACCTATGTAATATGCCTCTAATAAACTTTCACACCTTGTATCAGGATGTGAATTATCCTCCATACATCCTCCATAGTCATAATCATCCCCCCTATTGGTAACTAAAACATGTTGGTCTCTGAATGCCAACACTTTGCCAAAGTTGCTAGTAATTCTCTTTATGGATATATCTTAGGCATATCTAAAACATATGCTTGTCTCACTACCTCTAAGATGCCCACCTCATAATAGTGAACCTCTACATCAACTATAGTACACTCGAACACCTGTCCCACATGGTAAGTATAGGTTGTCTCTCTTACAATATCCTAGAATTATAATTTTAGTCTTTTAACATCATATATTCATGTATAAAAATCATTATTTACCCTAAAATGTATATTTTATGACACTTATATCTTAAATTTAATCTTTACAGCTAACCACAATAAAATCACCAAACTGTGAGCGAATTCATTAAGCCTTGGGATAAATTCACTAAAACTTTTAACAAACTCACCATTTTGATGCACTCACCATAAGTTTCAATTAACTCACCAAAAAAAATTGTGAATTTTCCATTGTATTTGAAAAAACTTCCATTCTATTGAATTCACTAAAATATCTCACAAACCCACCACTCTCGCCAATGAAATTGCCAAAATTGACTCTAAAACCACTATTTTAAGAATAATGAGTTTGTTTGACCTGAATTTAATTAGAATTAATGACCCTAAAATCATAAAACAAAAATTCAAAAATAGGAATTACTAGATTAATACTCCCCTATATCCTTTGGTACACTCAAGCTTGCTCACTTTGATGTCTATCAACTAGTATACACTCCATTTTCCTATCACAATCTATAGCAAAACTAAACACTAGGTGTCTAATCACACAAATTAATTTTCACACAATGAAATTTCAATTTACCCATACCCATATATATTCTTCCACCCCATTCATATATTTTAATCCAACCGTAAGCTTATTTTCTCATATTTTCCACTCTCACTTCATTTTATTTTCCAAATCATACCATCACTTCATCATATTATTTAGTATCTTTATTTTAGCTTGGAAATCACTCTAGTAAAATTTTATCAATCATCCTTCGAAAATTTATTTCTCCTTTTATATATTGTAACTTACCAATGGGTATATTTTACTCACATTTTCCATTTTTCATATATCGTTGCTTGGGGCACAATCTAAGTGTGTAGCTTATAAATACAAAATTTTATTTATTTAAATTGGCTTCCTAACACCTATCCACTTGGGTAAAATAACTTTTACATATTCCTAAAATCATGATATCATTTTATTGAGAATAATAATTCCATTAAATGGTGATATTACCTATATCATTTATCCATATATCTATATATCCTTCATTTCAAACATTTATCCACACCCATTATTCCCACGCGAACACTCGATGGGGAATCATTCATAATAATTAATAACCACATGGAGTGTCATATTTATACATTTATTTCAAATATAAATTTTATTTATTATTTTAAAAGTCATTGCTTCTTCTAGTCACAACACCCTTTCAAAGAGGGGTAAATGTAGACACCTAAATTTTGCTACATTTAGTGTTGTAATTAAATATGTTTAAAATCAACATACTAACCTAGCCATCATCCTAAATTATAATTTCATCTTAACATTATTTCCCTCTCTTTTTTAAATAATTAATTAATACATATCAATTGATTAATCATGCATGCACATTTCCACAAAAAACCAATTAAAATCCAAAATTTATAAGTCATAAAAAATCTTTCACACTTTTCTCAACCAAGTATTAAGTCATCCAACCAATTACTTAACTTCCTCAATCAATTTGTGAGTCATCATTTAATATAAACTAACTTGGTAAGTCATCTATATATATTAAATCATTCTTAAGACATTTTTAATTACCAACTAACTTTTCCCTTTTCTCTCATACATATGAGGAATAGGTCTCTTCCACATGGATAAGGAATCAAATCTGACCATCCATAATTAAAATAATTCAATAAATCCAAATTTATCCTATCCATCCATATTCTTGCCTGAAATATTATAAATATAAGTGTCATCCTCTATTTTCATCATCCACCTTTAAGATATTTAATTGCTATCAAATTTATCTTATGCATCCATTGATAAATTAAGATCACACACCTCTGTGCTACCTAATTTACCTTTGTTTGGAGAATTAATTGAGCACCCACATTACAAGAACCAAGATCAAATAAATAGTCATAATGGAGAATGTGGTTATGTATTCTACATGGTTTTGTAAGTATTTATATGTTTAGATTTCTTTTGTTGTTTTAGTTGTACCCAAGTTTTTAGTTTAGATTTAGAATAGGATTTGTATGCTTTTCATTTTCATAATTTGGTTAGATTATAAATTTTAGCTATCATAAATAACATGGATTTATTACTTCGGAAATATTCAATAAATAGGGTCATTTGAATCTTGTTTGAGCTGAGAAATATGAGCATATAAAATATTTTCACTAATGTTGATAGAGAAGTGTGTAAGGAAATTTTTTACTGAAGGATTAAATTCATAAATTAAGTGATGTGGTAAATCATAAAAGAATCTGAGTGGGTATTATTTTAAACTTTTGGGAAATTACTTGATCAAAAACCTATCTTTGGATGTATAGTCTAATCTTGTTGTGTGAAATGATCTCCAATGTTATTCGTGGTCACCTTTTCCATCATATAATTTAAACTTAGGTGACACAAAAATATTTGGTAAAGGATATGTTAAAATATGTTGATCCAATGGAGTATGCAATAGAGTATGTAAATGAAGTGCCTTATTAGGTTTCAAAACATTTTGTTCCATTTATAGCACCTTAGTTTGTAGAGCTAGAATGCTCTGCATAAGGGATTGTATAGCTAGAATAGAATGGGTGCTAACTAATGTTGGTATCTCCATTGACTAAGTAGGAATTATCATATTGACCTATTAAAACACTTAGGTTTCCCCCATTGTAGATGGTAGTAAAAAAAATTGTATTTAATGGTGTAGAAAAATGTAAAGGACCCATAGTCATTGAAGTTTTAGAACATTGACCTTTAAATTCTTTCTTTATGTCCTTTCTAACAATTGTTATAAACATATATTTGTTCTTTATGAGTTACCCCTTTAATTTTTTTTAAATATGTCATCAAATATATCAACTGATTCTACCATTATGGGGTTTTGAAGTAAAAATTAAAAGATGTTCAACTTGAGTAATGACACTAATATAACACTTCTTCTAAGAGAGGTAGAAACAACTTTATTAAATTGCATAAAATATGAAATAAAAATTTAGAAGATTTTCATTATCAAATAATTTACTAAATTTTAAATACTCAAACAGAACAATTAAAAATAATAAAATAAGGAAATAAAACCCTTGCACCATCTATAGTTAGGGTTATTTATAGTATTAAGTCAAATATTAGGTTCACCAATATGCTTTATCAAATTTTGGGATTAAGATAGTTTCAATCATAATTAGAATAACTAATACGTAACATTAGACTATAATAAATATAAAATTAATCACACAAATTAATTTGGAACTTATTGAATATAAAAACATGACAAAAGAGGGAAATACCAAAGAATAATAACCTAACTATAAAATAAGGTACATAGGACTATAAATATGACTGTATGATGGTGTTGTGAATCAAGAACATGGCTTCATTCATATCTGTAACAAGGTAATGATATTCACATAGGATTAGTTGGTGATTTAGTCCTTAAGGTGTACTGACATCTATTAGGGTTTTGACTCTTTATGAAAATATGGGTTGGTGCACCTTTTTTGTTGGTCTTATATATAAAACTAGATCTGTGCAATTCATTGTGGATTTTTTCATATTCCTTATTCACTTAAAACCATATCTTAATAGGTAATGAAGGAAAAATAGTATAAATTATAAAAAGAGGTTAGTGGCTAAATTTTTACTTGACCTCAACACCCCCTATGTTTAACACTTCTTATATACCAATATTCAAAAAATAAATCAAACTCTATGTAATTATGCCATGTTACAATGGCGTGTGTGAAATATTGGTGCAAAATGTTATATGATGGTGATATCATAGTGTGATTAAGTGTTTTAAAAATGTCTTGTGACTTTAGAAGTGTGTTCAGAATTAGCTCAAGGCTACTAGGGCTATATGGACTTTAAATTGAGAAAAATAGATGATTTTATTAGTGTGCAATTAGATATGCTAGTACTTTTCAATCATATGTGCCTCTAGTTAACAAATAGATTGAAAATATGTATTTATAGTGAACATGTAGTAATTAAATTGAATGTTGATTAATAAATGTGTGGGATGACCCATTGTGTAATTTTGAATTAGAGCAACCAACCATCATGAAAGCACAACCTTGTCTGAGGGGTAAAGGAAACTAAGTTGGAAGTTTGGATCAGTCAAAATATGAGCTTGACTTATTTAGAATAAAAAATTAAAAAAAATGTGTAATCATTATTTGATTGGAAGTATGGGTCATCCAAATAGAAGTTAAGGAATGATAATCAATGATTGTGTAATTATCATGAGATAAGTGTGTATATGATGATTGTCACAAATGTATTTTTTTAGCAATAAATATTAATTTATGAGTCTATACATAGTATGGTTGTGTTAATGAATGGATAACTAATGTTTATCTTTCATGATTATTGTATAGAAAGTATGTATATAAAAAATTATAATGTGGCATATTTGGATCAAATTGAGAAGCTTTTGTGGCATAATTTATGATATGTATCTTGAAAACCAACACTATCCAAAATATATGGTGAACTTTGGCAAGCGATTGAAAACCATATAGAAAGTTTATAAATTCCTAAAATTGTGTTTGAGATTCCTATAATAAAATTCCATTGGATTATTTTCTATTCATAATGAGGAAAAAATAGAAGCATGCATTCTCTCATAGAAATAAATATCTCTAGGGATAAAAAATTTATTAGTATAACATTGAAATTATATGCCATGCACCCAATTGATGACCCAAATTCAAAATCACATCTAGATGGGTGTATAAATACAATAATGGCATTAATAAACCCTTTCTTATCCCATACACTTCAAACTTTCATGGGGTTGGATGCATCCCTTAAGATAAAATTATTGTTTTATTGTTATCCAAAAATTTCAAAGTCTTTAATTTTTCCCAATTTTTTACTAATGAGTAGACATTATCAATTTTGCTTTTTAAAAAAAAGTTTAAATTTTAATTTTTGGGTCTCAAAACTTAGTTTACCACTAGAAAAAATTCCTAATTTGGTCTTGTTGACCAAATTTCACCTCAATACAATTTGTTCAACCATTTTCATGGAGAGCCAAATAGCAGTTGCAAGAACAAGTCATTTTAGAGGTCCAAAATTGCAAGTCAAGGAGGATAAAGTGTTTTGGATCCATTGTAGTGTATGTCGAGTTCTCCACAAATCATTTCTTGGCCCCTCATAAACCCAATTACTCCTCAAGACCAAGTTAGGTTCTCTAATCGACTCAACTTATAAAAATTTCATGAGTAGAAGTATAATGGGTTTACGAACCCAAATTACTCCTTCCAATGCTTTGTGGGTTTTCAATGATGCACAAATTTGGGTTTTCCAAGGAGTAAGTCTTAAATTGATTTATAAGTAGCAAGCAATGAGAGGTCTGAAGTGAGTAAGTAATAGGGCTTAGAAAACGTGAAATGGTCTTGATAATGTCTCTCAAAAGTGGCCCTTCAGAACTTTTTTGAAAGGCCTTTCTTACCTTATTCCCCACAAGTGTCCCTTCAAAAAGTTCCAAAGGGCACTTTGTTTTCCCAAGTGTCCCTTCAAACTTTTTTGAAGGGCATTTTTATAAGTGACCCTTCAAAAAAGTTTGAAAGGGCACTTTTCTTCCCAAGTAACCCTTAAAACTTTTTCTGAAGCACACTTTTCTTCCAAGTGACCCTTTGAAAAAGTTTTGAAGGGCACTTTTTAGCCTAAGTGTCCCTTTAGACTTTTTTGAAGGGCACTTTATTATCTAAGTGACCCTTCATAAAAGTTTTAAAGGGCACTTTTCTTCCCAAATGACCCTTCAGACTTTTTTTAAGGGCACTTTGTCTTTGGAAATGCCCTTCAAAAAAGTTCCAAAGGGCCATTTCCTTTGGAAATGCTTTCCATTTGTTTTTGAATGGACCATGTGCCTTCCCCAAGTGTCTTTTAGAAAAATTTTGAAGGACACTTTCCCAAGTATCCTTTGAGAAAAGTTCTCAAAAGAACTAGTTGTTGCCTTTCATGCAAAATTCCTAAAAGAATTCCTTCAAAAAAATTGTCTAAAGGAATTACTTTAGGAAAATTGCTTAAAACAATAAACCTGACCCAATGGATCCCAATGACATACTGTAGGATGTCAGGTTTAATACAACCCACTAGATGTTGGGGGTGCAAAGATGACATGCCATAAGATGTCAAATTTAGGGTGGTGAATTAGCCATTGGGATTCAAAGACATGACATGCTACAAGATGTCAAATTTAGGGTGGCCAACTAGTCATTGGGATTCAAAGACGTGACGTGTCGTAAGACATCAAATTTAGGGTGTTTAATTAGTCATTGGGATTAAAAGACATAACATGTCATAGGATGTCAAATTTAGGGTGGCCAACTAGTCATTAGGATTCAAAGACATGACATACCATAGGACATCAAATTCAAGGTGGCTAACCAGCCATTGAGATTCAAAGATGACATGCTGTAGGATGTCAAATTCATGCCTAATTTTTCAAGCAAGGAGTAAAGTGATTCAAAGAACCTAACAGGGTCTTAAGCAAAGCAAAATTAGGTTTTTAAAATAGCTTTGCTTATGAATTTTATAAACAAAAGCAATCAAAAAACCTGAAAGGGTAGAGATAGTGCAAATTAGGTTTTCAAACAAGCTTTGCTTATTACTTTTACAATTAGAAGCAATCAAAGAACCCAAAGAAGCAAGTAAGAAGTAAAGTCACTTGGAAAACCTGAATGGGTATGCAATGCCAAACATGAGAACTTTTAGGAAGAATCTAAGGTTTAAAGTAGTGATCTGAGCCATTTATTATGGAGGTTCATCTCACCATTGATTTTGCACTGATCTTGGTCATTTCAAGAGGGTGAATCAAAGAGAAGGACAAACTCCAACTAAATGAGAGAATAGTTATAATTAGTTTCACCAAGATGGTGACTACAAACTATTTTAGAGGCTTCTATTTTAGTGCCCAAGATATCTCTCTTCTCTCCCTCTTTTGCTATAAATAGGACCCTTGGGCTCTTGTTTTATCATCCACATATAGTATGATGAAGCTCTGCTAGAATGTTTTGCCATTTTCTTGCATTTGAGCAAAGAAGCACAAGTCTATTTTCTTTCTAAGTTCTAGACATTTGCCTAGGCATGTAAGAGACATAGAGTGACAACAAGTAATGTTTTATTCTTATATTCTTTATCCTTCATGTTTTTGAGCAAAGAGTTGATCTAATAGGTTATGTAGAGTGCATTCTAGTTGTATGAGATTTTGCACAGTGTAACCTTTTTATAGACTATACAGGTCGTCTTTTCTAGTTATTTACCTTGTGTGATCTCATTCATTTTGTCTCTACATTGAAATACTTATGTTTTAATATTCTAGAGCTTAAGTTATAGACTATATTCTATTGTATTGTGCATAAGTATAGGGCATACATGTGGATACTAATTCTTGGTGTATCACCATCTTAGACTAAGATTTTCATTTATGCAAACTTCTGACTCTTTTCACTCATACAAATTGGTTCAATAGTTTTATTACACAAAAATATAATATAGGGAGCTAACCCTTTCAACCTAGAGGTTCATTTCCACTTATAAGCACACCCACAAGCCTAGAAATGTCTCAACATTGCTAAAATCTGGAAGAGGCCTAAACAACCCTCTTCTAGGGTGAAATATTTGGAGACAACAATTATGGCATGCTTGGTGGGACCTAAATTATTACTAATTCAAGGTGAATGTTAGTCTTGATAGGCTTAAGTAGTAGAAATACCCCTAACCCAGCATTTGGTGACTCCAAAAGGGTGTGAATCCCTAGTTCTAGACCAAGTTTTATACATTATCCAACATGGTCCTCATAAGGTCCTTAAGATTTGTTGACCAAACCCCTTCAGTTGAATATTTTACTAAAGAACAACACCTTAAACCACTCCTAGCCCTATTAAATCCTTGGCAAAGAGGTTTTAGGGAAGAAGTAGAAGAGGTTGAGGAAGTTCAAGGAAAGGAAGAAGTTGAAGAAGAAGAAGAAGAAGAAGAAGAAGAAGAAGAAGAAGAAGAAGAAGAAGAAGAAGAAGAAGAAGAAGAAGAAGAAGAAGAAAAAGAAGAAGAAGAAATAGAGGATCATAGAGGAAGAATAAAAATGGGGGAAAGGGGAGAGATAGATAGACATCAAACTTTCCCTACTTTTAATACCCAAACCCTAATAGAGCTTCTTGCATATGACCCCATCCCTCCAAATACTACCAAAAATCTTCCTAGTTTCAATGGAGAGGGTATTATTACCCCATCTAAATATATTAGAGACATCTCTAATTTATACAATTTCCATAATGTTACTAGGGCCAACATATCCATTAGGCTACTTTCTATATCTTTAAAAGGAAAAGGACTTGACTAGTATAGAACATTGGAAGGGGGATGCATTACAAGTTGGGATGGTTTTGGAGACCTATTGGTGACAAGATTCAAAAATAAGAGTGATCATGATTCCCTAATACATCAATTGAATGTAATAAGAAGAGGTCCAAATTAATCCATAGGAGATTTGAATGAGAGATTTCAAATAACATGGTATAGGCTGCCACCAATCATGAGACCTCCTCCTAGCTTTGTGTTCCCAACATACCTCAAAGGTATTGGTACTAATGTTGCTATTATGTTGAGTCAATGGGATGATTCACTCTTCTAGGTGCATATGAGCTAGCAATTGAAGTTGAGAATAGCTTGATTCAAGCTAGAATAATCCCTCTAAGAGTTTCCATGCCTTTTTTATCCCACAATTCGGTCGAAGCTCTAAGCATGTTTTAAGTGCCTAATGCTAATGTGAATCCAAGATCCTTTCCCAAGAAGGTGGATAACATTGTGGACAAGGATGAAGAAATTAGAGTATTGAGAGCTTAGCTCAAGCAAGCTCAATATTAGGTAAGTGCTCCTCCTAATGCACAATACTATCCTCGAAAAGGATATAGAGCTCCATCCTAATACAATTATCAAGGGAGAGGATAAAATTAAAAAGGTTAAAATAGATAGCCTAATGCATGTAATCTAATTTATATTCCTCCCATAAAGGTTGTTCTTCTAGTTCATGCAAATCTAGTGCAAAGAGAAGATAATGTGGACCAATGGGGATAGCCTCAAGGTCAGTTTGCACATAATGATGGAGGAACTAGCTATGCTTTGACTACATAAGAAGAAGCTACTCCGTACATGATAGTAGAAGAAGCATGTCCCAGCCAAAGGGATAATCATGGAGAAGGTAGCAACCCAAGTGTGGGAATGATGAATTTTCAAGTAAAAGATGATTTCATGTTGAATCAAGGCATGTCAATTTTAGCCAATACAAAGGCCAAAAAGAGAGCATTGGGAGAGGTCTAGGAGCCATGAATAGTTCTAAGTGATGCCTCTCTAAGGCCACAAAGTGCCAATCAAAGTGTTTCACCTTATATAAGCCATGTTTCTCAACAAAATTAGAATGTAAATGCAGCTACCAAGATTGAAACATAACAAGAAACAACTCATTTATTACCATAAAAATGTAGAAAAAAGTGAATACTCCATCTCTAAATGTTGTGGAATCATTAAAGAGAACTAGGACAAGCATATCCCTTTGGGAGGTTTTACATATACCTAGTCAAAAGGAGCTTTTACAAGAGCAGTTAGCAAGCATGTAGGTGGCTCCTCAATCTTCAAGGCATCATAGTGTGGCTCTCAAAAATTCTCCAAATCATCTTTTGGAGCTTTCCACTAAAACTAAAAAGCCTCCACCCTTCTACCTCACACTCATTATAGGAGATAATTTGGTCCACAATTGTATTGTAGATAGTGAAACAAGTACTATTGTTATGCCTAAAGTAGTGGATAATAAGTTGGGTTTGAACTATGAGCCACATAGTAAAGATGTGTTGCATCTGGATGGAACTCCAACTAAGATGGTAGGATTGGTCAAAGGTATAAAAGTGTTTCTACGTGGTTACCCAATCTTCCCTATCATGCAAGATATTGTGGTGGTAGACCTTCCAACACACTTTGCTATATGCTTGTCTAGGGACTTTATGGCCAATATAGGAAGATACCTTTTTACTGATTGGTCCTTTATAGATTTCAAGACAAGGTATGGAACCAAGGTAACAATAAGGACTCAACCCTTATCAAGGTTCCACATTGAGCCATACTTGGAGACAATGACAAATCAAAACTATCTAATCAACAAGGAAGAAGAGGCAGTACTGAATAGTTAAACATTTTCTCCTCTTGAAGGTATTTCTAACCTCTATCTTGACAAGTACAAAACTAAAACACATGGACTTGATCCTTAAACTTTCATTAAGGAAAAAATTTGTGATTTTACTATATGCATGAGAAAAATATCCCAATTCCTTCACTCACCAATGAAGATCATGAGCTTGATGGTGTGTGGGAAATATTCTTTGATGGTTCAAAGAGCAAAGTAGGTGTAGGAGCTGGTGTCATGTTAGTTTCCCCATCAAATAATATTTAATACTCTTTTTATAGGTTTCACTTCAACTTAACTTGCAATGTGGTAGAATATGAAGGCTTAGTTCATGGTCTCCAATGGGGAAAAAAGAGAAGAATCAAGCTTTTGAAAATCTATGGAGATAGTGAGCTGGTCATTCATTAAGTGAGAAACTAGGCTATAGCAAATAACCCCTTGTTCAAGTCCTAAAATCATAGGGTATGGGATCTACTTGAGGATTTTGATGCCTTCAACATCCAGCCCATACCAAGAGACTTGAATAAGCACGTTGATAGGTTGGTTGCTATAGGAGCACATTTTGACTCAGCTACTGACATTGAACAAGAGAAAGATCAATCTCATATCAAGATCATTGTGAGACCTTCCATTTTAGCTAATTAAGTGTCATGTAAAATGTTTGAAAGTGATGAACACATTACACACTTCTTGCAAAATGAGACAGGCTTCTCTTCAAGAAATCAAAAGAAGTTGCATGATCATTATGAAGAGCAGATTATACAGATGAAGACAAATAAAATACCCAAGGGGTTGATTACCTTGGAGAGTTTCTTCAAAAGGATGATCAAAATAAAAACCAAATAATGAGCATGTCAACAAAAGAAGACAACTATGAGAGAGGTGTGATTTTCAAGGACAAAATTTTGAAGATTGGCAAGGTTTATTCTCAGCTAGAAAGGCAAGCTTTTATTGCATTATACAAAGACTTTCATGACAACCTTGCCTAGGAATACAAGGACCTAAAAGGGTTTGAGTCAAGTCTAGCTCATCACACAATTGAGTTAGAACATGGGGCTAAACCAGTAAGCCAAAAGAAAAGGCTTATCAACCCCAAGGTAGAAGAACTCATGAAGAAAGAGTTGATTAAATTTATTAAGTCTAGGATTATCTTTTATATCAAGCACTCAACTTGGGTAGCCAACCTTGTGCCGGTTCAAAATAAGAATGGAGAAATTATAATTTGTATGGACTTTTGTGATCTAAACAAAGTGTCTCTCAAGGATCATTACCCACTCCCTTCCATGGAATAAATTTTCAAGTTGTTTTAGGTTCTCAACATTTCTCACTTATTGATGGTTATTCAAGTTATAATAAAATATTAGTAAATGAAGGGGATCAATTCAAGACAGACTTCACCACCAAGTGGGGGACCTTTTACTACAATAATATGCCATCTAGTTTATCCAATGTTGGAGCTACATTTCAAAGGGCAATGAACATGGCTTTCAAAGGTTTGATTAATAAGTTTTTGTTTGTTTACCTTGATGATATAATTATTTTGTCAAAAGATGCTACTGATCATATGGGACATCTAAGGCAAGTGTTTGAGAAGAGTAGAGATCATAACATATCCCTCAATCTAAAGAAGTGCATCTTCATTATCCATGAAGGTAAGCTTTTAGGTCATGTTGTTTCAAAAGAAGGCTTATCTATTGACCCCAAATGGATTAAAGCTATTCTAGGCTTGTCTTTTCCTCAACACAAGAAAGGGTTTCAAAGTTTCTTGGGAAAAATAAACTTTTTAAGGAGGCTTATCCCAAACTTTGCGACTGTGGTAAATCCTACCATAGCCATGCTAAAAAAGAACCATGTTTTTAATTAGACAAAGGAAGGTAAAGGCATCTTTGAGGCAATCAAGCAAGTAATTATAGCCTCCCCCACTCTCTTAAATCTGAATTTTGTTAAAGCTTTCATTCTTTATACTTTTTATAACCTTGACACTTTCTCAACTATGCTTATGCAAAATAATGATGAAGATGTTGAATAGCCAATTACTTTCTTCAGCTAAGGCTTAAAAGACTACAAAGTGAGATATTATTTTGTTGAGAAGTAAGATTTAACCATCATTAGAGGTTTGAAAAAGTTTAGGCATATGGTTTACAATAACAGGATCCATGTCATGGTCTCCCATCCTAAAACCAAGGAGTTTCTCCTAAGCAGGGATCTCAATGAGAAGAGAGTTGGATGGATCATGAAGGTGATGGAATATGAAATTGACATCAAGGTAATTATCTTAGTAAGAGGAAGAGGTTTATGTAAGCACTTAGCATCTGAATTTCAAGAGCCAAAAGAGCAAGCCTTGGTAAATCAAGTTCAAGACCAACTAGCTGATCAAATGTAGAATCAAAGTTAGGAACAAGACATCATTGGTTTTCTTCAAAATGGTGAGTGTCCCAATGGCTTGAACAAATCTCAAAGAAGGTATTTTAGGTTGCAAGCTATTCCTTATTATCTTTTGGATGGAATTCTCTTTAAGAAGGATGTGAGCAATGTGTTGCTAAGATGTATTAACAATGACCAATTTGATATGCTGCTAAAAAAGTTCTATAATGGTGTAGATGGTGGTCATCTTAGAATAACTAAAAAATAATGAGAGCTAGTTACTATTGGCCTAGTATTTTTAAAGACTATTATCATTGGGATAACATTTGTCCTAAATGTGTTGTATTTGTTGGTAAACAAAAGCTTATTTCCCTTCCATTGAATCCTATCCAAGTGGACCAACCTTTCATGTAATGGGGCCTTGACTTCATTGACATGATCAATCCTCCATCAAGTGTTGGACATAAATGGATATTGACTACTACAGACTATTTCACAAGATGGGTAGAGGTTATTGCTTTGAAGGAAGTAAATGAAAATGCCATCTTAGAGTTCTATGACAACATTATAACAAGGTTTGGAGCTCCTCATGTCATCATCTTAGATAATGCACTTGCTTTCATAAGTAATAAATTTTTTGATTTGGAAGCAAAGAGTGAAGTTCATTTAAGTACCTCATCCAACTTTACCTTCAAGGTAATGGATTGGCTAAGTCTACCAATAATAACCTCATCAAGATCATCAAAATGATGTTGGAAACCAATCAAATAGAATGGCATAGCAAGCTAAAGACAACCTTATGGATAGATAGAATCACTCCCAAGAAGTCAATTGGTAATTCTCCCTTTGTGCTTGTCTATGGGAAAGAAGCTAAGCTATCCATATCATAAGAGCTCCCAACTTTGGAACTTGCACAATGTCAGGATCCCTACTCCTTAGGAGTATAATTGATTACCTTTGTATAATAAACTAAACACAGAATTTAACTAAAAGTAAAATGTAACTAGAATTTATAAATAACACAGAATATGAGAGACAATACAATCTTGTATTAACACTCTTCCAAAAGGAAATACAATGAAGAAATCACACTCTTCCCACACCTCTTGGGCATACTAGTAATTCTCCCTCAAGAGTTATCTCTCTAAATTACAAACAAAATCAACTCAATGACAGAGTTATTGTTTCCACCAGTCAATAACAATACTGCCAGTACCATCGAGTACTCAAAGTACTCCAAGTAGATCTCCCTGATCTTGCTCCTTGTTGTGTTGCAGGTTCTCCTTTGACCTTACTACCCCACATATCTCCTTTGACTTTGCACACACACACACACACACACACACACCTATAGATCAACTGACCTTACTTACCATGTAGATCTCCTTGATCTTGTACACCTGCAGATCAACCTGGTCTTGCACACCTGTAAACCTAGATCTTACATACCTTGGAAGAACCCTTGTCCTTACCTTTGCAAGTCCTTATGATTCTAAAAATTACAATACAACCCCATGGGTCTCTTAAATAGATCCCATACAAACAATAATTAGACTTTCCAATTACAATAATTAGAAACATAGACTCAAGACTAAAATTACTCTTTTACATGCAAACTGACTATCCGTCTAAAATTAGACTAGTTTTGGAATGCACAGACGGCCGACATCAGTCTCTGTCTATCTGGAGATGACCAAGGTCAATTGATCTATGATCGATGTCTGTAGCTTCTGGTCTACCTCTAATCGACGTCAATTACTGTGACACTCAGCAACCTCCTCCATGTTTGCATTAGTGAAGCTTTTAGCTCCACAACCTAACAATCTCCCACTTGGAGATAAATAGCTACATCTGTACCTATACCTATACATCATATAATTTTGTTTCTTGGCTTGTATCCCTCTTCAAGTTGAACCTTGAAGACCAACCACCACATATCCTGTGGTGCTTCTCTTGTCATCCAAGTAACCTGCCATATCTGAATCTACATATCCATGTAGAGAAGTCCTTGACCTTGCATAACACGAATCCCTACTATTGGTCCCTCTCAGATACCTGAGAATCCACTGAACTACTTTCCAGTGCTTCTTTCCTAGATTGGCCACAAACTTGCTGACAACTCCCACTACTTGGGTAATATCAGGTCTAGTACACATGTACTCAACCTCATCATGTGATTCAGGACACTGTTCTGTGAACTATCCAACCATAGGTGTGCTAACCAGTTCTGCATCCTGCATATTAAACCTCTCCACTACCTTATTCACATAATCATCTAGAGACAAAATCAACTTGTGACTTTCCCTGTCTCTAGAAATAGTCATGCCAAGGATTTCTGCTCCTGAATCCTTCCTGGCACACCACTGAGCTACTTTTTTACCTTTAGCTCAGTAAATCCCAGCATGTATGAACCTGCAACAAGAATATTATCCACATACAGTAATAGGATAATGTTGTGACCATTATCCAACCTGGTAAAATAAACACAGTGATTACATTGACATTGACTAAAGCCATGCTTTGTCATAAACCCGTCAAACCTATACCACTGTCTTGGAGCTTGCTCAAGACCATATAACCTGGCCTTCTGTGTCACGTGTCCATCTCTCCTTTCTTTAACCTAGGAATCCATTCATCTTTTAGTGCTTTCATCCCAACTGGTAACTCTGCCAAATCTCCCATTTGGTTCTTTCCCAAGGAATCAATTTCCTCATTCATGCCATGCTCCCACTATTTCCTAGATTCTACCTACATTGCCTCTTTAAAACTTTCTAGTTCTTGACCATCAGTGAGAAACAAGTTTAAGTAGTATAAATAAGGGTAATATTGAATTTGAGGATTACGTACCCTTTTAGTCCTCCACATGGGCGTTTAAGACTCCTTGATAGCTTGTTGTCTGCCTAAAATTCATTCTAATAGTGACTGATCTCAGTCACCTCTCAGTCTGCACCTGACCAATGTCAGTTCCATGCAACTAACCTAACTTCCAGCATCAGTTCCCTAATCGACATTAGTGTCCACCTGATCACCGATGTCAATTCCTTGACTGACATTGGTGTCCACCTCCCTGACACCACCGACTCTGGTCTGCACATGACTGACATCGGTACCTACCTGATCAATGTCAGTTCTCACCTGACTGACATCGATAACTATGTTTTCCTGTGAGTGATGACTTTTACCCACGAGCTCACTTTAGATCATAACCCTATCCAAACTGCCCTGCTCAAAATTATTCAGCCCCTTGAGCTGATCTCTGTCCATCATCTTCTCCATGAAAACCAAGGCTTTCCAGTTCTTAAGTTTATCAAAGACATCAGACTTCCTCTTAAGAACATGCATCCCCTTCTCATTCATGTGACCAAGCTTATAAAGCCACATCTTTGCATCTACATTTGAAGTAGATAAACTAGAAGGATAATCAGTAATACAAGTAGATAGATAAAGAGTACCTACTTTCTTACCACATGCTAATTCAAGTGCACCCTTGGAAACTTTCCAAGATTCCACTGTGTGAGTAACTGTGCAAACCTCATCACCCAACTTTCCTATAGAAATTAGACTCCTCTTCAGGATTGGGACATGCATGACATCCTTCAACACCCATGTGTTGCCCGTCTACAATTTCAGCCGCACTTCCCCTTTGCCAACAATTTGACAAGGCTCACCAACCCCTAAATAAATCTTTCCAAAGTCTCCATGGACATAATCATGGAAAAATAATCTATTTTGGGTTGCATGTAAAGAGGCAACAAAATCTAAAACCCAAGATTCTACTTTATCCAAGGAACATATAAGAGCAACCCGTGCAACAATACTTGCATCATTTGCTTCTTTATTTCCTTCATGCTGATCTTCTACCAACCAACAATCTTTCTTTACCTACTCTTTCTTTCCATAATACAGTAATTAATCATTCTTGCCATTGAATTTCTCCATTCTTAGCTTACTTTCTTCTACCATTGCTTTACTCCCACTCAATCAGAAACCCCTGAGAGTGACCTGTAATCAACAAACACTAACAAGCTCTACCGCTTGTTAGTTGATCCTAGCTCTGATACCAAGCCCTAAAGAACCTACTTTGATACCAATTGTCAGGATCCCTACTCCTTAAGAGTACAATTGATTACCTTTGTATAAGCAACTAAACATAGAATTTAACCAGAAGTAAAATGTAACTAGAATTCAGAAACAACACAGAATATGAGAGACAATACAATCTTGTATTAACACTCTTCCAGAAGGAAATACAATGAAGAAATCACACTCTTCCCACACCTCTTGGGTGTACCATTAATTCTCCCTCAAGATTTCTCTCTCTCAATTACAAACAAAATCAACTCAATCATAGAGTTGTTTCCACCAGTCAGTAACAATACTACTAGTACCACCGAGTACTCAAAGTACTCCAAGTAGATCTCCCTAATCTTGTTCCTTGTTGTGTTGCAGATCTCCTTTAAACTTGCTACCCCAAAAATCTCCTTTGACCTTGCACACACACACATCTATAGATCAACTGACCTTACTTACCATCTAGATCTCCCTAATCTTGCACACCTACAGATCAAATTGGTCTTGCACACCTGTAAACCTAGATCTTACATACCTTGGAAGAACCCTTGTCCTTGCCTTTACAAGTCCTTATGATTATACAAATTATAATATGGCCCCATGGGTCTCTTAAATAGATCCCATATAAATAATAATGAGACTTTCCAATTACAATAATTAGAAATGCAGACTCAAGACTAAAATTAGTCTTTTACATGCAAACTGACTGTCCATCTAAAATTAGACCAATTCTAGAATGCACAGACGACTAACATCAATATCTATCTATCTAGAGATGACTGATGTCAGCCAATATATGACTGATGTTGGAAGCTTTCGGTCTACCTCTGACCAATGTCAATTGACTTGACCAATGTCAGTTACTGTGACACTCAACAACCTCCTCCATGTTTGCATCAGTGAATCTTTTAGCTCCACAACCTAACACACAATAGCTAGAATTACTTGAAAACACTCCCATAAAGGTTAGATTGATAGAATTAATATAGCTATAAGAGGCAAGAGATGATGCACACAAAGCTTTAGAACACCATCAACTTCTCATAAAGAAATCTTTTGAAAAAAGGGAAAGGGCAAGAGTGTTCAAAGAAGGTGACTTGGTCTTGAAATGGGATGAAGATAGAGCAAAACTAGGTAAAAATACAAAGTTTGATACCTTGTGGAGTGATCCTTACATCATCATCAATTACAAGCAAATAAACTCCTTTCAACTATCAAAAATAAATGGAGAAGATTTGCCTATTCCAGTGAATGGAATCCATTTGAAGCCTTGATTTTGAACCTTTCTGGTCGTGTCTTTTATATACTTTATTTTGGTGTGTTTCCTTTATTGTGTTTATTTTCCCTAAGTCCTTTGTAGCATAGGTGTGTTTTCCTTCCCTTTGTTTGGTGTGCATCTCTGCCTTGTGTGTGTAATCAACCTAGCTAGTGTGTTTTTTGAACCAAAGCTTGTTCAGTTCTCTTTGAAGTACCTATATGCATGACTCCATGCCAAATGGAAGGATTTAAGTGACTGGTATTTGACATAGCCAACATTCCTTCCCTCATAATTTCTAAGAATTTTGACCAAATTTCACCTTAGTATAATTTGTTCAACCATTTTCATGGAGAGCCAAACAATAGTTGCAAGAATAGGTCATTTTAGAGGTCCAAAATTTTAATTCAACGAGTCTAACATGTTTTGGCTCCATTTTATTTTATGTTGGTTTCTCCACAAGTCAACTCTTGGCCCCTCATAAACATGAGTTACCCCTCAAGACCAAGTGATGTTCTCTGAATGACTTAACTTATAAAAAATTTATGAGTAGAAGTAATCTTGGTTTATAGACCTGAATTACTCCTTCCAATGATTTGTAGGTTTTTAATGATGCATGACTTTGGATTTTCCATTGAGCAAGTCTTAAATTGCTTTATAAATAGTGAGCAATGAGAGGTCTAAAGTCATTAAGTAATAGGGCTTAGAAAACTTGAAATGGTCTTGATAATGCCTCTTGAAAGTGGCCCTTCAAAACTTTTTCAAAGGGTCTTTCTTGCCTTGTTACCCCACAAGTGTCCCTTTGAAAAATTTTGAAGGGCACTTTGTTTTCCCAAGTGTCCCTTCAAACTTTTTCAAAGGGCACTTCTATTTCTAAGTGACCCTTCGAAAAAGTTCTAAAGGGCACTTTTCTGCCCAAGTGACCCTTCAAAATTTTTTTGAAGGGCACTTTTCTTCCAAGTGACCCTTCAAAAAGGTTTTGAAGAGCACTTTTTATCCCAAGTGTCCCTTTAGACTATTCCAAAGGGCACTTTTTTGTCCAAGTAACCCTTCAAAAAAGTTCTAAAGGGCAATTTTCTTCTCAAGTAACCCTTCAAACTTTTTTGAAGGGCACTTTGTCTTTGGAAATGCCCTTCAAAAAAATTTCAAAGGGCCATTTCCTTTAGAAATTCCCCTCAAAATTTTATGAAGGGACCTTGTGCCTTCCCCAAGTGTCCTTTGGCAAAAGTTCTTGAAGGAACTAGTTGTTATCATTTAGGCAAAATCCTTGAAAGAATTCCTTCAGATAAATTGTCCAAAAAAATTACTTCAAGAAAATTGCTTAAAATAATAAACTCAACCTAATTGATCCTCATGACATGTTGTAAGACGTCAAGTTTAATACAACCCACTAGTCATTGGGGTGTAAAGATGATGTGTCATAGGACATCAAATTCAAGGTGGCCAACTAGCCACTGGGATTCAATGACATGACGTGCCATAGGACATCAAATTTAGGGTAACCAAGTAGCTATTGGGATTCAAAGACATGATGTGCCACAAGACATCAAATTCAAGGTGGCCAACTAGCCATTGGGATTTAAAGACATGCCATGCTACAAGACATCAAATTTAGGGTGGCCAACTAACTATTGGGATTCAAATACATGACATGTCATAGGATATCAAATTCAAGGTAGCCAACTATCCATTGAGATTCAAAGATGATGTACCATAGGATGTCAAATTCATGCGTAAATTCTTCAATCAAGGAGTAAAGCCATTCAGAGAACTTGACAGGGTCTTAAGTAAAGCAAAATAAAGTTTTCAAAAGAGCTTTGCTTATGAATTTTATAAGCAAAAGCAATCAAAAAACCCAAAAGGGTAGAGATAATATAAATTGGGTTTTCAAACAAGCTTTTCTTATGACTTTTACAAGTAGAAGCAATCAAAGAACCCAAAGAAGTAAGAATTAAAGTCACTTGGAAAACCTGAATGGGTATGCAGTGCTAAATGCAGGAGCTTTTAGGAAGAATTTAAGGTTTACAATAGCAATATGAACCATTTATTATGGAGGGTCATCTTACCATTGATTTTGTAATGATCCTAGTCATTTCAAGAGGGTGAATCAAAGAGGACAAACTCCAACTGAATAAGAGAACAGTTGGAATTAGTTTCACCAGGATGGTGACTACAAACTATTTTGGAGGCTTCTATTTTGGTGCCCAAGATCTCTCTCTTCTCTCCCTCTTTTTCTATAAATAGGACCCTTGGGATCTTATTTTATCATCCACAAATAGTACAATGAAGCCCCGCTGGAATTTTTTACCATTTTCTTGCCTTTGAGCAAAGAAGCATAATTTTATTTTATTTCTAAGTTCTAGACATTTTCTTGGGCATGAAAGAGACATAGAGTAATAACAAGTGATGTTTTATCCTTCTCTTCTCTATCCTTCATGTTTTTTATCAAAGATTTGATCCAATAGGTCATATAGAGTGCATTCTAGTTGTATGAGATTTTGGACATGTGTAACCTTTTTTTTTTACTATATAGGTTGTCTTTTCCAATTATTTACCTTGTGTGATCTCATTCATTTTTTCTCTACATTGAAATAATTATGTTGGAATCTTCTAGAGCTTGAGTTATAGACTATATTATTTTGTATTGTGCATAAGTATAGGGCATACATGTGGATACTAATTCTTTGTGTATCACCATCTTAGACTAGGCTTTTCATTTATGCAAACTTTTGACTCTTTTCACTCATACAAACTAGTTCAATAATTTTATTACATAAAAATATAATACATGGAGCTATCCCTTTCAACCTGTAGGTTCATTTCTACTTATAGGCACACCCACATGCCTATAAATGTCCCAACATTGCCCAAATATAGAGGAGGCCTGAATAACCCTCTTCTAGGGTGCAAGATTTGGAAATAATAGGTCTTTTATTCCATAGGTGATAAGAAATGTTGATAGACCTGATGCACTATAGTTCCATGAGTACCTCAAAAGGTTAATATACTCAATGGGGTCTATTTATGTGAGTAAATTACATCCTCAAAGTGCTTGATGGGCCCAATAGGACTGATGAGGTCTACAAAATTTAATGAGGTACTTGAAGTGATATAAAATATTGATATGCTCGACAAAGAATTATAATCATTATTTTAAATTATGATTTTTGTATACACATATTATTTTACATGTTATCATTTACAAACATTTTATCTTGCAATAACCTACTAAG
This sequence comes from Torreya grandis, assembly GCA_037957365.1. NCBI lineage: Eukaryota > Viridiplantae > Streptophyta > Pinopsida > Cupressales > Taxaceae > Torreya > Torreya grandis. The sequence goes on along the minus strand of JARHVA010001744.1, from coordinate 1,014,445 downwards.
CTTCAATATCCCTTAATGCATGCCTTAAAGGGTGCACATAAAATACATGGATAGGTCTTTGGTACTTTGTGAGATATGTTGTTATGTATGTCATTATCATATCATTCTTGTTTATAACCCAAATTCCTCATACTTACCTCCTTCCATCATACCTCACTCAGATGTGTCGGTTCCCTCATTTCTTATTACATCAACTAGGTTGATGCAATCTATTTATCACATTTCCCTTCTATACTATATTATCCTAGTTGATGCAATTCTATGTTGATATTCCTAACATTTTCAAAGCTTCACCCTAACTGACATAGTTTAGTGTCAACCAACTCCTCTTAAATTCATCCAGATAGTTGATACCATCACCTTAGTCTAAGTTTGAGTATTTTAACACAAAATTTACAGCCATATCTCAATCCCAATCATATATACACATATTTTCACATTTATATACTCTGATTGCATTTATACTTCTACCCTAATTCCATTTTTAGGAGATATAGATAGAATCTTGCCTTGTGAAAGTATTGGAGATTCGCTAGGAGGTCCTTAGTTGTCTTAGAGCATAGTTTTCATCATTTTATGTGTTCACAACCATAAAAATATTTTTAAAAACACCATTGACTAAGGGGGATAATGAGGTCTTTTTCCTTTATTTTATTTAGTATATTAATGTAACCTATTTCTCAGTAGATAAAGGGGTGTGTGTGTGTCCTTTTCTAAGTTATCTCTAAATTTATACTTAGTATGGCTATAAGATCACTTAGACTTGCCATTTATCCATTATTAGACTAATTAGGCCCCCATTTTCCTACTATGTCTTCTTATCCATTTTGATTATGTTAACCTTCCCCTTAGTTTAATTTACAACTTGTAAAACTACTTACATTACCTTTGTCAATGCTTTGATTTTATCATTAGATGTCTAGTTAGTGAGTAGGTACCCATATTTCTATGTTTGTAGATCTACACTTAGTTAGGACTCAAACATTATATATCGTGATCTCTTTGATTAACCTTATTTAAGACCAAATCACTTGAGATAGGATAGTTTTAGGGTAAACCTAGTTCATGCATACATTATAGTGAACCTGATGTGAAACTTACCATTACCTTCACCCATTTATCAATTTTCATAGACCAAATCAATATAATTATGTGTCTACTATTCCTTTCAAATAAACTGCATCAACCAACTCAAAATAATTTTGTATCCAATTTTATTTAGCCAACTATATTGGCCAGTTCGATATAGTTCTATGTTAGCCTTCCTTTTCCATCAAACTACATCATCTAACCTGATAAAATTTCCTTCCTATTTAAAAATGACATTAGCTAGCTTGAGTCATTCCATGTGCATAGACTGCATCGACCAAATTGACACAATTTTGTTCTATTATTACAAATGCATCAGCCAATGTTGATACACTTTTATTGTTTCATTTTAAGAATGATATAGTTCATTTTAGTTGACTACCTATTATTTTCAATTCATTAAATGCTATAAATTTGTTTTTTACATTAATTTTTTCAATTTATTTTTTATTCATTTGGTTTTCCTTAGAGACCATGTTTGGGTAGTATATAAACTCTCAAAACCTTTCATTTTAGACTAAGTGATGACTTATTTTTCTAGAACTGTGAAGTGAGGGATATCATCCCAATACTCATGTCCTAAATAACACCTAAACATGGACTTTAGCTTCCACATGCCTCATAGTATATTAAAAATGTATAGGGTTCCCTTTTTTTGAACTTAGAAAACTAACCATATATTTTATTTTGTGGTGTACCTGAGAGGAGTGTATCACCCAAGCAAGTTGCTATCACCATACCCTTAAAACTAGGGTTATTGGGATAAAATCACGGGCAACCTCTATATTTAGTGCTTTAAAACATTGCGATGACTTTAATCAATGATAAATTTAGTATATTTGAGAACCCACACTATCAATCAATTCTTTTTAGTGTCTACTTAATATTAGTTTTTAAAGTTATTTAGATTCAATTTACTACCTGAATTGATTATTGTATTGCATACAACATCAACTAATATGATACATTTATGTGTTATGTGTGAAAAATTCATCGACTAGCTTGATACAATTATCTTTATTTATGGACTACATCATCCAACCTAATACATTCCACTATGTTTATCTCCTTGATTTCATCAACCAAATTGATATAATAAATATACTTACTAGCCTAAAACTAACTATATTGACCAACTTGTTATAGTATCTTATCTTTCTTTTAGACTACATTATTTAGTTCTATATAATTTGTTATACCTTTTTATCACCTTCCAAACTACATCATAGATATCAATAAAATATAATTTTTTAGTATCTAGACTACTATATCGACCAACTCTATATTATTTGTCTTTGATAACCACTAGTATGGCTACCTTTTTATCCTGAACTATATTAACCAACCCAATAATTTTTTTTTTCAGACTTAGAAACTAACTACATCAGCCTCACTAATACCATTAATTTTCTTTAAATAGTTCCTTTTCATATTATCATTATAGTCTAGTCAACATCATGAGATCACCTATTAATATTTTCCTTGCTATCCTCAACCCATTTAGATTCTACATGGGTTTTTTTGTTCTTCTTACCTTGTCCATTGTTGAAGACAAATCTTCATGGTGCGAATTCTCCAAAAATCAATCTAGATATATCACATGTAATATGGTTGAAATAAACAAACCTAATGATCTAGATGATTCAAAAGTACCATTTAGGAATCTTTATTATAATATTGTTTATACCCCACTCAAGAATGGTGGTTTTTAATTGCTTCATTCATCCTTTACCAAAAGTGGAGAAATTAACACTAATGTTGGGAACATTCTTCCCAAGTCTAATGTTTGTAATACCCATCCTAATAGCTCTAATTAGAATCCACCTATTTATATGACTAAAATACTTGCACAAATGTCTCAACAAAGGAACATTATACAAGCATTTAATAGCTCCCAAATGTTCCAAATTCAAAAAAAAAAAATTGAATGGCTACCTAACAACCTAAAGTCACTATAAATCAACCAACTAAGAAATTTTTTCCCTCCTCTTAGAGATTCCAATGGGAATATCATCCCTCAACTTCCTATGCATATAAAAATGCTTCAACATCTTAAAAATGAATTGTTAGCTCCTTTAATTGTGCCCATAGACATTGGAAATATCTCTCTAATAATCACATATGATGGAACTAAGGATCCTACATTTTTTCTTAAATATTTTGTCAATGTTTATAAGTAATGCATTCAAATCAATATCATTTATACTACCATAATTTTATCCAAAACCTTCACCATAGATGTGATAGCATGGTATAACCAACTTACTAGGTGATGAGTGTAAAATATGACTGTAATGAAATTACTTAGACTTTCACATAGAATAATTATATATCATACAAAATAAGTATAGATAAGAGATCACACAACATTAATTGACAATAGACTATAATAATGGATAATATAGTAGAGCCACTTTGATGGGGTAACCTACACAACAATGAAAAAAGAGCAAAATACTTAATATCATGATCAAAGACTAACCATTTCCTCATATATATAGTCTACTTATCCATGGTTATTTTATAGGCTAACCTAACTAAGAACATAAAGAAATGTAACAATAATATAAAAGAGGTATGTAAGCCACAAGTCGGCCACACATATCCCTAGACATGCCAAAGGTTAAAGTCATAACATGACCCTCCCCTTTAAAATAATGTTATCCTCAATGTTGAATCAACTTTGGATGTTGTTGTATAAAGGATTCATCCTTCTAGGTGGCATCTTCACATGGCATATTTTTCCATTTGATTAGGTACTCCTTAATCACTCTAAATCATAGCTACTTAGTGTGCATTTGAAGAATCACCTTAGGATCAAGAATAAATCTTCCTTCCTCATCCAATTTTGGTAACTTATTTTGGGAGGTAAATCTATGTCCAATGACTTTGTTCAGGCATGATACATGAAATAGTGGATGTATGCAAGTGGATTAAGGAAACTCTAACTTATAGGCCACACTACCAATTTTCTACAAGATTTGATAAGGTCCATAATATTTAAGGGATATCTTGTTACCCTTTTTTATTTTATTCAAGGACATCTACTTATATGGTTGAAAGTGAACAAATACCCAATCACTAATGTCAAAATACCTCTCACTTCTATTTTGATCTACTTGTTGTTTCATGCAATTTTGGGCCATGGAAAAATTTTCACAGAAACTTATAAGGACCTCTTGTTGATGGTGAATATGTTCCTCAACTACATGAACCTTAGGATAGAGCTTCAAGTTTGAAGTGATGGATAGAGGGTGGTATCCATACAAGGCCAAAAAGGAAGACATTTTAGAATAACTATGAACAAAATTATTATACCACCATTCAGTAAGTGACAATCATTGAACCCATTTATCCTATTTATCAAAAATAAAAAAATGAAAATATCCTTCCAGACATTTGTTGACTACCTAAATTTGTCCATCTGATTGATGATGATAAGATGAGCTATGAGCCAACTTGGTGCCCAAACATGCAAATAATTACATCCAAAAATTACTAGTGAAAGTAGGATCTATATCACTGATAATGATCTTAGGATTATCATGTAGTTTCTAAACTATATTGAGAAAATCAAAATCTATTATACTAGAAAAAAAGGGTTGTGATAAAGAAAAAAAATGAGTATACTTATTAAGACAATCCACAGTAACCATGATAACATTTTGACCATTAGATCTCAGTAACCTCTTCCCAATGCTAGCTAGGGATGGATAAAGGCTGAAAATGACCTAGGTTTTTTATGGTTGTACCTTTATTTTATTGATAGATCATACATTTATCCACATATTTTTTGGCATCCCCCTTGAGTCCTTCCCAAAAAAAATCATGCTTAATTCTATGATTGGTTTTCAAAAATCCTGAATGACCCCCAAGTGGAGTGGCATGAAGTTCCTGAAAGATTTTTTTATTGATAAGAGAATCCTTGCATAGGTATAATATGTCTTTATGCCATAATGCATTACCCTTCCATTATATTTTTTCAAATCCACCCAAACCTTGCTGAATATTTTGAATCAAATCATGGGTAGCACTACCATTTTCCCATTCTGATCTTACTTCTTCTAGCCAATCTACCTACCAAATGGTCATGTCACATAGCAATGACTCAACTAATTCATCCCTCCTATATAATGCATCTACCATCACATTTTCCTTACCTTTCTTGTAGACTATTTCAAAATTATAACCTAACATATTAGTTACCCATTTTTGTTGTTCTTCTTATGATAATAATTATTCCAAAAAATATTTGAGACTATCATGATCAATCTTTACCTGAAAGTGATGACCCATCAAATAAGGTCTCCATTATTTAACTGCATGTAGAATGGCCATCATTTCCTTCTCATAGATTGGCTTGAGTTAATTTTTACCCTTCATTTGGTGACTTTCAAATGCAAGTGGTCTACCTTCTTGCATGATCACAACCCCCATACCATTTCCATATGCATCACATTCAACCACAAAAGTCTTAGACTTATTAGGAGTGGCCAACACTAGAGTGGTACACATAGCTAGTTTCAATTATTAAAATGACTTGGTAGCTATATTAGTACACTAAAAGGAGTCTATTAAATAAAGAGGTGATTGACGTTTCAATGCTACCATAATTTTTTTACAAACCTGCTATGGTAACCAGTTAGGCCCAAAAATCCCCTTAGTTGCTTGAGTGTCTTAAGAACTGACTAGTCGATCACTGCTTGGATTATTTTAGGATCTAATTTCACTCTATGTGAAACCATATAACCCAAATACTCAACCTCACAAGCTCCAAAAGTATATTTGGAAGGTTTAGCATACAATTGACATTGTTCCAAAATTGAGAGTACTTGTTTAACATGTTGTAAATGGTCTTCTCAATTTTTATTGTAAATGAGTATATCATCAAAAAATACTAGAACAAATTTCCTCAAAAATGTCTCAAAAATAGTATTCATCAAACTCTAAAAGGTGGATGGTGTATTTGTTAGACAAAAAGGCATAACCATAAAATCATAATGGCCCTCATGAGTCTTGAAAGCTATTTTGGTTATGTCTTCATCATGGATTTAGATTTGATGATACCTAGAACACATATCTAACTTGGTAAAATAAAGATTGTTAGGTTGTAGAGCTAAAAGTTTCACTAATGCAGACATGGAGGAGGTTGTCGAGAGGTTGTTGAGTTGCAGGGCAATTGACATCAGTCTGATCAACCGACGTCGATCATATACAGCGAAGACAACAACTGACATCAGTCATGTATCAGTTGATGTTGGTCATCTCCAGCTAGATAGGGACCGACGTCAGTCGCTTGTGCAATTCCAAAACTGCCAGTTCACAGATAGTTAGTTAACAAACTAGGTGTTTGCATGTGAAGAGGCCAATTATAGACTTGAGCTACGGATCTAATTATTGTAATTAGATGTCTAATTATTGTTTGCATGAGATCTATATAATAGACTCATGGGCTATATTATAATTTGTGCTAGAGAGTAAGAGAGAAAAAATTAGCTCCTTCAGAGGGAAGAGAGCAAGGTGTGTTCCTCCTAGTGCCATAGTGCCAAGTGTGGGTGCTGGTTTGGAGAATCAGAAGGATTCTTCATGTATGTAGGATCTTGGTTGGCAGGTGTGCAAGGCCATGTTTGGAGATCTACATGGTAAGTAAGATCATTGATTTTCAGGTGTATGTGTGTGTAAGGTCTAAGGTTTGTAGGTGTGTAGAACTAGGTTGATCTATAGGTGGCAGCAAGATCAAGGTGACAACAACACAACAGGGAGCAAGATCAGGTGGGATCTACTTGGAGTACAGTGTGTACTCAGTTGGAGAGCAAAGAGGAAGGCAAGGTAGTTCCTTCTAAAGTAAGATCATTTGAGTTTCAGGTTGTTGCAAGTTCATGGGAGATCTACTTGGAGTACGTTGTGTACTCGATTGAGTATGTGTGTATACTCACTGTACTGGTAGCATTGTTACTGACTGATTGATTGGTAGTGTTGTTACTAGCTGGTGGAGGTGAACACCAACTCTGTGTTTGAGTTGTGTGTTAGGACTGTAAGAGAGAGAGTGAGCTCTTGAAGAGATTTATTGTTTATGCCCTAGAGGTGTGGGAGCCCTAGAGGTGTGTAAGGAAGAAGACTGTGGCATCTTCTTTGTTGTATTTCCTTTTGGAAGAGTATTAATACAATTGGGTATTGTCTCTCATATTCTATGTTGTTTTTGATTCTAGTTGCTTATTGCTTCTAGTTATTTTCGCATGTTTAGTTGCATGGTAATCAATGGTGCTTCCAGGTCCTAATAGTTTGCATCAGAGCTAAGGTTGTAGGGAGTAGGTTTGTGTTTGGTTACAGGTCACTCTCAGGGGTTTTTGATTGAGTGGGAGTATAGCAATGGCACAAGAAAGTACACTAAGAATGGAGGAATTCAAAGGCACAAATGATCAATTACGGTGTTATGGAAAGAAAGAGCAGGTAAAGAAAGATTGTTGGTTGGTAGCAGATCAGCATGAAGGAACTGAAGAAGCAGATGTTACAGGTGTTGTTGCACAAGATGCTTTGGGATGTTTCTTGGATAAAGTAGAATTTTGGTTTATAGATTTTGTTGCCTCTTTTCATACAACCCAAAATAGAGGGGTTGGTGAGCCTTGTCAAAGTTTTGGCAAAGGGGAAGTGTGGTTGAAATTGCAGATGGCCAACACATGGGTGTTGAAGAAGGTCATGCAGATCCTAGTCTTGGAGATGCAGCTAATTTATTCAGGAAAGTTGGGTGATGAGAGATGCATAGGAACTCTCACAGTGGATTCTTGGAATGTTACCAAGGATGCACTTAAATTAGCATGTGGTAAGAAAGCAGGTACTCTGTATCTACTTGCTTGTATTACTGATTCCACTTCTATTGCATAGGTGTGGCTTTATAGGCTTGGTCACATAAGTGAGAAGGGAATGGATGTTCTTAAGTCATATGGTAAGAGTTCAGCTTTGGAGAGCATAGACTAAGATTTTTGTGAGCAGTGGGATGCTACAAGAAAGGATTGGATTTATTGCAGGAAAAAGAAGACTGATGTATTTGATAAACTTAAGAATTAGAAAGCCTTGGTGTTCTTAGAGGATATGATGGATAGAGATAAGTGGATGGGGCTGAGTAACTCTGAGCAGGGCAGTTTGGACATGGGTTTGATTCAAATAAAGCTCATGGGTAAAAAGTCATCACTCACAGGCGAACACAGGTACCGACATCAATCGGGGATCAACTGACGTCGAATAGATAGGCACCTGTTGGGGATCAACCAATAATGTTGATTACAATATGAAAGCAATAAATTTGGAATTAAACCAGAAAGATAAGTAACTAGAATCAAAAATAGCAAAGAACAAGAGATACAAGAAACCACCCTAAAAACTTGTATTAAACTCTTTACAAAAGGAATACAATTGAAGAAACTTCTTTTCTTCCACACCTCTCTCAGATGTACAGATCTCTCTCTAGATCTCTTTCCCTCAAGAGCTCTCTCTCTCAATTATAATCAATTTCAACAACTTGGAATGATTCACATATACAATTCTGTACTATTCAACATTACATTACAATAAGCTATGAAGAATTATCCTATTATATAATAATTAGGAAACATGGGCATACAACTATAGCCATCAGATGCACCTCCTAATCAAGGGCTCTAAATAGTCTTACTAATAATAGAGATGCAGACTTAAGACTATCACTTAATCCTAACATGCAAACATTCTATTCTGTCCACGAAAATAGCTTTTTGGTCACACAGGTAACCGAAGTTGGTTCCTACATGTTTACCTATGACTGATGTCAGCTGATCCATGATCGATGTCGGCATCTCCTGGTCTGCTCCTAACCGACGTTGGTCACTCCTGACCAACGCCGGTGACTGTGTAAACCTGCAACTTTGCAATCTACTCACTTGGTGAAGCTTTTAGCTCCACACCTTAACAATTTCCCACTTGGAGATAAACAGCTGCACCAGTACCTATACAACAACATCTTCTAGCTCCTCCATCTTCAACTCAATCATGAAGACCAACAGAAGTTGAATGAAGATTCAACTTTTCCTTTATTACCGGCTTGGTTAACATATCAATAGGATTTTTATCTGTATGGTTCTTCTCCCGCTTCAACTCACCATCCTCCAATACCTATCTTATGAAGTGGTACCTAAGTTGTATATGCTTTGTTCTTGAATGAAAGGATAAATTCTTAGCCAAATGAATTGCACTCTGACTATCACTATATAATCTGCAACTCTCTTGCTCCTTTCCTAGCTCTTCCATGAACCATGTCATCCATATCATCTCTTTGCTAGCCTCTTTGACTACAATATACTATGCTTCTGTAGTTGACAAGGCAACAACCTTCTGTAACTTTGATATCCAGCTAACCACCATTCCACAATAGTGAAAACATATTCTGTGGTGCTCCTCCTGCCATCCAAATCACCTACCATATCTGAATCTACATAACCATGTAGAGAAGTATCTGAACCTCCATAGCACAAATGCTTACTGCTAGTTCCTCTCAGATATCTAAGGATCCACTAAACTACTTTCCAGTGCTCCTTCCCTGGATTGGCCATATACTTACTTACAACTCTCACTGCTTGGACAATATTCAGTCTAGTACAAACCATTGCATACATTAAACTCCCTACTATGGAAGAATATGGAACTCTACTCATGTACTCTACCTCATCATGTGAATTAGGACATTTTTCTTTACTCAACTTAAAATGTCCAGCCAAAGGTGTGCTTACCGGTTTTGCATCCTGCATATTGAACCATTTCAACACCTTGTTCACATAATCCTCTTGAGACAAAATCAACCTATGATTTTTCCTGTCTCTCTTAATGCTCATGCCAAGGATTTTATTTGCTGATCCCAAATCCTTCATGGAAAATGTTTGAGCTAATTTCACCTTAAGCTCAGAGATATCCTACATGTGTGATCGTATAACTAGCATATCATCTACATACAACAACAAAATAATATATCTACCATTATTCAATCTCTTAAAATACACACAATGGTCAGATTGACACCTATTATAGCCATGCTCAGTCACAAACCTGTCAAATCTCAAATACCACTGTCTAGGAGCTTGCTTGAGGCCATACAAGCTTTTCTTCAATCTGCACACTAACTTCTCTTTACCTTTGACCTCAAATCCTTCTGGCTGTTCCATATATATTTCTTCATCCAAATCTCCATGAAGAAATGCTATCTTAACATCAATCTGCTCAAGATGCAAATCCTCAATAGCAACTAAAGACAATATAGTCCGTATAGAAGTCATTTTAATAACAGGAGAAAAAATCTCACCAAAATCAATACCTGGTTTTTGTACAATTCCTTTCACTACCAACCTGGCCTTATATCTCATCTGTCCATTCTCACCTTCCTTCAATCTGTAGGTCCATCTATTCTTTAGTGTCTTCTTTCCTGCTGGCAACTCAACCAAATCCCATGTTTGGTTCTCTTTTAAGGACTCCATTTCCTCAACCATGCCATGCTCCCACTGATTCTTGGATTCCACCTATATTGCTTCATCAAAACTATCTAGTTCTCCACCATCAGCAAGCAATAAATAGAATAATGAAGGGGAATATTGAATTGGAGGTTTACTTACCCTTTCTGACCTCTTGATGGGCATCTAAGACTCATTCACAACACGCTGTCCACCTAAATTCTCTGATAGTGACCGACCTCGGTCACTTCCAAGCCTGTAACTGGTCGATGTCAGTTCTCCCTAACCGACGTCAGTTCCTACCTGGCCGACGTCAGTCATTGTATGACCAACATCAGTTTCTATTCTACTAACGTTAGTTCCTACCTGGCTGACATCGGTCTCTGTGTTTTCCTATCTATGATTAATTTTTCAAGCGAGCTCATTTTGGACCATCACCTCATCCAATTTTCCATTGCTCTACCCAGATTGATTCAGCTTCTTGAGCTGATCACTATACATCACTTTTTTATTGAAAACAACATCACGGCTCCTAATTATCTTGTTAGTTCCTAGATTCCAAAACCTGAATCTGAAATCATCATAGCCATAGCCAATAAATGTGCACCTCATAGACTTAGCATCCAACTTCTTTCTATTTTCCTTATCAATGTGCATAAAGGCTTCACAACCAAAAACTTTGAGAAATGAGAGATCTACCTTTTTACCTATCCATGCCTCTTCTAGAATTCCACCATCCAGAGCTGTAGAGGGTCCTCTGTTAATCAGGTACACTGCAGTATCAACAGCTTCTGCCCAAAAATATAATAGCAAACTAGCATGCAATCTCATACACCTTACATGCTCCATTATTGTTCGATTCATCCTTTTAGCAACTCGATTTTGTTGATGTGTCCTTGGAACCATCCTTTGCCTGTAGATTCCATGCATATAACAATACCAGTTGAACTTATAGTTGCAGAACTCACCACCATTGTCAGATCTCAGGCACTTCAATCTTCTGCCTGTTTCATTCTCAACCATAGCTTTCCAAATCTTAAAAGTCTCAAATACATCAGATTTATTCTTAATACAATATACCCATACCTTTCTTGTAGCATCATCTATGAATGAAACATAGTACTGTGATCCTCCAATAGAAGCAACCTGAGCCGGTCCCCACACATCTATGTGAACAAGTTGCAACTTATGCTTCTTTTTTGTTGACCCAATCTTGAGAAAACTCACTCTCTTTTGTTTCTCAAAAACACAGTGCTGACAAAAATCCAGATCTATGCTTTTCAAATCTGAAAGCTTACCTTTTGACTTAAGAATAGACATTCCCTTCTCACTCATGTGGCCAAGCCTTGAGTGCCACAACTTTGCATCCACATCTGAAGTAGATAATACAGAAGGAGAATTATTAGTAACACAATTACATAAATAAAGAGTACCTACTCTCTTACCTCTAGCCATTACAAGTGCACCCTTGGTCACCTTCCAAGATTCAGCTGTAAGAGTTACTATACAACCCTCATCCCCTAACTTTTCTACAGAAATCAAATTCCTCTTCAAGCTGGGAACATGCATAACATATCTCAACACCCATGTGTTGCCATTCTGCATTTTCAGCTACACTTTTCTTTTGCCAATAATTTTACAAGGCTCATCATCCCCTAATTAAACTATCCCAAAATCTCCATGGACATAGTCACTAAAATATTCTCTATTGGGGGTAGCATGATAAGATGCACCAGAATCTAAAACCCAAGATTCTATATTATTATGCAAAGAGAATATAAGAGCATCTTGTGCAATACCTGCAACTTTTGCTTCTTCTTTTCCTTCGTGCTGATTGTCCTCCTTAGGCTTTGACTAGCAATCTCTGCTTATGTGCCCAATCTTTCCACAATTCCAGCATTATGGCTTCCTACCATTTATGGATTTGGATCTACCTCTCACCTTTGACTTAGACCTTGATCTCCCTTTCTTTCCCTTCTCTTTTTGCCTTCCCCTGCTCTCAAAACTTAAAGCGTTCCCTGATGTTTCCTCTATGTTTTTCTACAAATTTATTCATTCAAAATTACACTAACAACATCCTCTACTTTTAAAATATTTGAAGCAGATGCAGTATTACTAACTGCCATTACCAAGCTATGCCAGCTTTCAAGCAAAGAACATAATATTAAAAGAGCTTTAATTTCATCATCAAACACTATTTTGACTAAACTTAATTGATTCACAATTCCATGGAAATTATTTAGATGATTAGATACAGATCCACCTTCCTGCATCCACAAATTAAATAACTGCTTCATAAGATATACCTTATTTGAAGCTGAGGGTTTTTCATATAAATTTACTAAAGTAGACATCAACTCTACCATAGACTTTGCCTGTGATAAATTAGATATCACAGTAGATGCCAGACTTAGTCTTATAGATCTCAGAGCCTTTCTATCAAGAACTTTCCATTCTTCATCATCCATGTCTGTGGGCTTCTTTGCAATCCCACCTAATGGTAAGTATAGATCTTTCTGATATAGATAATCTTCTATCTGCATTCTCTAATATTGATAATTCTTGCCATTAAACTTCTCCATTCTCAGTTTACTTTCTTCTGCCATTGCTTCTCCCACTCAAACGAAAATCTCTACAGAAACCCCTGTGAGTACCCTGTAATCAATACACACTAACCAGATCTAAAACACCTGTTAGTCGACCTGAGCTCTGATACCACTTTTTGGGGATCAACCAACAATGTTGATTAAAATATGAAAGCAATAAATGCAAAATTAAACCAGAAAGATAAGTAACTAGAATCAAAAATAACAAAGAACAAGAGATACAAGAAACCACCCTGAAAACTTGTATTAAACTCTTTACAGAAAGAATACAATTGAAGAAACTTTTTTCTTCCACACCTCTCTCAAATGTATAGATCTCTCTCTAGATCTCTTTCCCTCAAGAGCTCTCTCTCTCTCAATTACAATCAATTCCAACAACTTGGAATGATTCACATATACAATTCTATACTGTTCAACATTACATTACAATAAGCTATGAAGAATTATCCTATTATATAATAATTAGGAAACATGAGCATACAACTACAACCATCAGATGCACCTCCTAATCAAGGGCTCTAAACAGTCTTACTAATAATAGAGATGCAAATTTAAGACTATCACTTAATCCTAACATGCAAACATTCTATTCTGTCCATGAAAATAACTTTTTGGATGCACAGGTAACCAATGTCAGTTCCTACCTATTTGCATATGACCGATGTCGGCCGATCCATGACCGACGTTGGCATCTCTTGGTCTACTCCTGACTGATGTTAGTCGCTCCTGACCGACGTCAGTGACTATGTAAACCTGCAACTTTGCAATTTGCTCACTTGGTGAAGCTTTTAGATCCACACCTTAATAGCATCGACGTTGATCATGTGCAGACCAGAGAAGTTAGTGGTGTTAGGTAGGTGGAGACTGATGTTGACAGGATAATTGGCATCGGTGACCTGGATAGTCGCATGGAACTGACGTTGGTTGGATGCAGATTGTGTGGTGACCAAGGTCAATCACTGGAATAGATTTTGGGCGGACAACAAGCTATCAAGGAGTCTCAAACACCCATGTGGAGGACTAAAAGGGTAAGTAAGCCTCAAATTCATTATTCCTCTTTTTTATACTCATTGCTCACTATAGAACAGGAAGGATCCAGGAAATAGTGGGAGCATGGCATGAATAAGATGCAGAACCAAACGAGAGATTTGGTAGGGTTGCCAGCCGAAAGGAAGCACTAAGAGACGAATGGATTTCTTGGTTAAAGAATAGAGAGAATGGACACGTGAGATGGAAGGCAAGGTCATATGGTCTTGAGGAAGCTACAGGATAGTGGTACAGTTTTGACAGGTGGATGACAAAGCAGGGCTTTAGTCAGTGTCAGTGTAACCATTGTGTTTGTCTTACTAGGTGGATGATGATCGTGACATTATCCTGTTACTGTATATGGAGGATGATCTTGTTGTAGGTTTAGACATACAGGGTTTTGCTGAGCTAAAGGTAAGGTTAGTTCAGTGGTTTACCATGAAGGATTTAGGAGCAGTGAAATTCTTTGGCATGAGTTATCCTAGAGACAGGGAGATCACAAGCTAATGTTGTCATAGGATGATTGTGTAAAGGTATTGCAAGATGTAGAATCGATCAACACACCTATGGATGGATAGGTCACAGAACAGGGTCCCCAATCACATGATGAGGTTAAGTACATGTGTACTCCCTAAGTTGGCCCAAGTAGTGGGTGCTGTTAGAAAGTTTGGAGCCGATCCAGGAAAGAAGCACTGGAAGGCAGTTCAGTGGATTCTTAGGTATCTGAGAGGGACCAGCAGCAGGTTGACATGCTATGCAGGGTCAAGTTCTTTTCTACATGGGTTTGTAGATGCGGATGCGGCAGGTTACTTGGATGACAGGAGGTGCACCACAGGTTTTGTGGTGGTTGGTCTTCAAGGTTGAGCTTGAAGAGGGATACAAGCTAGGAAATAGATTAGATAGGGTACAGGTACAGGTACAATACAGCTATTTATCTCCAAGTGGGAGATTGTTAGGTTGTGGAGCTAAAAACTTCACTAATGTAGACATGGAGGAGGTTGTTGAGAGGTTGTTAAGTTGCAGGGCAACTGACGTTGGTTTGATTAACCGATGTTGGTCATATACAGTGAAGACAACAACTGACATTGGTCATGTATCAGCCGACGTTAGTCATCTCCAGCCAGACAGGGACCAACATTGATTGCTTGTGCAATTCCAAAACTGCTAGTTCATGGACAGTTAGTTAATGAACTAGGTGTTTTCATGTTAAGAGGCCAATTATAGACTTGAGCTATGGATCTAATTATTGTAATTAGATGTCTAATTATTATTTGCATGAGATCTATATAATAGACTCATGGGCTGTATTGTAATTTGTGTTAGAGAGTAAGAGAGTGAAAATTATCTCCTTTAGAGGGAAGAAAGCAAGGTGTGTTCCTCCTAGTGCCACAGTGCCAAGTGTGGGTGCTAGTTTGGAGAATCAGAAGGATTCTTCATGTATGTAGGATCTTGGTTGGCAGGTGTGCAAGGCCACGTTTGGAGATCTACATGGTAAGTAAGATCATTGATTTGCAGGTGTATGTGTGTGCAAGGTCTAAGGTTTGCAGGTGTGTAGAACCAGGTTGATCTGTAGGTGGCAGCAGGATCAAAGTGACAGCAACACAACAAGGAGTAAGATCAGGTGGGATCTACTTGGAGTATGGTGTGTACTCAGTTTAGAGCAAAGAAGAAGGAAAGGTAGTTCCTTCCAAAGTAAGATCATTTGAGTTGCAGGTTGTTACAATTTCATGGGAGATCTACTTGGAGTACATTGTGTACTTGGTTGAGTATGTGTGTATACTTGGTGTACTTGTAGTATTGTTCCTGACTGGTTGACTGGTGGTGTTGTTACTGGCTGGTGGAGGTAAACACCAACTCTGTGTTTGAGTTGTGTGTTGGGACCATAAGAGAGAGAGTGAGCTCTTGAAGAGATTTACTATTTATGCCCTAGAGGTGTGTAAGGAAGAAGACTATGGCATCTTCTTTGTTGTATTTCCTTCTAGAAGAGTATTAATACAATTGGGTATTGTCTCTCATATTCTGTGTTGTTTTTGATTCTAGTTACTTATTGCTTCTGGTTATTTCTACATGTTTAGTTGCATGGTAATCAATGGTGCTTCCGGGTCCTAACAAAGATAACCATGCAATTCATATAGCAAATCATCAATGATAGGAATAGGAAACTTATCTTTGATATTGTACTTGTTGATCTCTATGTAATCACGGCACATCTTCCAAGTGTCATACTTATTATTCACCATGCCAACTGATGAATAATATTCACTTTGGCTATGGTGAATGATTCCTACATCCAACATATCTTGTACCATATTTTCAATTTTACTTTTCTAGGCAAAGGGATACATGTATGGCCTGATTTTGGGTGGTGTACTATCAATAATAATTTTTATGGCATGATCATATGTGTGGCTATGTGGAAGTCCTTTTAGCATGTCACTAAAAATGATAGAATGGGTGTCAATGACTTGTTGTAAATTAGGAGGTGTAGATGGTTGAACTTCATTAGAAAATAAGCAAGCCATAAATCCTTTAGCACCCTTTTAGATAATCTTGGTCATTTGATGGGAGCTAACAAGTGGTGGATATCTATCCCTTAATCCCCTTAGATCAAATGTCCTTCCTTTAGAATGTAGGTAGATGAATAATTTATTTAAATTCATCTTAATAGTTCCCAAAGTGGTGAGACGTTATACTCCTAGAATAATGTCAACTCCACCCATGGTAATAACAAACATAGGAGAATATGACAAGTAGTCTCATATGGCTAGCTTAATACTATGGAATTGTCTTAAATATTTGATATTACCACCATTTATAATCATGACCTAAAATTTTAGAGTGGGATAAATGAAATAGTTCAAATGAGAAACCAACTTACTATTGATAAAGTTGTGTGTGCTCCCAAAATCAATCAATATATTGACTTTTTGTTTCTTAAAGAAACCCACCACCTTAAGAGTTTGGGAAGTATGAATACCTAAAAGGTCATGATAGGAAATAGTAGGTTGAGAGTCTTTAGATTCCTCTTCAGGCCCTTTAGCATCCTCACCAATTGCCTCCTTATCATCTACATACTCATTGGCACCTTCAATGTAAAATAGCTTCTTTTCAACATAATGATGTCCTTTGATCCATTTTCTATCACAACCATAACATAACCCTTTAGCTCATTATTCCTAAATTTTTTGAGGTGTTAATATGGTGGGTTGAGGAAATGATGGTGCTAAAAAGGTATGAGCATGACCAATAGTGAAAGTTTTTCATTTGAATATCTATTTTTCTTCTACCATGCATGCCCTTGGGATAGCCTTAGATACAGATGATGGATTAAACATCTAAAACTCCAATTGGATGTTATCTTTGAGTTCACCTAGAAAAAAATCAATCAAATTTACCTCAGTGATGTCTTTCACCTTATAAAATTGATGAATATAATCCTTCATAGTTCATGTTTGATGTAGTTTGGCTAACTGGCTAAATTAGTTCTTAGAGATAGTATTCTGATAATGAGTCAAAAAATCATCATAGAAAATAGAACATGTAACATGAGCACCATTATTTTTATTTTGAGCACATAACCATCGATACCAAATGAATTATTTAGGTTCCAGATATAGAGATGCCACTATCACCTTCTAAGAACTAGGATTTTGGTGTAGATCTAATAAATTCTCAATTTGGTAATCTAAGTGAGAGGATCCTTACCATCAAACTTATGAATGTCCACTTTTGGAAACATCAATTTCATATGAGGATTGGAGTTGTTAGTGTTGAGAAGAGGACCCAAAGGATGAAGTGGAGGGTTTGGCTATAATTGAGATGAAATGGTAGCCAATTACACATTGATATGATGCAATTGGGTGTGCACCCCATTAATCTCTCCATGCATCCATGAAACATTAGTTTGAACTGTAACAAATTCATCTTGCCTCAACAATCCCTTTATGTTAGCTTAAAGTTGAGAAGTATCAGATCTAAAGTTCTAGATTCTATGTCATCCCTAAGAATCTTAAGATTATCTTGCCCCCTTTTTTCCGAGTAGTAAGACCCACCATGCACAAACCCTAGGAGGGTTTTTGCCCTATAAAAAGTGTATCAAGAGATGGTACCATTATGATAACCTCACCAAGATGAATCATATGAATACTTTTTCACACTAGGGTGAAAAATTTTGGCATCAAAAAAGTGTATTAGCAAAATATATCATTCTAATTATCTCATCGAGATGAATCCAATAACAAATGTGTAAAAGAAAAAAATTTCCAGACTTTTTTTACAAACTTTTTTTTGAACAATACTACACTGATAGAAAAAATTAATTCTTCATAGATTACAAGTTATGTTTTTTTCACTCCTTTCACTCACATAAGACACTCCTTACCAGATATTAAAAAAAAATACTATAGGAAATTTGCCCAAATCAAAGCTTTGATACCACTTGTAACGAATTGTTACACCAAAAGCCTAGACTTTTAGTGAATCCTCCCACTAGGATCTTAATAAAACCTTCACCATAGATGTGATAGCATAGTATAACCAACTTCCTAGGTGATGATTCTAAAATATGACTCATTATTACTATCAATTTTCTTCATTTTTCTTCTATTATCTATCCTCTAAACTAGAAAATGCAAGGATCTTAGACTTGTGTCTAATCTTAGTGTATTAAATGGATGATTTATCTTATTTAATGTAACTAAAGTATAAGTTACTAATTTGGTCATTTAATTCTAACTCTTTGCATGTTCAGTCTCTCAAATATATATATATATATATATATATATATATATATATATATATATATATATATATATATATGATACAATAGTCTATAAGTAACAAGGACCTTTTTGATGATATTCTAAAGCAACCTATATGAAATATATTGACATTTGGAAAGCTAAAAACTCATTAGACACACTTCTGGATCATTCAAGTCTTCTCTAGACTTAGCTATGGACTTGTCTAGTAGATATAGACTCACACAATTTATTATTACAGACTCACCTAGTAGCTATAAACTCACCCAGTCTATATATATGAACTCATTTAAGATCAAATTTAATTCTTCGCTAAAACATTCTACCACTGCTATTAGCCTAATATCTTTTTTATATATTTCTTTAGCATTTAGGATCCTTCAAGCATGTCACTATGGAATTCACTAGGTTTTCACAAAAATAGTTCCAAACTCTATCAGAGTTATTATAGACTCTATCAAAATTGATTCAGACTCTTTCAGTCTAGCTTATAAGCTTATAAAACTAAAGATCCATACTTTGCATATTTATCAGTGTACTTAAAGATTGTTTTGGTCACTTATCACACACACACACACAGATATATATATATATATATATATATATATATATATATATATATATATATCGGAGTTATTATAGACTCTATCAAAATTGATTCAGACTCTTTCAGTCTAGCTTATAAGCTTATAAAACTAAAGATCCATACTTTTCATATTTATCAGTGTACTTAAAGATTGTTTTGGTCACTTATCACACACACACACATAGATATATATATATATATATATATATATATATCAGTGTAAATATGTCACATAGTCTTTTATAAGGTAAATCGATCTAATAGATCTAGGAAGTCATTCTTAGTAAATATGTAATGGATTTTATAATTCTCAGATCTTCTTACTTCAAACCGTCAATCACCTATTTTGAAGGACCACTAAAATTAGGAGATTTATCTCGATAACAAAAGATTGGCTATTGAGATCTAGGGATCTATATTTACAACATTATAGAAGTGGATCTCTATGTATTAATTGTAATGAAATTACTTCAAGAATTAAGTATAATAGCAGAATTATATCCAAATATGACTGAAATATATCCAAATATAGGATAATAGATAAGCCACTTCGAGGGGGCAACCTCCACAAGCTTCAATAAGAGTAGAATTCACAATATGATGATAAATGATTACCCACTACCTCCTATATATAGTCTAACTAGGCCATGGTTACTCCATAGGCCGACCTACTAATCTAAAGAAAACCATGAGTTGGCTAAGTAATATAATGTCAAAGAGGGATAAGTAAGCCACAAGTCGGCTAATACTATACTCATACATGTGATAGGTTAGGGGCGTAGCATGCCCTTCCCCTTCAAACCAATGTTGTCCTAAATGTTGAACAACTATGGATGTTGTTGTAGAAATTCTTCACCTTCCCAAGTTACATCTTCACTTCTTTGGTTTTTCCACTTAATCAAATAGTCCTTAATCTCTTTGGTTCTCAACCTCGTAGTACGTGTTTGGAGGATCTTCTCTGGTTCCAAAATGACTCATCCTTCTTCATCTAGTTCTGGGAGCTTTGTCTAGGTAGAAACTTTATGTCTAATGACCTTCTTCAAACAAGAAACATGAAATACTAGGTGTATGTGAGATGAATGAGGTAACTCGAGCTTGTAAGCCACACTTCAAATTTTTTGTAGAACCTGATAAGGGCCATAATACTTTGGAGCAAGTTTGTTGTCTTTTTTCTGTTGCTTCAAGGACATCTGCTTGTAAGGTTGCAAACAAACAAATACCCAGTCACCCACCTCAAAATTTTGCTCACTCCGGTGTTGATCTACTTGTTGCTTCATCCTATTTTGTGCCAAGGCCAAATGCTCTCTCAAACTAGCCAAAACCTCTTGTTGATGTTGAATGTGCTCTTCCACATCTCAAACCTTGGTGTGCACCTTTAATGAAGAAGTGATGGAAGGTGGATGGTAACCATATAGTGCTAGAAATGGAGACATTTTAGAAGAGGTATGGAAAGATGTGTTATACCACCATTTTGCAAGTGGTAGCCATTTAACCTAATGTGCTTGTTTATCTGATACAAAATAATGGAGATACCCCTCTAAACATTTGTTAACCACTTCAGTTTGTCCATCAGATTGGGGGTGGTAAGATGAGCTAGGAGCTAGCTGAGTACCTAAACAAGAAAATAGTTCAGTCTAGAAATTACTAGTGAAAATAGGATCATGATCACTTACAATTATTTTTGGGGTTCCATGTAATTTGAGAACTGCTTCCATAAAAATAGCCACGACTATACTTACTGAAAATGGATGTGAGAGAGCACAAAAATGGGCATATTTTGTAAGCCTATCCACAATGACCAAAATAACATTATTACCTTTAGAACAAGGCAACCTAGTGATGAAATCCATGGAAACCTCCTCCCACCTTTGACTAGGAATTGCTAATGGTTGTAACAAACCTGGGGTCTTAACTGTTTCACCTTTATTCTATTGGCATATCATGCATTCTTCCACAAACTTTTGTACATCTCCCTAGAGTCCTTCCCAAAATAATTCTTTCTTAATTCTATGATAAGTTTTCAAGAACCCTGAGTGTCCCCTTCCAAGTGGAGATGCATGCAACTCGGCAAGAATCTTATGCTTAAGCTCTGAAGTTTTACACAAGTATAACCTACCCTTATACCACAGGATGTTACCTTTCCATTTAAATTTGTCAAAGGATAAATTACCTTACTGGAGATTCTGAATTAGAATCTGTGTATCCTTGTCTTGCTCCCATTCTAACATAGCTTCATCCACCCAATCTGCTTGCAATATGGACATTACACAAAGTAATGCTTCTGTGGATGCATCCCGTCTAGATAGTGCATCTGCTACTACATTATCTTTACCCTTCTTGTAGATGATTTCAAAATCATAACCCAACATTTTGGTTACCCATTTTTGTTGTCCCTCAGATGATAATCTTTGCTCCAAAAAGTATTTGAGACTATCATGATCCTTTTTCCCCTTAAAGTGTCTACCCATCAGATAAGGCCTCCATTGTTTAACTGCATGAAGAATAGCCATCATTTATTTCTCATAGATGGGTTTTTTTAGATTCTTACCTTTGAATTGATGACTTTCAAATGCAATGGGTCTTCCTTCCTGCATTAGTATTGCCCCCAATCCAGACCCAAAAGCATCACATTCAACATTGAATGTTTGTGAGAAGTCTGGAGTAGCCAAAACTAGAGTGGTGCACATAGCTACTTTTAGTTTCTCAAATGCTTTGGTGGCATCATCATTCCAATGGAAAGCATCCTTATTTAGCAATGCAGTGAGTGGAACTGCTATGCTGCCATAACCTTTCACAAATCTTCTATAGTAACCTGTGAGTCCAAGAAAACCTTGAAGGTTTTTGAGAGTTTTTGGCATGGGCCATTCCATTATCGCTTTGATCTTCTAAGGATCAACTTTGACCCCTTCATGGGAAACAATGTGACCAAGGTACTCTACCTCTTGTACTCCAAAAGCACATTTAGATGGCTTCACATAAAGTTGGTGCTTCTCCAAAACTATCAACCCCTGTTTCACATGTTGCAGATGTGCTTCCCATGTCTGACTATAAATCAATATGTCATCAAAGAAAACTAGCACAAACTTCCTTAAAAAAGGCCTAAAAATAGTGTTCATCAAGCTCTAAAAAGTAGATGGTGCATTTTTAAGACCAAAGGGCATTACCAAAAACTCATAATGGCCCTCATGTGTTCTAAAAGCAGTTTTATGAACATCTTCATCCTTGATTCTAATTTGATGGTACCCCGAGCGAAGATCCAATTTTGTGAAATAATTAGCACCATGCAACTCATCAAGTAAATCATCAATTACTAGAATAGGAAACTTATCTTTGATGGTGTACTTGTTGAGTTCCCTATAATCTGGGCATATCCTCCATGTGTCATCCTTCTTCTGCACCATGACCACTGGTGATGAATATGCACTTTGGCTATGCTTGATGATCCCTGCCTCTAGCATCTCATGGACGATCTTTTTAATTTCACTCTTTTGTGCATATGGATATCTATATGGTCTGATATTTGGTGGTTGACTACTTGGAATTAGTTGAATGGCATGATCATGTTCTCTTTTTTGTGGTAGTCCTTTTGGCATGGCCCCAAAAATAGATGAGTGGTCTTCAAGAATTATTTGTAGATCATGATGTCCAGATACCTTTGGGGGTTGAACTTCTATGGAGCATAATCATGCAATAATTCCCTCTGCCCCCTTTTTTAGCATCTTGGTCATCTGATGTGAACTAACCAATTGTGGAGATTTTACATGTAATCCATGTAGTTCAATTTTCTTACCTTCAAAATGAAAGTGCATGAATAGTTCTTGGAAGTTCATCTCAATGGTACCTAAGGTTGTGAGCCATTGGACTCCCAAAACAATGTCTGTGTTACCCATGGGAATAAAAAACATAGGAGAATCAAGATTGTACCCACCCATAGTAAGCTTAATACTATGGCATTTGCCTGAATAATTAATTGTGCCACCATCTGTAATCATGACCTAAAATTTTGGTGCTAGGTAGATGAAATAGTTCAATCGAGTGGCCAACTTATGGTTTATAAAGTTATGTGTACTCCCTGAATCAATCAACACTATCACCTTTTGTTTCTTGAGGAGACCCACCACCTTAAGAGTTTGTGGAGTGTTAATACCTGCAAGTGCATGACAAGAGATTGTAGGTTGGGAATCTTTAGGTACCTCCTCTATATCTTCCTCATCATCATTGGAGGAATCATCTGCTTCTTCATCTTCATTTGGTCCCTCAATGTAGAATAACTTTTTCTCAACGCATCTATGTCCTTTACTCCACTTGCTATCACAACCAAAACAAAATCCTTTTGCACGCTTTTCTTCAATTTGCTGAGGGGTCAATCTAGTAGGTGGAGGAAATGTTGATGATGATATAGTACGATCTTTGAAGTGAGTGAATGGATGCTTCTTGTTGGCTATGAATTTTTCCTCAGCTCTATGTGCTAGGATAATAGATTCAGAAATATTAAGTGGATTAAACATGCATACCTCATGTTGAATGTGGTCCTTGAGTCCACCCAAAAATAGGTCATTCAAGTTTGCATCATAAATTATCTCCACACATATGGATAGGTTCTGAAAATGATGAATATAATCCTTGACAAAGTTAGTTTATCACAATTTTGCCAGTTGGCTGAAGTAATTATCTATCACATTATTGCCATAGTGTAATTGTAGCTGCTCTATAAAAATTGACTAGGTGATATTGAGACTCATCTTTTTCTTTTGAGCACACAACCATCGATACCAAATGAATTGATCAGGTTCAAGATACAAGGATGCCATGGTAACCTTCTATCCACTTGGAATCTGATGTAGGTAAAAAAAACTCTCCATTTGGTTGAGCCAATTGAGTGGATCTTTTCCATCGAATTTGTGCATATCCACTTTTGGTAATAGGTTCTTCTGTGGCCATGGAGTTGGATTTGAAGTAGATTGGTTAGGAGAACCACCCTGGTGGGTTTGTGAAATAGAGTTAGCTTGATGGTTTGATTGATTAATGTTCAAATCCATCATGATATATCCCAAACTATCTTGTATGGATTGCATATTAGATTGTATGTCTTGCACCTCACTCTAAATGCCTTGCACATTATAGTCAAGCTGGCTCACTTTGTGATCTATGTCAGAAAACCCTGGTACAAAGGGTCTATTACACCCCCCTTCTGAATCCATCTCATCCTTTTTAGGAGTTTTTAATGGAGTTTTAGCACCCTTTCCTCGGCCCTGAGTTTGTGGACTTGCCATAAAAGGGTTTTATGATGTCGACCTTTATTGACACTTTTGACCCAGCTTTGACCAAGTAATTTTGGAATTATTTCGGCCTCAATTAAAAATATACAAAGAACAAACCATAGCCAAATTTTTCTAATGTTTCCAAAAATGTAAACAACTCAGAAAAATTCTTTGAATTGCTCACAATAGAGCAATTTTATTAAAAACCATAAAATAGCGATAACTTTTGAAAAATAGATCTAAATGAGCTAAAATTTTAATGGAAGCTTATGATGATTATTTTTCACCTCCATTAAAAAAATTTCAAATAAATTCAAAACCATTTTTTATATATCGTAAAATTAAAAAATTTAGTGTTTCACCCACAAGATTGCCCAAATCGCAGCTCTAATACCACTTGTAATGAAATTAATTCAATAATTAAGTATAAAATAATAATTATATCCAAATATTATTTAAATATATCTAAATATATGATAATAGATAAGCCACTTCGAGGGGGCAACCTCCACAAGCTTCAATAAGAGTAGAATTCACAATATGATGATAAATGATTACCCACTACCTCCTATATATAGTCTAACTAGGCCATGGTTACTCCATAGGCCGACATACTAATCTAAAGAAAGCCACAAGTTGGCTAAGTAATATAATGTCAAAGAGGGATAAGTAAGCCACAAGTCAGCTAATACTATACTATCCTCATACATGTGATAGGTTAGGGGCGTAGCATTAATATACAAGATAGAAGATATAATTAATATATTATTGTTCAGTTACTATTTTAGCATAATTAAATTTATATTCATGTAATCTATTTTGATCAATTAATGAAGATATCTATAATTTTCAAGTATTGAGTTCTCTTTGAATTCATGCTCCTAAGGTGCGACCACTCTCCTCAGTAATCAAGAACATATTTCTATATGTAATTTTATGTATTTACAATTTTCAAGAATTATAAATATATTTCATTTTCATAATATATAGGAAATCATCTTTCAATTCTCAGAGTTAATTCAAGATTATAAATCAATGTGTTTACTTTCAGTAGATTATTTACTTTCATCAAGTGTGCTTACTTTCAATAGAGTGTTTATTTTCAGCAAGTGTGCTTATTTTAGTAAATTAGATTATAGAGTGTTTTAATTTTTCAAGTGTGTTTTTTATTGCATAAGCAAGTAATTTATATAATATATTAGATTAGACATTTATAAAGGACATACAACCCTCAAATCATCTTTGTAATACCTATAACCATAATCCTTACTATAGATAACTTTGGATGTCATCTTTGGTTTGAATGACATCAACAGAAAAAGTTGATTAAATGAAGGGATAAATGACACCCATCATTTTTGGAACCATTGATGGGGAACTATAGGTTTTATTAAGGTTATTGGTCTACACTAAAAAAAACTGAAAACCCAATAAAAAATTTAAAAAAAATCAAATTTATGAACCAATCTAGAGACACTAAAGGAAGGTTCATCTCCAAAGATCTTGAGTTAGGACCACAGGAGGAAAAAAATAAAATTTTTGACTCAGAGATTTGAAAGTGTAAGAAAAAAATTTGAATCATGCTTAGATTCATCACCATAATCAAGATCATCCTCATAAATAAAGCCTTTAATAAGACTCACATTTGGGAGGTCTTCTCCTATAGGAAGAATTAATCATGTGATCCTTTGTCTAGAACAGTAGGTCTTGGACCTCAATCTTTGAAATATCAAGGGAAAGAAATAAATTGGATATCTAATATCAATTGGGAATAAATAGAAACCATGGCTAATAACTAGGGAAATATAAAAAATCTTCAAGAAAATAAAATGCAATTACAACAAGATAAAACCTTTTCCTTTTCTATAGTCATAAATGCGGCAGATCAAACCTCTATGAAAAATATTTCACTATCAGTTCTGACAAATTTTATGGGTAGGTCCTCAAAATATCCAAATCAATTCATGTTTGATTTTAAAGTTTTGTACCAAACCTATGATTATACAATTGACAGTCAAAAACTCTAAATGTTCCCTTCTACACTTAAGGAGGTATCCATGAGGTGGTTCATGGGTCTTCCAAGTGATTCTATTAATATATGGAGAGACATGAAAACTATATTTCTTCATAAGTATCAATATTACTATAGATTAAGGGACAAAAAAGAGTATTTTTTAGATCAAATATAATGAAGATGAAAGTTTAGAAGATTATCTAGATATATTCACATTTGACCATAAACATAGTGGTTATCTACTTACAAAAGTAGTAAAAATGATATTTCTTAAGAGAATAGATGATGAATCTAGGGATGCTCTAAACTTGATGGCTAAAGGAGACATTATAAAATTAAAATTACACCATATTTCATATTTATGTACTAATTATTCTAGGATGAAACTAAGTACTAGGAAAGAAAAACTAGGTAAATCCAATGAAGTCAATCAATTGATGGAAGAATTTGCCAATTTAAAAATTAACATTTTGGTCCAGTTAAATACTAAATTAGATGTTATTTAAGCCAAATCTAATTCTACAACAAAACTTTTATCCATCTAATGTCCAAAATGTAAGTTAAAATATGCTCTTAGATATTGTCCTTTAGATAAAACAAAAATGTGTGGGATATGTGATAGTAAAGATCATGACACAAACCATTGCAGACATCTTTATGTTTTGAAAAATTAATTAAAATAAAATACATATCCCACTAAAAATATTAATTATATCTAAAGACAAAATATATTTACACAAAACCAAACCTAAGGTCAGTTAGGTCCAAAAAATCCAATTAATCCGTGGATGACACCTCAGACTACTCAAGCACCTCAACCTATATAGGGACAAGTACACCCACAATAGGCTAATCAATAAATTATGATGATTCAAACTTGTATGATGCCTCAAAAACCATGTATACCCCAACCATAATCACAATAATATAGAAGTACACATTAGAACAACAATCCATAATTTAACCCCCAAAGAAGGTCTTCACCATAGCAAGCTCTGATGGCACCCCCTATAGCTCAACTTGTAGAATAAACTAATCAACCTCAATTGCCTACCCAACTAGTGGATAACCCCAACAATAAACCATCAAACCCTATCTATGTAAATGAACAAGGAGAAACCATGAATGTATGATCTATTGATTTACAAACATTCAGCTTAGATTAGGTAGAAAAATTCAAGAGCCTCTATCACCATACCTAAACTACCCAATGAAAAAAATAAAATAGATACACCTCAACCCATAGTCAAAAAAGAAGAATATGAAAAAATGTCAGAAAAAACATAGGAACATATTACTGCTCTTCTACATGTTCATTTTCCTAATAGATTAAAGGAAATTAAAACAAGCAAAAATCTAATTTGATTCAAAAATTAAGAAAATTGAACATTGAAGTACCTTTATTACAAACCATAAAATATATTCTGTAATTAAATAGAGTTAATAAAATTCTATGTGTCAAGACACTTGGAAGAAAGAAACAATACCCAAAGACCATACATGTAGATGAAAAACTAACTAATCTTTTAGCAAGCAAACTATTACTACCCAAATATGTAAACCCAAGAAGTTTAGTCATAATAGTAACCATATGGAAGAAAGAGATACCTATCTTTCTGGTAGATTTAGGTGAAACAATCAATGTAATGATAACTAATACTCTCTATACACTATCTCTTGTGGAGATGCAACATACTACCATTCTCCAAATGGTTGATAAACTAGTTACTAAAATAGAAAGTACTATAAAAGATGTAGATGTAATAATTGAGTCATGAGAGTATCTAGTAGATTTTATGGTGCTGCAACCTAAAACCAAGAATTTAGGATACCTCCTCATTTAAGTAAGACCTTGGTTAGCTACTATAGCATCATTAATTGATTTTAGATTAGGGGATGTGATTATTTCAAATGGTTTAAAATAAAAATGAATATCCCTGTATCCCCTTACAAAACCCTCATTGGATTACACTAAAATACTTTGGGTAGATGAACAATAAAAAAGTAACAATAAACTTTCATCTTTATCCATGATAATGGTACAAGGACATGTGTAAGAATTAAATAATGATTTAGCACAAGATCTAGAAGAAGACACTAGACTCATGAGCCTAGATATGGACTTTGTTAGTCTATATACCACTGAATCTATTAGTTTGTCTATTATGGACTCTATTAGTCTATCTTCTAAAGACTTTTCCATTATGTTTGCTACAGACTCTACCAGTCTATCTACTATAAACTCTGCCAATCTATCCACTACAGACTCCACAAGACTTGTTACTATAGACTCAATCTTTAGACATTCAATATATGACCACAAACCATTACAAAAAAGTATTTGAAATAAGGAAGAAGATAAACCAACTAATTTTTTAACTACATTTCATTTTCCATTATCTAGATTCATTCCTCTAGGAGATAGATTTATAAAATATATAACTACATTTCATCTATTATTACCACATCAATGTCCTCTTAATTCCTTAATAAGTGAATTTAAACAAGTAGATTTTATCCATCCTAAAACTAAATTGGTTATGATATTACCAGGAAAAACATTGAATATAAATAGTTGGTTAACCCATGATCAAAAAATGAATTTTTTTGATGTAGTAAAAAACACATCAAAGTGTTTACTTGGGGTTATACATATATGAGAGGAATTCATCTGAGTGTTTGTACCCATCACATTTACAAAAGATAGGACAAACCAATTAGACAACCATAAAGATGGATAAATCCAACATTAAGCGATATAGTAAAGACTAAAATTGAGAAATTGTTAGATGTATGACTTGTTTACCCTATCTCAGATAGCCAATGAGAGTGTGTGTAGACTACTGAGATCTAAACAAAGCCACTATGATGGATTATTTTCCTCTTCCTTTTATTGACAAGTGTTTGATAATCTATTAGGGAAAAAATACTTTTCTTTCCTAAATAGATTTAGTGGATACAATCAAATAATAATGGCAGTCAAGGATCAAGACAAAACCACCTTCACCTACCCATGGGGTACATTTGATTACATAATCTTACCATTTGGTCTTTGTAATGCCCCATATACTTTTCAAAAAGAAATTTTAGACATGTTCTCTTATTTTCTTAATGATTGTGTGGAAGTATACATGGATGACTCCACTACTCATGGAGATATATTTTATGAGGCCTTAAACAATATTGACAAGGTCTTAACCAGATGTGAAGAGCACAAACTATCACTAAGTCATTAGAAATGCCTGATGATGATGGATCAAGGCATAGTACTAGGACACTACATCTTTGCTAAGGGAATCCAAGTGGATCCTCATAAAATTAAAAAAATTCCAACCTACCTGTTCCATAGAACCAAATTGATATCAAGAGCTTCTTAGGTCATGCTAGTTTTTATCGATGTTTTATAGAAAACTTAAGTAAATTTTTTGCCCCTATGTTTGTTTTGTTGGTAAAGGATAATGAATATATGTGGAGTGATGATTGTAAAAAATCCTTTGAAGCCATTAAAGAAAAATTGAGTTTTACACTAGTATTGAGAGGACTCAATTGGGAAAAACTCTTTCACATTTACATTGATGCTTTTAAATATGCAATGGGGGAAATTCTGGGAAAAAATGATGAGAATGATCATATGTGTGCCATTTATTACATCAAAAAAAATATCACACCAACTGAAAGGAATTATACAACCACATAAAAATAATTCCTTGTAATTTATTCCATCAACAAATTGATACACTATATTATAGGCTATAAGGTATTCATATACACATATCATTCAACCATAAGGTATCTTATGAATAAACCTCTATTAGGAGGAAGAATCATAAAATGGTTGTTAATTTTGTAGGAATTTGATATAACCATCATTGATAAATGAGGAAAATTTAATGTGGTTACAAAACTTTTGTCTAGAATAAACATTGCAGGTAGTAAATAACGAGTTGAAGATATCTTTTTAGATGAATAATTATTTGTTGTCTCAATAGAATCCCCATGATTTGACGATATAGCCGACTATTTGGTCATATGGAAGTTTCCTTCTCATTTTAATTTAAAATAAATGAAATATTTAATTAAAGAAATTTCTTCTTTTAAGTGGATTAATGGCATGTTATTTAAGTATGGACCTAATCATGTGTTTTCCAAGTGTGTAATAGATAATGAAGCCTATAACATCATTAGAGATTGTCATGATGAACCAGGAGGAGGTCATTACTAAACAAAACTAACCATACATAAGATCATAGGAGAAATATATTATTGGCCTTCCATTAATATACAAGTAAAAAAGTATATCATACAATGTGATCCATGTCAAAGGATGGGACAACTTACACTATCAGCAGATATGCCTCTTCATCCATAATAATTATTGAAACCATTTGAGAAATGTAGAATAAACTTTATTGGTCCTATAGATCCTCCATATAAAGGAAAATAATACCTCTAGGTATGTAAATATTATGTCACTAAGTAGGCTAAATTTCAATCCTTGTCTTTTGATAGAGAATAAGTAGTAGCAATTTTTTTGTATTTCAAGATCATGCAATGGTTTGGTACACCTAAGGAGATAGTTTCAAATTAGGGACCAAAATTTATGTCTAATATGATTAAACATTTCATATAATTTTACCACATCAACTATATCAACTCTTCTCCTTACCATCCACAATCTAATGGCCAAGTAGAAGTGACAAATAGAGAGATGAATAACATTTTGACCAAGATAGTTAGAAACAACAAAAAAGATTGAGTAACTAGAACACCAGAATTAGTATAGGCCTACAACACTACTTGGAAGAAAACCACTATTTTTTCACCTTATGAGTTATTTTATGGTAAGAAACTTTTACTTTCCATTAAATTTGAATTATAAATTTTAAAAATAATAATAGAAGTAGGAATTGATTTAGATAAGGCACAATAAGATAGAATTCTCCAACTAAATGAACTTGATGAGATGAGACCAAAAGATTTATAGCAAACATAAATTATGTAGGATTAGAGGAAAATATGACATGATTATCACATCAAATCAACAAGATTTCAAGAAGGAGATTGGGCACTCTTGTTTGACTCCAAGTTTCAGCAATTCAAAGTCAAGTTGAGAACAAGATGTTTAGGCCCATATCAAATAGAAAAAATATTTGAGAATGGATTAGTATAATTGTTTCCATTAGATGAAAATTATAATACTTTACTAAGCAATGGACATAGACTCAAATTATATTAGAAACATCTCAATAAGGAGGAGTTTGTTCAAAACATCAAGCATGAAGTGGTTTTTATGGAAGGACCTAGTTCTTCCAAGATAATAACTCCCTGATGGTATATTATATAGAATGTAAGGAGACCAATTATTATTTTTATTATTCCAAAAAAATATAAAATATATAAAAAATTCAATAATAATTTTTTTTTAGGACACTATTGACAATGTTGATCAGAAACCCAGCTTGTTGATTCATCATGCATTGAAAAAAGAGCCTTGACTTGAAAACCAAAAAAGGATAATCAAGGGGAATATATATATATATATATATATATATATATATATATATATATATATATATATATATATATATATATATATATATATATATATATATGAAAACATAAAAAAAATAGAAAAAATTGATCAATTTGTTTTAGGTAATAAAATGACTGGTGTATTTATTTTTATACATTCCTAAAGGCTATTTCATGCATTTGTTCTCTATTTAGAATCAAGTGGTAGGGAAAGAACAAAGGCTATGAGTATGATTAGGTATATAGGGTATTTTATTTATTTTCATGAGGTTAGTATAATTCCTTTTGGTTTATACATTTTCATGTTCAAGAGGAGGTTTGAAGAAAGGACATCTTGCAAGTTGTCAAAATAATAACCAATTAGTAACATTTGATAACATGGAAAGGTAATAAGTAAAACAACATGAAAGTAAAAATAATGTCACATCAACTTTATTCACATGTATAAACCATATACCAACTTAGTTTAAATTAAATTTGAATAATGATGATGTGTTTGATGGTGTACATGTCTAATAAGGGTGATAGTACATTGAATCTATTTCAAAGATTGTTTTATTTAAAACCTCTATGCCATATCATGATTACTTTGAATCATGTCAGCATCCACCAAGAAAAAATTAATAACCATTTTATTGTTTCCTTTCATTTTCATTTTTTTAATTTTCAATTACTATTTGCACTTGCTAAACCACCCCAAGCTTCTAGAAAATCACCAGAGCTGCCATGGGACAAAAGAAACAATCTGAATCTGCATTCATAGTTTGACTGATGAATGATGACATTTCTATACTAGGTTTTGAGGAAGTTGGTTAGCTTCCATTTTTGTAAAAAATTGAAGGGAATGATGAAATTTTTGTGAATGAATTCAATTAAAATCTAATATAATACTCCATTATAGTTAGAGGCATCAACATTCTAGTTTCTAGCACCATCATCAACAAAATTTATAGGATTGATGAAGAAGGAAAGAGAATACTTGGGATAACTTATTTTTCTAAGTTAATTGTATAGTTCAATGAGAATAAACAACTATCTATATCATGCATACATAATCATCAAATAAATACAAAAGGGATCAATAGGGAAACCCTACCTGAACCTTGAAAATCTATTTCCTTTTGGTTTATGAAATATTTCATGTGTGAATGTCAATGTAGTGTTTTGGGGTATGAAGCTATGGGAATCATTATTTACCTCAAATATGGATAGTATCATATTCAAAATAGGGTTAAACATCCATTATACATGTATGGATCCATTCAAGTTTTTTCCATCAATAGGTCAGCTCTAATACATCATTATGGCCTTATCTATTTAATTATTTAATATCATTTCCTTTAACAAAGTAAATCAGCATGGAAGAAATTTGGAAATCTAGAATCAATCAATATTCATCATCTCTTCCAAAAGCCTCTAGAAAAACATTGATACCTAAGGCAAAATAAAAGGCTTCCTCATTTAGGGTTAGGGCTTCATCTAGTCAAAGATGACAAACTAGATCACAAAAAACACATGTAATTAAATAGATTTCTTAGTAGACTCCAACAAAAAGGAAATTAAGACTTAGGGTTTCATATTCTCATCTAAACCCTAAATCTAAATATATTCCTTTAATAAGCATAGCATAGGTACCTAAAATAACTAGATCATCACAATAAATTAAGGATACCTCTTTAAATGAGCCTAGCTCCCCTATCTAGATTAAAAGAAGATGTAAAAAAATAATCTTGGCACAATATGATCAGGAGATAGAAGCAACTGCAAACCTTGGTAGTCTTCAACAATCACCATTGTTTTCTTCACCAATAATAGTAGAAACAACAACACTTCAAAAATAATCTTCCAAAATAAAAATTCTTAAGTCAACAATAGTAGTTCCTATTGAGGAAGTTGTTAAGGAAGGCAATATCCTTACATAATAAATACTAGTACAAGAAGTATAATCTCTTCCATCTTCTTCAATTCTTGATATAAAACTAGTACTAGATAAAGGGAAAATTATTATAGTCTCTGAAGAAGTAAAATCATCCAGATTCACTGAAGATATAGAATTGTAACTCATCTTTTCACTATTTAAAAATGATGTCATCATCAAACAACAAGCTATAGATATTACTGATCTTTTGGCTCAACAAAAATGTAATGATTTCCTCAATTCTTCTTTAACTCAAGGATTGGAAGATTTTTAAATAAGGCTTTGGATCACATAAATAAAATCAATAGGCTTGAGGAACAAGTAACTCATTTTGATGAAGAAATGGTAAATTCTTGGATATATATCACTAAAGTAGAAGAAGAAAACCTATTGTTAAAACATCAACTCTAGATTTCTCAGCAACAACTTTATGTGTAAACTTTATCTTCTTTTAAACATTTAGTTGATCAATCCTGTCAAACTATTGTTTCTCATTTTGACTATCTAAATAAATATAATTAGGTGTGTTTTGAGTTTAGGGAACTCAAGGAACAAAATAAATCCTTAGAAAATAAAGAACAAACAATGAAGTAAAATATAGAGAAAAAAAAGGAAGGCTCAAAAAAATTAAGGTAATCTACAAGTTGCATGTCAGATAGGGGAATATTTTTTAGCTTCTAGATCTCCTTCTCCCTCTTACAACTTGTATTTATATGAACAATTTTATAGGTGGAAACTACTAATAATATCATGTGATCTACCTCATAAAATTGAATATTCTCCTATGTTTTTGAACATTTTTCATGAATCCACTCTAGAGCAACAAGATTTATTATGTGAATTTTATGTGTAATCTGATATTAGGAGACTATAACAATTTTATGGTCAATATATATGTTGGATAAGTCCATATGAGAGATCTTATTTCTACTTATAAAAATCAGATAGCTTGGAAATCCATACATGAGGAGTATGTGACAAAATCCAAAACTATAGGGCTATGTATGAAAACTACTTTTACTAGTGCCAACAATTTATTGATTAACTTTAGATGTGTTTATTTGATGAATCCAAACATCAAGTATTATTACTTGCAGGCTTTGTATAACAATATTATATCTTTTGGTCTATATACAAGACTAGATTTTGATGATATATTTACAGCTAGTGTCAGGAATTAGGATAGAGACAATTCTATTGAAGAGAAGAGAGGTCATATCTCCAACCATTTTAATATGGAGCTTATGAAGAGCACAAGTCATGAATGACATGATCATTGATGCCATTAATTTAGGGGGTGAATAAATTTGGGTTGATATGAGATTCATGCCACCACTTATTCTAATTCTTATCCCACCATGGTATAAATAGAGTCCTAAAACAGATGACCAAATTCATAACTAGAAACAAATGGTGCAAACATATCATGGTTTCACCAGTCCCTTGGATGATCACTGGGCTAATGAATTTAACATATATAAATTCAACCATCATTTACAAGACATAATACAGATTTATGAGGGGATGATTAGTAGATGAGTTTACAAAAGGGACTTGTAAAAGGTAAAGCATGGGGGAAATTATGAGTCCAAAATATGATTCATTATTACTATAAATTTTATTCATTTTACTTCCATTACATATCCTCTAGATTTTACAATGCAATGATCTTAGGCTTGTATCTAATCTTAATGTAGTAAATGGATGATTTATTTTATTTAATGTAACTAAAGTTTAAGTTACTAATTATGTCATTGAATCCAAATTCTTTGTATGTTTAGTCTCTCAATTTTGTGTATATACAGATGATACAACATTTTATAAGGAATAAGGACCTTTTTTATGATCTTTTAAATAACTTACATGAAATATATTGACATTTTGAAAGTTATAAACTCATTGGACACACTTACAGCTCATTCAAGTCTTATATAGACTTAGCTATAGACTTGTCCAGTAGCTATAGACTCACACAATATATTGCTTCATATTCACTCAATAGCTATGGACTCACCCATTCTATAATTATGGACTCATTTAAGATCAGATTTCATTCTTCACCAAAGCATTCTACCATTCCTAGTAGCCTTGCTATAGACTTCTTCAACATTTAAGATCCTTGAAGCATGTTGATATGGACTTCACTAGGTTTTCACATAAATAACTTTGGACACTGGTAGAGTTGTTATGGACTCTACTAGAACTACTTTGGACTCTTTTAGTCTAGATTGTTGGCTTGTATAACTAAATATTTGTACTTTCCATTTTTGTCAATGTAATTGAATATTGTATTGGTCACTTACTACTTATAGTATTACTATGAATAGACTTTATATATATATATATATATATGTGTGTGTGTGTGTGTGTGTGTATACATATACATACATATATATATATATATATATATGTATATATATATATATATGTATATACATATATACATATATATGTATATATATACACACATATATATGTATATATATATATATATGTATATATGTATATATATATACATATATATGCATGTATATATATACATATATATATATGTATGTATATATATATATATATATATATATATATATATATATATATATATATATATATATATATTCCATTTATAGTGATATTTTAAGTAGTAAGTGACCAAAACAATATTCAATTACATTGACAAAAATGGAAATATATGTGTGTATATATATATATATATATATATATCACTTACTACTTATAGTATTACTATAAATAGACTTTGTGTGTGTGTGTGTGTGTGTGTGTGTGTGTGTGTGTGTGTGTGTGTGTGTGTGTGTGTGTGTGTGTGTGTGTGTGTTTGTGTGTGTGACAATGAAAATATATCACAGAGTCTTTTATAAGGTTAATCAATCTAATATATTTAAAATTCAATTCTTATTAAGTATGCAATGGATTTTATAATTAATGGACCTTTTAATTTCAAACTGTCAATCACATATTTTTAAGAACCACTAAAATAAGGATATTTGTCTAGATAATTGTTAGTAGTAATTTAGTGTCAAGAATAGAACAAACCATAGATTTACAAGAAATACATTAAATTATGGGAAACTACAAAGACAAATAAATGAGACCCAAATGATGTATTTTTCATTCACTCAAAATAGTCTACTTTCCCAATTCCCATATAAATGTTTATAAAAGTTTTCAAATGACTTCTCAACTTCATTTATGACTCTTCAATTTCTTCAAATGACTATTCCTTTCCAAAGACTATTTGACTTGTTTTTGACACTTGTGTTCTCATTTTTAATATAAATAATGGAAAATTATATTTCCTTTTACCTCTACTAACACTCACCTCAACTTAAAATGTGTCTCATCCCAAGACAAAAAGGCTCTAAACATTTCAATTTTTTACAACTTCACTCCGTTAAAAATATATTTGATAACCTACATTATGCCCACTCCTACTCTCTTTGGCCTCACATGCTAGATCTCTTCCACTTCTACAACTATAACTTCAAATACATTTATAATTTTTCAAAACTTATAAATACTCTAGTTTGTTTCAAACTTTTTACAATAAATATCCTTATGGGGAAGAGCAGAGATATAAATACAAAAAATAAGGCAAGTTACTTACATCAT
Organism: Torreya grandis; assembly: GCA_037957365.1. Taxonomy (NCBI): domain Eukaryota; kingdom Viridiplantae; phylum Streptophyta; class Pinopsida; order Cupressales; family Taxaceae; genus Torreya; species Torreya grandis. The sequence continues at coordinate 976,556 of JARHVA010001744.1, read as the reverse complement.
GTATCTAATATACTTAATAATCTTGTGTGAGCAAGGAGAAAATAAAATAAAACTTAATATTTTCACCCCATAATTCATTTATAGTTGTATAAAAGCTTGGAATAGAGTCAATAACTATGGATATTATCACCAATTATACCTTAGTCAACGTTATTTCAATATTTCTTTGAATAGTGCCAACTCTATGAGACATATATACCATGATTTATAGCAAGGTTGTGATAATTATTCTAACACCTTCATCTTCTATAATCTTCATCATTACTTTGATTATCTCATCACCACCCCTATATTATTACTTTTCCTTCTTCTTTTCTGATGTTGTGCTACCTAGAATTCGATACATGATAAATTTTAATGCACTGAAGTTACAAGAAATGCCTACTAAAGCACCAAAGAACATCCTCCCAAGAGTTAATTACCTCAAACAATTTATATTTCATGGTTCAATCGTAGCAGATGGTGGATATCCTCCACCTTCTCCTCTACAATAGTTGCCTTGCCATGTTCACCTTCACAATAAAATGCATATCAAATGCATATAATATCAGATACATTACATAAAGAGTAGATGCCATGAATTCAATGTTTCTCAGTTCATGGCCACAAATGTATATGTTACAAATATAATCCCTCCTTTATTGTTCAAGGATAATATGTACCAAGTAGATATATAGTAGAAAAATTAGAGGTAAAAATATAGTGATTATAGTTTACCAACAATGACTATAGTTTACCAATAGTGACTATAGTTTATCATGGGTACAAAAACATGGTGGAGAGGCTAGAGATGTGGTAGAGAGGCTAACCATGATGAATAGCCATGAAATTCACAACCTTCCTAAATCTATTCAAATCAACAATGGATTCTTGAATGACATATTTGCTTTGTACAATTCCCATATGCCTCAAAAATCCCATACATGGATGAAAAGTCAAACTCACTACTTAGATAGATAAAATATAGAAATGCCTTCCAAAAAACCAATATATTGAGATATGATATAGTAATATGCCCCTCGATTGCATCCATGAAAGATGCCATAGTAAAAATCCACTACCACATCTCTATTAATATTTGGCAGTCTTAATTCAATTTATATTTCTCAATGGGGAGAATGATCCTACATGAAGGATCATGTAAACACAATGTTTAATATATATAAACTATATCTTCTCTCTAAACTCCTTTGAAGTGCACCAAAAGTCTATAGGCCACCATTACCTATGGGCAAGCCACCAACTTTAGCTCTACATGCAACTATGTCAATTTAAGTCCCTTCATTGGCAATGTCTCCTTCATTATCTCTGTTACTTACTTGACATCCCCAAAAATGACAAACACCTTTCTAATGGCCTCCACCATATCATTAGTTTGAGTCCCTGATTTGATTGGCTTGTGCTTGCATGGCTTCTTACAAGTTAGACTCTTTTGAACAACAACCACACCATTGTTAGCAATAATTTAGTGGCAAGAATTAAAAAAACTAGAGATTTACAAGAAATACATTAAATTATGGGAAACTAAAAAGACAAATAAATGAGACCCAAATTATGTATTTTTCATTCACTTAAAATGGTCTGCTTTCCCATTTCTCATACAAATGCTTATAAAATCTTTCAAATGACTTCTCACCTTCATTTATGACTCTTCAATTTATTCAAATGACTCTTCCTTTCTAAAGACTATTTGACTTCTTTTTTACACCTATTTTCTCATTTTTAATACAAATAATGGAAACTTATATTTATTTTTACCTTTACTAATGATAACAGAAGATTGGATATTGATATCTAAGGATCTACATTTACAACATTATATAAGTGGATCATTATGTATTAATATACAAGATAGAAGAGATAATTAAAATATTATTGTTTAGTTAATATTTTAGCAAAATTCAAGTTATATTCATGTAATCTATTTTGATTAATTAACGAATATATCTATAGTTTTCAAGTAACAAGTTTTCTTGTCATTCTTGTTCCTAAGGTAAGCAAGGGCCCACTCTCCTTAAAAATCAAGAACATATTTCTCTATGGAATTTTATGCATTTACAATTTTTAGTAATTACAAATATTTTTCATTTTCATAACCTACAGGAAATCATATTTTAGTTGTATGAGTTAATTCAAGATTGCAAATCAGTGTGTTTACTTTTAGTAGATTGTTTACTTTCAGCAAGTGTGCTTGCTTTCAGTAGAGTTTTTTATTTTTAGCAATTGTGTTTATTTCAGTAAATTAGATTACAAAGTGTTTTAATTTTTTAAGTTTGTTTCTTTATTTCATAAAAAAATCCTTTATATAATAGATTACATTATACATTTATAAAAGATAACCCCCCAAATCATCTCTATAAGACATATGACCATAATCCTTGCTGCAAACAACTTTGGATGTTGCCCCTAGTTTGAATGACATCAATAGAAAAAGTTGATCAAATGAAGAGGTAAATGACATCCATCACTAGACATTCCATCACAAAAATAGAGGATTTAGTCAATACTTTAGTTAAATAATTCCAACATAATGATCTTCCTAAAAATAACCTTGGCCATTTCATTAATGCTAAGAAATATTCTAATGAATCTCCTCAAGCTTTTATCAAATGATGGAAGTATTTAGTTCAAAATAAGACCATAACATGAGTGATGGTAAACTTTTCAAACTCTTTGTTATTTATCTTAAATCCCCTCTTCAATACAAGGTTAAGACTCTTTCTCCTCCACCTTAGAAGAGGTTATCAATAAGCCAAAAAGAAAGATTTCCCTATGGCCTAATTTGAACCTTCTCAAATTACCAAAAATGAATCTTTATATTATACAACCAATGAAATTAACATTAATCTATAGAGGGAGGATGGATTAATTTAGATTGATTCATCAGATGGAATATATCATGTAAATTCTAGATATTTGAAGCTTCAAAATTTGATAGAGAATGGAATTCCATTAGGTCAGATTTGGAATAAAAATCTAATTCCAAAAATCAACAATACAGTTGGTTGAGTGTCCAAAACATAATTCTTACATTGAATAATCTAAGTAAAAGAGGTCTTTATGTGGTAAATAGGTGTGTTATGTATGAGAATACTTGGGAATATATTAATCATATCTTCCTTGAGTGTGTATACTCTTTCCACATTTGGGGTTCTATATTTCAAAGATTCAAACTTTTTTGGGTTCTTCCTTCATCGATTATAGAGGATTGGCATTCTTGGTATTGTCCCTTTGTTAACCAATAAATCAAGGAGATTTGGAATTTGGCTTTCCCTCATCTTCTATGGAGAATTTGGAAGGAAAGCAATAATATAATATTTAGGGACAAGAAAATCCCCTCTATTAGAGTTTCTAAAAAAATATTTTCCCTCTTATTTGAAATTTTCAAAAATATAATAAGGGGAAAAAGGCATCCTTTTTTTCCATTTGAGGAAATCATTTGTAAGGAATGAAAGCTTAACTTTGATAACATTCCTTTGGTAGATACCAAGATATCATTGATAAAATTGGTGAGATGGTTATATCCTCAACCAAGTTGAGTGAAACTAAATTTTTATGGGTCTTATAAAGGAAACCCTAGGATTTTAAGAGGTGGGGGGATATTCAGGACCATCATGGGGATCTTACTTCAGCTTATGAAGGAAGCATGGGTTTACAAGCAAATCATTTCTTAGAAGCTTTAGCAGTCTTATGGGGGATAAAGGTGGCTCTTGAGTTGAGTTGCCAATACATTTGTATTGAGGGGGGCTTTCTCAATATAATTAACTATATCAATAAGAAAAATTTGGTTTCCTAGTCTATATCACATATAATAGATGAAATTAATCAGTTAAGCAAAGGCTTTGAAAAATTATTTTTTAGCATACATATAGAGAGGATAATATGATTGCCAATACATTTGCTAATAGAGGGGTAAAAACCAAGGAATTCAAAGTTTGGCATAAATGGAGGTTCATCCCAATCATATAAATGATATTATCAGACATGACAAAAGCAATATAGTTACTATTGGCCATTTTGGCCCAAATATAAAGCTCTTGCATGGTTTGATGAAGTAGTGGATCAAAGGCTTAGAAATGGATCCAACATTTATAAATAGATAGGATCCAAGTAGGTTTTCAAGGATCTAATAGCAGTGTTTAAGGATAAGCCTACAAGCCAAAAAACTAAGTGTAAAATCTTTTATTCATCTAAGTCTTTACTTTTTCATTCTTTCAGACTCTGTGGGGCCTAAGTGTTTCTTTTATCTTAGGCCTTTTATTGAGCTAAGTTTTAGTTTTCTTTCAGGAAAATTATCTACACAATTTTACTAAAGGAATATTTCTTTTGGATAAGTGTTCATATCTCTCAGGGATTTTATTTCCCACTAAGTGTTGGAATTATTTTAGACAATTTGTCTGAAATAAAAGTTTTGAAGACTTATTTTCTCAAGAAAGTGTCCATTTCAAGTTTTTTGATGGGTAATTTTCTAGCCAAGTGTCCTTTCCAAATGGTCCACTTTCAAAATCCAAAGGATGCTTTTCAAGGTTCTGAAGGGCACTTTTTAAGCAAATGGACCTTATCACTTTTCTCAAAGGGTACATTTCTCATGAAAATGGTCCACTTCAAGATTTTCAAAGGGTAATTTTCTTTTGAGAAGTGGTCCAAAGCAGGTTTTCTAAAGGCCATTTTCAAAGAGGCTGAAGGATTCTTTTCAAATGTCTAAAGGAATTGTTCAAGGCAAAAGGTCGAAATAATTTCTTTCAGGAGGGAATTCTGAATGAATTCTTTCAAGGTGAAAGTGTCGAAGCAACAATTTGTAGACAAATTCTCTAAAAGAAAAGGAATGAATTATTTCAAGAGAATTATCTACAAAAATTAATTTCCAAATGAAAAGCTTGAAGAAAAGTCAAAGAAATTATTTTGGGCAAAAAATTTGAATAAATTCTTCTGAATTAATAAGCTAGAGAAAATGTCAAAAGAAATTTTTTCATAAAAAAGGTTGAAACAAAATCATGAAAGAATTATTGCCCAAAATAAAGAAATGTCTAAATGGAATGGCCTGAAAGGTTATTTGTTTTAGGAAAATTATCCACAAGAAAGTAGTCCAAAGAAGTTTCCAAAAATAAAAGTCTAAAGGAATTGATGACGGGCCCACAAACATCAAAATTTGAACCCCTACAAGTAGCTGTTGGCATTTAAAAAGATCAAAAGAAGATACATAATATATAGACTTGTATCGACATAAATGGATATAGGAAAACCAATGTCCTTAGATTGGTTTTTCATATATATAAAATATTTGGACCAAGTTTTAAAGTAGGACATGGTGTATGCAATTAATGGAGAGGCTCTCATCCTTCAACATGGCTATCATCTCTAACAAATAGTCACTTAACTCAAAGGTAGCATGGCTCAATCTAGATTAAAAGTTATGAATATTTTTGTCCTTATACATGAAAGACAAGTGAAGGATGGCATGGAAGTGAAAGATGAAGATCAGGTGATTAGAAAAGGTATCTCAAGCATTAAAGATGTTCCTAGACTTTTCCTTTTTTAGTGGATCATGACATCATCATCCTCAACAATTTCTTGTCTTCTAGTGTGTTTCTCAACCAATGAGAGGGCTTGAAGACTATTGGAGCTAATGGTGGTTAATTTGTTGAATAAGGATTAGTTCTAATTGACCCAAATGTGGGTGAGAATTCATGGAGGGTAGTTAGATCTCATTTATTGAATTTTGTTTGTTTGCCTCTTCTCCTTTCTCTTCCCCTTTTTTCCTATATCTCTATTTCCTTCCCAATTCAAAGATATATCCTCATTTTATAAGGAGAAACCCTATAAAATTTTGTAAGAAAGACCTTTTGAAGCAATAAAGATCAATTTTTACCTATTTCTTGCCTCAAAATTATACTTAGCAAGCTGGTGCATGATGGCCTTGTGAAGAAGTGTTCTTCCATGTCCATTGTCCTTCTTTCTTGCCTATTTTTATATGTTTTCAAGTTAGTTTCAGGTCTAAACTTGATCTCTTTCTACCATTAATGGATGCTTGGTGTGAATTTTTAAATTCCTCATTGCTTCATGTATTGTTTGGTGAGCCTAGTTTATGAAACACTTATGCAAATTAACTAGTTTGTGAGGTTGTGTGAGAAAGAATTATATTATGTTAAATTAGTGTTTATTTCATTCTTATGTGAGTGTAAATAAATTTGGTGTATCACCCATTTATCTCTCTTAGTTACCCTATACCCCCTCTCTACCTCTTTTCCAAATAGAAACATTAGTTTAGGTGATCTACCAAGAGGAAGCCAGCCTTCTCTGGAGGTTCAACCTCACTACAAGATACCCACAGCCTGAGGTTTCTCCAATATTTTAGCTAGGAGTGAGAGAGCCTAAAAACTCTCCCACAAGGGTGTAATTATATGCTATAATAGTTTTTGACATGCCTGGTGGGACCAAGGTCCAAAATAATAAAAAGGTTTTTAGTGTTGTTCTTTTGCATATCAACCTTTAGAGGCATTCAACAAACATCAATGGTGACTCTCAACATGTATCACCTATTGTAAATAGTCCAAGTGACTAATCATCATTATCTAGTATGTTCAAGTAATCATGTTTTGATCAACATATTTATTTTCTACCTCAGCATCACACTTATCAAGCTAATAATGTTTATGTGTTCCCCCCCAAGTGGCCCTCAAACAACCTATCAGCCCTATCATGGCCTTTTCCCCCTCCCACTTCTACGTATGACCAAGATCAACCTCTTTTTCATTTAAATCAGTCCTCTAATTCCCCTTGTCAAAAATATGTTTATCTTATTACATCCTTGTCAGGATTCAAGCAAGCATTATCATATTATATTGAGTTGATAAGGGAGATTGACAGAGGTTTAAAACTTTCTTTAGTCATCCCTATTCATGTTCTATAAGAGGCAAGGAGTTATCTTTAGTTGGTCAAGAATAGGTGGTCAGTTTGTGAGGATGAACAATGGGTAGTTTGTGAGAGGGAGAACAAGGTGTGGTTGAGAAGTATTGTCTAAGATTCAGAAAGTGTGTTGATATCTTATGAAGATCAATAGACTCAGTGTAATAATCCCTATGTGTCATCTCTCCTTCAAGAACCTCAATCCCAACCTCTAAGGGTTTTAAATCAGCCCCTAGTCAACCTTATCAAGGTCCATCCTTGTCAAGAATCAGAGAAGAAATACTTCACCAATGGATAACAATCATGAAAATCAATAAAGAGGTTAGACTTAGATAATAATTCCCCATTCATGCCTTGGAGGGGATAAGGATCTTCTTGCATAAGTTTTTGAGTGTGTGGGAATCCATTGAAAAAGGTGACTATCCACACATTGAGAAGCAAGAGATAAAGGAATGGATACTCTCAATAGAGGATATGTTGACTCATTGGGAGGATGAGTATGTCAAACCCAAACCAATAAGTTTGTCCTCTCCTACCCATACACCTATTCCCACTCAAGATTTTGAAACCATCCCACCATCGATCTTCTCTTACACATTTTCCCCTAATTATGTCATGCTCACTCTTGTGAAATCACCCCATCTTATACTCATTCAAAAAGAATAAAAGGTGATTGTTCCCTACACATTTCCATCATGGAAACCAGTTCAAAAGGGAATAAAGAAGAAGAAAGAGGTGTTAGTTATGGTGAGCCAAGAGCCATTTCAAGAGAAGGAGTAGCCTAGATTCAAATTTGAGCCTAAAGAGGACAACATATGTGTCTATGATGGGGAGATCATGATAGGCAGTCCACTCCAAAATAGGGAAGAGAAATCAGGTTTGGACTAGCTATTGTGGCATGGCTTTGACATTGATGAATTAGAGCCTAAAATTAGTACTGATGCCTTCATAATTAAAGAGGTGTGTATTCATATTACAGCTAAGAAAAAAGAATATTTTGTTTGGTCTTAGGAGCTTCCATTTGGTATGGCTATAGATGAAGATGACCAAAGTGCAGAGACTGACATAGTCAATAAATTAGTTGATCATGTTGGAGAGGTCATGAATGAGTAAAAGGATCAAGAGGAAGTATGAAAGTAGTTGTACCACGACTTCATGGATTAGGTAGAGGTTCCAAACTATCTTATGCCTCCTCTTGAGTATGAGGATGAACTCACCAATCAAATTGAAAAAAATGACCAATCTCAAGATGAATTGTCCATTGAAGGCCATAATCATGTCTTCAATAATGAGGGGGGATGGTCAGATCCAGAGCCACAAAAATTGAACATGTTGGGCCATAGGTGGATTGATGAACTACCATATGACTCATTTCAAATAAAATAGAACAAATATGGAGTTGAATTTGGCATTGTCTTGAGTGACCAAGAGGAAGCTACTTTTTGGGATGAATTCAAGATTTTATGCTTAATTTTAGACAATCAACCAAGCACCATTTCAAAGGAGCCATCACATGATGTGCTTGATTCAGAGCATAAAATTAAGGATCAAAAAACTAAGTGCAAAATATTTTATTCAACTAAGTCTTTACTTGTTCATTCTTTCAAACTTTGTGGGGACTAAGTGTTTCTTTCTCTCAGGTGACCAAGAGGAAGCTACTTTTTGGGATGACTTCAATATTTTATGCTTAATTCTAGACAATCAACCAAGCACTAGTTCAAAGGAGCCATCCCATGTTGTGCTTAATTCAGAGCATAAAATTGAGACATCAAATGAGAAGATTTCAAAAGCCCCTATAATCCAACATGAACTAAGTTTGTAGGACATGAACCAATATGTCTACATTGAAGACATGTTTGTTCCATTCCATGTATTAGAGAGCACATTGAAAGGATTGACCATAAAGCTTCCTAGTTCACCAATTTTGGTACCTCCAAAGTAAGGTATTTTTCATATTGGATAGTTACAATTGAATAAAACTCATAGTTTCCCATTTGATCCATGAGGGAGATGCTTGTAAATTGCAAATTTTTATATATTAAGATAGGTTTTATGCTTTCTTCTAAGTGCCTTTGTGTATATTTGTATAGTAGGTTAGTTGTTTTACTATCAAGGGCCTGCATGCACTTGCCTTTGTTTGTTTTGTTTCTTTTGTCCTTTTTATTCAAGAGGAGGTTTTAGTTCAGTGAAAAAGTGACTTGAATTCATGCCCAATGGATGGGTTAGATAAGTCAAAATGGTCTAGGTTCACTTGCATAGATAGGCATGTAACCCCTGTGAGCCACCAAAGATGTTGGCCATTTTGGCCCACATATAAAGCTCTTGCATGGTTTGATGAAGTAGTAGATCAAAGGCTTAGAAATGGATCCAACATTTTCAAATAGAGAGGATCTTACAAGTCAAAAAACTAAGTACAAAATATTTTATTCAACTAAGTCTTTACTTGTTCATTATTTTAGACTTTGAGGGGACTAAGTGTTTCTTTTCTCTCAGACCTTTTATTAAGCTAAGTTTTAGGTTTCTTTTAGGAAAATTATCCCCACAATTTTCTTGAAGGAATATTTCTTTTGGATAAGTGTTCATATCTCTCAAGGATTTTATTTCCCATTAAGTGTTGGAATTTTTTCAGATAATTTTTGTGAAAGAAAAGTTTTGAAGACTTATTTTCTTAGGAAAGTGTCCATTTCTAGTTTTCTAAAGGGTACTTTTCCAGCAAAGTGTCCTTTCCAAATGGTCCACTTCTAAAATATGAAGGATGCTTTTCAAGGTTTTGAAGGGCACTTTTGAAACATATGGACATTAGCACTTTTCTTGAAGGGTACGTTTCTCATGAAAATGGTCCACTTCAAGGTTTTCAAAGGGTACTTTTCTTTCGAGAAGTGGCCCAAAGCAGGGTTTTTGAAAACCATTTTCAAAGAGGTTTAAGGTTTATTTTTAAATGTCCAAAGGAATTGTTCAAGGCAAAAGGTCAAAAGAATTTCTTTTGGGAGGGAAGTCCGAATGAATTATTTCAAGGTGAAAGTGCTAAAGCAATAAGCCATAGACAAATTATCCAAAAGAAAAGAAATGAATTATTTCAAGAGAATTTTCCACAAAAATTAAGTTCTAAATGAAAACCCCAAATAAAAGTCAAAGAAATTCTTTTGGGCAAAAAGTCTAAATAAATTCTTCTAAATAAATAAGCTAGAGAAAATGTCAAAAGAATTTTTTTCAAATAAAAAGCCAAAATAAAAGCCTAAAATAATTATTGCCCAAAACAAATAAAATTCCAAAGGGAATGGCCCGAAAAGTTAATTCTTTCAAGAGAATTGTCTGCAAGTAAGTAGTCTAAAGAAGTGGCTGAAAATAAAATCTCAAAGGAATTGATGACAGGCCCACAAACATCAAAATATGAACCCCTGAAAGTAGCCATTGGCATTTAAAAAGATCAAAAGAAGTTACAAAATCTATAGACTTGTATCGACATAAAGGGATATAGGAAAACCAATGTCCTTAAATTGGTTTTCCATCTATATAAAATATTTGGCCTAGGTTTCAAAGCAGGAGCTAGTGTATGCAATTAATGGAGAGGATCTCATTCTTTGTCATGGCCATCATCTCCAAAAAATAATTGCTCAACTCAAAGGTAGCATATCTCCATCCAGATTCAAAGTTATGGGGATTTTTGTCCTTAAACATGAAATACAAGTGAAGGATGGTGTGGAAGTGAAAGATGAAGATCAGGTGATTATAAAAGGTAGCTCAAGCATTAAAGACATTCTTGCACTTTTCCTTTTTTAGTGGATCATGACATCATCATCTTCAACAAGTTCTTATCTTATAGTGTGTTTCTGAACCAATGAAAGGGATTGAAGACTATTGGAGCTAATGGTGGTTAATTTTTTGAAAAAGGATTAGTTCTAATTAACCCAAATGTGGGTGAGAATTCATGGAGGGTAGTTGGATCTCATTTATTGAATTTTGTTTGCTTGCCTCTTCTCCTTTCTCTTCCCCTTTTTTCCTATATCTCTATTTCCTTCCCCATTCAAAGAGATATCTTAATCTAACAAGGAAAAACCTTATCAAAATTTTTAGGAAAGACCTTTTGAAGCAAGAAAGATCAATTTTTACCTATCTCTTGCCTCAAAATTGTGCTTAGCAAGCTTGTCCATGATGGCCTTGTGAAGAAGTGTTCTTCCATGTCCATTGTCCTTCTTTTTTTCCTTTTTTTAGGTGTTTTCAAGTTAGTTTCAAGTCTGAACTTGAGCTCTTTCTACCATTAATAGATGCTTGGTGTGAATTTTGAAAATCCTCTTTGCTTCATGTATTGTTTGGTGAGCCTAGTTTATGAAACACTTATGCAAATTAAGTAGTTGGTGAGGTTATGTGAGCAAAAATTATCTTATGATAAATTAGTGTTTATTTCATGCTTATGTGAGTGTCAATAAATTTATTGTATCACACATTTAGCTCTCTTAGTTACCCTATACCCCCTATCTACCTCTTTTTCAAATAGAAACATTAGTTTAGGTGATCTACCAAGAGGAAGCTGACCTTATCTGGAGGTTCAACGTCACTACAGGATACCCATAACTTGAGGTTGCTCCAATATTGTATTTGGGAGTGAGAGAGCCTAAAAACTCTCTCACAAGGGTGAAATTCTATGTTACAACATTTTATAACATGCTTGATGGGACCAAGGTCTAAATCAGTAGAAGGATTTTTGGTGTTGTTCTTTTGCATATCAACCTTAAGAGGCATTCAAAAAACATCAATGGTGACTCTCAACATCTATCATCTAGTTTAAATAATCCAAGTGCCTAATCATCATTATATGGTATGTTTACTCAATCATGTTTTGATCAACATACTTATTCCCTACCTCAGCATCACACTTATCAAGCTAATAATGTTTATGTGTTCCCCCCAAGTGGACCTCAAACAACCTATCAGCCCTATCATGGCCTTTTCCCCCCTCCCACTCCTACATATGACCAAGATCATCCTCCTTTTCATTCAAATCAGTCCTCTAATTCCCCTTGTCAAGACTATGTTTATCCTATTACATCCTTGTCAAGATTCAAGCAAGTATTATCATATTATATTGAGTTGATAAGGGAGATTGATAAAAGTTTATAACTTTCTTCAGTCATCCTGGTTCATGTTCTATAAGAGGAAAGGAGTTATCTTCAGTTGGTCAAGAATAGGTGGTTAGTTTTCGATGATAAACAATGGGAAACTTGTGAGAGGGAGAACAAGGTGTGGTTGAGAAGCATTGTTTAAGATTTAGAAAGTGTGTTGATATCTTACAAAGATCAGTAGACTTAGTGTAATCATCCCTATGTGTCCTCTCTCCTTCAAGAGCCTCAATCTCAACATCCAAGGGTTTTAAATCAGCCCCCTAGTCAACCTTGTCAAGAATTAGATAAGAAATACTCGACCAAGGGAGAACAATCATAAAAATCAATAATATGGTTGGACTTGGAAAAGAATTCCCCATTCATGTCATGGAGGGGGGCTAAAGAGCTTCTTGCATAAGTTTGGGAGTGTGTGGGCATCAATTTAAAAATGTGACTATCCACACATTGAGAAGTAAGAGATGAAGGAATGGATACTCTCAATAGAGGATATGTTGATTCATTGGGAAGATGAGTATATCAAACCCAAACCAATAGGTTTGTCATCTCCTCCCCCTACACCCATTCCCATTCAAGATTTTGAAACCATCCCACCATGGATCTTCTCCTACACCTTTTCCCCTAATTATGTCATGCCCTCTCTTGTGAAATCACCCCCTCCTATACTTGTTCAAAAAGAAGAAAATTTGGTTGTTACCTACACATTTCCATCATGGAAACCAGTTCAAAAGGGCATAAAGAAGAAGGAAGAGGTGTCAGTTATGGTGATCCAAGATGTAGTTCAAGAGAAAGAGGAGATTAGAGTCAAATTTTAGCTTAAAGAGGACAATACAATTGTCTATGATGAGGAGATCATGATAGGTAGTCCACTCCAAAATAGGGAGGAGAAATTAGTTTTGGACTAGCTATTGTGGCATGGCTTTAACATTGATGAATTAGAGCCTGAAGGCAGTACTGATGCCTTCATACTTAAATAGGTGTGTATTCATATTACATTTGAGAGAAGAGAGGATTTTTTTTAATCCCAAGAGCATCCATTTGGTGTGGCTATAGTTAAATATGACCAAGGTGTAGAGATTGACATAGTCAATCAATTAGTTGATCATGTTGGACAGGTCATGAATGAGCATAAAGATCAAGATGAAGTATGATAGTAGTTGTACCATGACTTCATGTATCAAGTAGAGGTTATAAACTATCCTATGCCTCCTTCAGAGTATGAGGATGAACTTTCCAATCAAGTTGAATACGGTGACCAATCTCAAGATGAATTGTCCATTGAAGGCAATACTCATGTCTTCAAAATTGAGGGGGGGTGGTTAGATCCAGAGCCAAAAAAAATTGACATGTTGGGCCTAAGGTGGATTGATGAACTACCATATGGATCCTTTCAAAACAAATAGAACAAATATGGATTTGAAGTTGGCATTGTCTCAGATGACCAAGAGGAAGCTACTTTTTGGGATGACTTAGAGCTTTTTTGCTTAAGTCTAGACAGTCAACCAAGCACTAGTTCAAAGGAGTCATCACATGTTATGCTTGATTCAGAGCACAAAATTGAGCCATTAAATGAGAAGATTGAAAAATCCCCTAAAGTCCAACATGAACCAAGTTTAGAGAACATGAACTAGTATGTCTACATCATACACATGTTTGTTCCATTCTATCCATTAGAGAGCACATTAAAAGGATTGACCATAAAGTTGCCTAGTTCACCAATTTTAGTACTTCCAAAGCAAGGTATTTTTCATATTGGATTGCTACAAGTGACTAATACTCATAGTTTCCCATTTGATCTAGGAGGGAGATGCTTTTATTTCCTCATATATAAGTTTTTCCAAGCTCAATACCCTACTCCTTATTATTCAATTAATAAAAATAAGAATGTTAATGTGAATATATCTACCTTTGGGCCTCCTAAATGAATGTTAATAAGTAGTGTCAAACCTAAACCTAAGAATAATGAGGATCATATCAAGTCTAAAAGTAAGAAAGAGGGTTCTTTGAATGATCAGATGTTTCAAGAAATAGATGCAGTAATTGATCTTGAGGATATGGACAAGCATAATGGTGAGGAAAAAAATACTCAAAAGGATGTGGACAACCATAATATAGAGAAATAGAATACACAAATTAACACTCACTTACCTAGAAATAGGGAAGTCATAAAATAAAATGCTACAAGAAGCAAAGGGAATGATGACTATGTAGGTGTACACATAGGGGATCTGCCTTCTAATATTTAGGTAGACTTTGATTTGAACTCCTTTAAAGATATAGATAAAAATCAAAATAAACTAGAAATAGTGGACGATGAGGTAAACCTTCATAAAGCCTTCCTTTTGTTTTTTATGAAGGATCATTCAAGATTGAAATAGGAGGTAAATAACTTCAATAAAAAAGATGGATTATATTGCACAAGGGAGAGGGAAATGGAAATGGTTACTCAGATTGAGATTCTAATAGACAAAATCAATATGTTGGAACAAGAGAATAGATAACTTAAGGACAAACTTAATCTTCTTGTTATATTTATTAATTTAATGGTAAATAATGTAATTCAAATCATGGAAGGGTTATATGTATTTTTTAACAATGGAAAAACAAGTGAGAATGAAACTAGGCCCAAGAAAAAGCTTAAAGGAGTGACTACTAGTGCATGTAATGTAAGTTATGTATCAGCTATTTTTTTATTGTGTCTTTGTTGAGTCTCTCAAGTGAACTTGCATTTTTTCCTATGTTTATTAATCTTTTTTTATATGTTAATGGACACTGAGGTGGTTCTTTTTTATGGGTATGGTCCCTCTTAAAACCCACTCTTACCTTCAATAAAAAAAATTAATCCTCAAACCAAGCCTCATCAACCCAAAGTAGGATCATCTAAATCATGTAATCAACTTCCCTTCCACCCTCAAGTGTGTAGGAAGTGAATAACTTATTATTTATGTATAAACCATTTTTTTATGCTAATACTACCCCTCCACCATAGTATTACCCTAATAATTTTTTTGGTTCCATGTCGACGTTGGTCACTCTCATGAGACATGTCATAACTTAATAAAATTGTGGTGGCTCTCATGTTTGGATAAAAATTTGACCATGATGCTATGATCAAAGATTTTCATAATGATTTTCAACAATCTTTCCAAAAGTTAACCTATAATTCTAAATTTTCAAATAATAAGTTTTAAAAGGATTCTCAAGCATCAGATTCCAATACAAAACATTCTAATTCTAGTGTTTGTGTTATTGATGTCGATTATGATCAATACTATACCAATTCCCAATATGTGAATGGATTAAAGGTTAAATACCATCATAAGCCCACTCATATATATATTATCACCAAACCTAAGAAGCCTTCTACCAAATAAAAATTTCTTAAAGATATTACAATCGATTATCCTTCATCTTTGGATCCCCAAACTAGTGATGAGCTAGCCCAACCATTAAAGCCTCAATCTAGTTTTTCCAATCCTTCTCCCATTATTTCTCATATAATCATTAATACTAATCATCCCAAGCCTTGATTTGAACCTAATTCTAAACCAAAATGGAATTTTATACATGACCTTAAATATATGCCTTGAAAAATTCCATTAATGGAATTAGTGAGAATCTATCCTTACCATCACAATATTCTCATAAAATAATTTAAAGACACTAAAGAGCCTCTACCTAATGAATCCAAAATTACTATCCAACCTATAAAGGTCCCACACCTATTGAAGTTCATGCTATATAAATCATTTATCATTCTTATTCAAAACCCTCCATAGAGTTTCTTGAAGAAGATATAATTAATGATGAAACCTTTTTTGAGTTGATGACCCACATCTATTTATTAATAATGGAATCAACAATAATTTAATAAGAAAAGTCTTGGTGGATGAAGGATCTAACATTAATTTTACCTCCCTTTGGCTTATCCAAAAAATTGGATACTCCAAATATTATCTTAATCATACTAAACTTCTTGTGGATTCTATACAAACAATTAAAAGCCTCATGGTTTCATTTGGCTCCCTCTCACTATTGGAACCAAAACAATTCATGCCAAGCTTATGGTTTAATATCTTCCACTTTACTACAACATGATTTTAGGTCGTTCATGGACACATCTCATACAATATATTAAATATTATGGTAACCAATGAATAAAGTTAATCCATAATGGAAAATTTTATAAATATGAAGTAGATCCCAACCCTTGGGGAATTTAACTTCTTAAATCACATTCCTATTTTTCCTCATCTTAATAGTCCACCTCTACCTAATTTTATCAACATGAATCCTAACCTTCATATCACTCTAGTAGATTCATATGATGATAAACCTAATGAGTTTTAAAACACTTATAATACCAATATATTACCTATTTATATTTTAGAATGAATGCTCACTTCTTTCCTTACATAAGATAAGACCATTCCTTTGATTGATGATGATATTAAAATTCCTCCCCTATGTAATGTTAATGAATCCTATTACATATAACATGACTTAATTTTAAATTATATCTAGGTATCCAAACTATTTCTAGATATTTTAACAATGTCTCCTCACACATTCAATAACATAGGTGTTTTCACTAAATACACTTCTATAAAAATTGTTTATCCAACCTATCATGCATGTAACATCTCTCCATATTTTGATGATGCCTACATTATGGGAAAATAACACTCATGATTCGTAGACATCACGCATTATCAAAGGAATCTTTCAAAAATTCATGCCTTTAACTGATACATTCATGTGGTTCACATATTTTGTGATTATAGTGATACTAAACATGAACCTGAAGGTCATGTCCCCCCTACCAACCCATCTTTAATGATCTTGATATAAAATATATGAATAAATACCCTTAAGGTAGGGAAACACCATATAATACTCCTTTAGGAAGGAATAACTCCACAATGTCTCTTCGAGGGGACAACCTCCAATATCCTCTTACAATAGAAGACTCAATGCTTACTTGATATCCTTACCATGATAATCATCTCCTATATATATATATACATCTATCTAACCCATGGATGGGTAACCTCCTAATCCAATGTAGGCTGACCATTACCCAATGCACTACTTCCATAAGTTACTCTATTATCCTAATATAGTGTACCCATATAACTAAGGGGATGTGTGCCACATGTCGGCATCTCCATCAACCCATATACATCAATATATCATATCCCTAGGTACATATCATTCCTTCCCTCCTTGACATGTTTCATCCCTGAAACATAGGAAGAAACCAAATAATGAGTGTACTTTAAATCATTACACACTTGTCTCCAATCTCGATCATCTAGCCATCCATATGTGATCTTGGCAGGTGATAGCTCTCCAATCTTGTTTCCAAATTCTATTGTGCTCCTCTGATTTTGTTCATGATCATAATTATTCCTCTTTTTATTCCATGTACTATATTCTAATGTGCTACTCTGATTCCAACCATGACCATATTAGGTATTCTTCCATGCATAGTCATAATGATTTCCCCATTCATTCCATGTGCCATAGTATTTTTTCTTTGGATTCCATGCATATCCATAATGATTGGAAATTTTATTTCTTGTATAGAAAAAATGATTGTTGTTATGACACTTCCTCACCTAGTTCCATGATTGTTTCCTCTCATGATGATGTGGGTGTCTATATACCTCAACCTTTTCCAATATTTTAACCTTATCCACCTTTGCTTCTACCACTTCCACCTTTTCCTTCTTTGTCTCTTGAGTAGATGAAGTGCTCATTTTTAGTGTGTCTTTATCTATATCATCTGAATCTTCATCATGATCTTCATCACCTATTTTAATCTCATCCTCATGATTAATTTGGATTGTTATTGGTGCCTTTTTCACTATGATATCTTGTAAAGTGATCTTCTTTTTCTTATACCAAAACTTCATGAAATTTTTTTGAACATTGATATTCATTGTTCCCAAAGTCTCTAACCATGGATATCCAAGAACCATATCCATATCATCCATATCCAAAGCATAAAAATCTGAATGCAAAACATATTTTTCCATAATGAGCTTCAGATCTTCAAACATTGAAATATTCTTACCATTTACTTGAACCTCTTTTATATTCTTTGTTTAAACATGTAGGTGCTTGGCCACATTCATGTTAATGAAGTTATACTTGCTGGTAGGGTTTATGGACACAACTACCTTCTTCTTTTGAATGTATCTATGAAATTGAAAAATTGACTTGGATTTCTTTGGAGCCAAATTATTTGAACCCTTCTTTTCTTCTTCTTCTTTTTCTTCTTCTTCTTCTTCTTCTTCTTATTCTTCATCTGCTTCTTCTTCTTCTTCTTGTTCTTCTGATGATTTTTCTATTTCTTCTTCTTCTTTTTCTACTTATTCTTCTTCTTCTACTGATTCTTATTTTTTTGCTTCTTGTTTTATAGCCCATCGATCTAAAAAAATCTGTTCCATTTCTTTCCATGAAGGAAACCTTTCTGTACAGCTCAACTGATCAAACCAATCTAGTGTAGGCCTAGACAAAAAAGGAGTTAATTGTCTTTGCCCAAAAGTTTTTATAAAATTATTCTCCAAAAAGAGCCACCATTCTTTAGCATCAATATCATCTTCCCCTGAAAATATTTGCAACTCCATGATCCACAAAAAAATTAAGGTTCAATAAACCCTAAAATGTCAAAACTAATCCATAAATCGAAAAAAATCACTCCAAACAATTCGAAAAATTCTGAATTTTTGACTGTACTTTTATTATATCTTCTTACATCTCCAAAAAACATTTCGAATAAAAATTCCTTATATTTTGGAAGATATAGTGAAATTATTATAAACCCTAAAATAATAATAACTCCCTCAAAATGAATTCAAAAATCTCAATTTTCTTACTGTGACTTATTTGAAATATTATCCATATCCAGTAAAAAATTTGTGAAAAAATTCGCAACCAATCAAAAGTTATTGATGATTCAAAAAAAATTTAGGGTTTCGCTCCACAAATTGCCCAAATCAAAGCTCTGATACCACTTGTAATGATCTTGATATACAATATATGAATAAATACCCTTAAGGTAGGGAAACACCATATAATACTCCTTTAGGAAGGAATAACTCCACAATGTCTCTTTGAGGGGACAACCTCCAATATCCTCTTACAATAGAAGACTCAATGCTTACTTGATATCCTTACCATGATAATCATCTCCTATATATATACATCTATCTAACCCATGGATGGGTAACCTCCTAATCCAATGTAGGCTGACCATTACCCATTGTACTACTTCCATAAGTTACTCTATTATCCTAATATAGTGTACCCATATAACTAAGGGGATGTGTGTCACATGTCAGCATCTCCATCAACCCATATACATCAATATATCATATCCCTAGGTACATAGCACCATCTTTGGTAGACACTCCATGGGTATTTTATAAAATTATTAATATTCCCACATATGATGGCATCATCCAACTCAATCCTATTTATCTAATTTTAGATATTGATAATTATTTTAGCTAGGTCAATAAGGTTCACTATGTTTCCCATCTTTCAAATTGTATCGGCTAACCTGATACAGTCCAACATTCACTTCTAGACTAAATTGACTAGGTATCATCCATGGAAGATACAATTCACTAAGATTCACCACATTCATTAGACTACATCATCCAACCTAATATATTCAAAATCATTCTTGCCACTGCTAACTATATCAAAAAAATTGATACAATTTAACATAGCCTTATGTATGAGATTTTATCAACCAAGCTAATATCATCCATTTAAAATATTTAAATTTTACTTCACCTTATTAAATTACATTATATGCTAAGGATAATTACGTAATATAAAAACATTCTAAGTTTAACATCAAAGATAATTAGATTGTGGACCTTGAATTATATGTTTAATACTATGACCTTTACCTACACTTCCTAGTGATGAAGATATCCTAGAGTTATTCCATAATAGAGAGCCTCAAATTCCCCACCAACATCATAAGCTTGGAAAATTTCATAAAAAGGCTCCTTGATTCAACAATTTTGTTTCTAGCATCAATTCCAAAACCCACCCTATTTCAAACCTTCCTCTAGCTCCATACCATTTACCAGATGGAAATACCATGGCCATCGAGGAAAAAATTGAAATTAACTATGCCACAACTAACTCTCCTAAAATAATTCTTGTCTATAAGTAAATTCATCCTAAATAGAAAGATAATTTAAATAGTTTTTTCAAAAACTATCATAAAACCTTTACTTAGTCATATGAAGACATGCCTAGTATTAACCTTCACATAGTTTCCCATAACATCATCACTTGTCTAGATTTGAAACTTGTATGCCAAAAGTAACACAATTTTTCTCTTGAGATTTACACCCTATTTCATAAATAAATTATCAATATTGTAGATGTTAATTTCATCAAACTTCTAAATTATTCTAAATAGGTATCAAACATTATTCCTAGTTGCAAAAAATTCACTATGGTCATTCACATCTATATTGACTTTCCTAATATCAACTTAGCATGTTCTAAAGATAATTTCCCATTACCATCTATTGATGTTATTTTTGATTCTACTTATAGCTATTAGATGCTATCCCTCATGGATGTTTTTAAGGATATAATCAGATTCATATTGCTCCTAAAGATCAACATAAAACCAATTTTACCACTGAATGGGGTACTTGTCTCTAGGTCAAGATGCCTTTTGGACTTAAAATTTTTGAATCCACATATCAACATGAGATGACCCATATATAGCATGATCTCATTGATAAAATATTTGAAACCTATGTAGATGATATTATTGCCAATTCTAAGCATCATGAAAACTATCTTCATAATATTATTATCATATTTGATTATCTTATCAAGTGAAAATTTTGACTCAATCATTACAAGTGTGTTTTTAGTGTCACCTCCAAAAAATGTTAGTATTATTAGTTTCCTTAGTAGGATTGATGTATATCCCACCAAAATCAATGTCCTTGTTAACATGCTTATTCCTCAATCCATTATTGATATTTGTATATATCTTGAAAAACATGGGGAAATCTAATGATTCATCCCCAAGATGGATTACCACCTATATGCAGTAAACTCCCTCCTTAATAAAGGTAATGTTCCTTAATGGACCCATGCATGTCAAAAATATTTCAACAATATGAAGGAATTAGTACCTCATACTCCTACTATTATAACACCTTATAGTGATTTCCCCCTCATCTTGTATACATCATATACCCTCATCCTAGGTTGGGAAATACTTGTGTAACAAGATGAATCATGAAAATAATATGCCATTTATTACATCAATCATGTCTTGATAAATTATGAAAACCACTACACAAAATTGGAAAGTGATTTTCTTGCCATATAATTTAAAACTAACAAGCTTCGACACTATATGCTTTATCAAACCACTTATGTCATCATCCATTTTGATCCCCTTCATCTCTTATTATCCAAATATTTCCTACATAGAGATAGAATTGGAAAATAATTGATACTCTTAATATATTTTGACTTAAGAATTACTACCTATAATTTATTCAAAGGCTAACTGATCGATAACAAAATTATTTTTGCTCCTATCCTATTGAGGTTTCACCTTCAGGTTATGCACTTCTTAATGAAGAGATATTTTTTATCAAATGATTTAACAAAATAGTCTCTCTTAAAGAATACTTTCATAATTCCAAAGTTGACCTTGAGGCACATACTTTCAAAGATCCTAAGTTCCAAACCTAAATATAAGTCATCATAGAATAATTACCTGCAGTTATAATTAAATTGCATGAGGAAACTTGGATTCTTCACTTTTATGGATCCAAGGGCCTTTAAAGAGCAAGGGTAGGATATTTCTTAGCTGACCCTCATGGAAAAATCACTCTTCTAGATTTTAAATTAAACTTCAAAGTCACCCATAACATGGTTGAATGCAAAACCCTTATTCTTAGGATGCGAGCAACCATATATTTAGATATTCCCTACATACATGTCTTAGTATATTCACATCTTATATGTCATTAATTAAATGATGAATATAAATGAAAAAGTGAAGGTATCACCACATATCATCAACTTATCTCTACTCTTACTAAAGAGTTCACATATTTCACCATCAAAGTAATTTCATGATAAAAAAATGCTATAGCCAATTCTCTAACTTCATCAGCCTCCATTTTTGCTCCTCATTAGGCATTATATGATTCATAGTTCCTCATTCATATGAGGAAATTTCCATCTAATCTCAAATCCAAGGATGAATCTCTCATTTACCACATCAAGGTTTTCACTACTCAAAAAAACTCATGGTATAAAGACATCATCTAATTCATCAAAAATCATACTTATTTCCCAAATGTTGACCCTTGTGTAAATATTAGACTCTATAATAAAGCTTTAAAATATTTAATTTTACATTATATCCCTTATTATCATAATTCCAAAGGTACTTTTCTCCATTGTGTTTCTAAAAATGAATTCTTGTCTCTTCTTGAGTAAGAGCATGGGGGAATTTGTGCTTTCCATTCTATCAGGAATGCTATAACCTAAAAATTCCCATGTATGGGATACCTTTGGCTTACCCTCAAAAAATATGCCAACACATTTGATAAAAAGTGTAATCCTTGACAACTCCATGAATATTTAACTCACTTTCCTCTAGTTGAAATCCAAACCTTGGAGTCTCCTTAGTCATTATTAATGTGGAGATTAGATATCATTAGATAGTTACCTAGATTTCAATATGGCCATGTATTCATTATTACCACCATAAATTATATTTCCCAGTGGGTAGAAGTTATTCCCATTGTTAATGTTATGGGCATAACCATTTCCAAAATAATTCTTAATCAGATCATATATCATTTTGGGATTCGTCACACCATCATATCTAAAAATGGTTAGAAATTCAAAAAATAAGGATAAGTAACAACTATGTTCAAAATTTAAAATCATGCACAAAATTTCAACACCGTACAACCCTTAGTGTAATGGTTAATATAAATCGACTTATAAAATCCTTAACAAGATATTGAAAAATATCATGAAGGATTCTCATTTTGACTAGCATATCAAGTTGTACACCACACTTTAGCTTATCATACTAGCGTCCATAATTCTAATGGGGAAACTCCCTTCTCTTTAATTTATGGATCCGAATATATCTTACCATTAGAAGGTGATTACCTTCATTATGCATCTCTCTTCATGGCATAAATCTTGATGAAGATTTTTTGTAATCTTGTATTCACATTTTATATCTCCTTAATGAGTGATGTATGAGTAATTTACATCATAACTATTAGTAAAAAACATGCATATCTAAACAAAATAATAAAAAATTAAAAGTATGTACTTTCAATGTTGGTGAATTAGTGATTAAGTTAGACTACATCTAAGAGAAACAGGGCAAGTACACCCAAAAGTGGTGGGATCCCAACTTAGTCAAAGACATTCTTGGACCTAGTACTTATAGATTATGAACAAATGAAGGACACATCTTCAAAGAACCAACTAACTCTCAGATTGTAAATAAATATTTTGCTTAGTTATATGTATGTCATTACTTTAAATTTGTGTATTACTTTATAATTTATATTAAATCCTAAGTACATGTTTATAATTGGTTTTATGCATTTACTATGGAACTAATATATCTTGCAGTTTCATCTTTCATTATTGTTTTTACACCTTTTGGTTTCCCTTTTTATACATTATCCCTAACACCTATATTAGTTCCTTATGTTTATTATCTCTATTTACACCAGTTAGTTTTTCATTTTTTGAGTTACATTGTAACACCTTGGATAAAACTAGTTCTCCCTTAGAAACACCATTTTATTTAATAGATTATTTTTCACCCAATCTTATTTAGGCATCTTCCTTGAGAGATAAGTCAATGGTCAAGAGTAGTGTTTTCCCTCACTCAGGGTCAAATATATTATTTCGTGGTCAAAATCTAACATTCACTTTTCTATTTATTCATTCACATATGCCACTTCTCATGATGATGTTTCATGCCTACATGTCATTGTATCATTTTCCCTTATACATATTTTGTTATTGGGACAACCCAATCATTTTATGATCATTTCCATCATTACCTCTTTTCCACTATCCCCTTAGGCTCACCAAGGTTGTTTTTGAGATCACACATTTTTATAATGTGAAAGTCTATGATTCTTAGACACCATGATCTATAAGTATTCTCCTGTAGCTTCCAAGTGTAATTTCTCTAGTGATAATCATTTTTACCATACATGTTTGGTTTTCCAAACCCATATATAGGAGGAAATAGAAAAGGCCAAAAGAGTTAAAAAGTCCTATCGTAAGAAAAGGCAAATGTTAAAATGAAAATAATCATATATTAAAATTCAGATCACACCAAAATACATTATATTTATTAGGCATATATATTATCCTAGTTGAAGCTCAAACTCTACAGTTGGATTCATGATAGATATGAGGGTCCATTAGGGTGTATTAGGCTAGTACATGAGGGTAGGAATTCACATTATCTCATTATACCTTACATCCTTGTGCCACCTAATTTCTCACATAAGTACCCAATATTCATAGTAGACCAATGAATCTATAAGAGGTCCTAAGGAGTGGGGAACACATTATGGGAAGGTAGTATCATTTTATTTGTTATGCATGCTAGCCTTCATAGGATGATATTTATACTTCACTAGCTAGCAAAAACTTATTTTTTTAGGTAGGGCTCTTTAAGGCCATCAATGTTGAAAACCCCTAGTATTTAAAACTTTATTTGAGTGTATTTTTTATTATAAATATCACGTTTTCACCTTAATTCCATCCTCTTTCCACCACCCATTTCATCTTCCCCTTGATAGACATGTTTGTTTCTAAATATTTTCTAGTTTTTGTACATCCTATTCTCCATCTCTTTTAGACATGGTAAGAATATGTCAATTTAGTTTATCCATTTTTAGAATAGAATATACATATTTGAGTCATTATGAGATTCTCTCTTAGTCATTGCCTCATCTTTATAGGATTTCTCTTACTCATGTTTTTGGACCTTTCATCTTTTATTCACCTTTTTATGGGCCATTTGGTTTATTTTTTCCCACTTCACATTTTTTCATCTTTATTTAAGTATGTATTTTTGCTTATCTTACATTGATTTTGATATATTTATTTGATTCTATGTATCATTAGTTTGATTTGGATTGTTACTATTCTTACTTTGGATGAATTCTTGGGTCCTTCAATCATAAGTATCCTCAGATTTTTGGATTATCAATTTTTCCCTTTATCATTATTCATTTTCCTTGATCTTTTGGTTCTAACCTAGCCCTTATCATTCAATATTACCAATATTTCAATTGATCTATTTAGTTTTGATACTTTTCCATTTACTTTGGCCTTCTTGTGATTGCTTGCTTTTATCTCTAGCCTTGTATCCATAGGGTTTATCCAATACAATTAGTGTTCCCTACAAGATCAAGGCTAAGATTTTTCCATACATCCATTCAATGATAAATTTAATTCAAGGTATGTATATGGTAATTTTAGTTATTCATTCATTTTTTAGCATTTATATCAGTATTTCATCTTAATTTTAGTTGTGTTTCTTTGTTATTTCCTAAAGCACTATCCCATGTTAAATTATTATGACTATTGATGTGGGTTTTATGTGCACCAAAAATAATGAGTTTTCACCCTCTTATTTTAGGATTTGGGATTCATCACTCTAAGGTACTATTGAAGGTATGTGGTTTTAGGTTAACCAAGTGGTAGAATAGTAATGTGTCACTTACATCCCATCAAGGGAAATTCACACAAGTGATCAAATTAATATCTAAGAATATATATATCTATATTAATGTTATATTAAAATAATAAGATATCATAAAAACACAAAAAAGAGGGAATAATAAGGTAGAAAAGAGTCTTGTGAATGAAAGTAGATGAAACCCTTCTAAATTGGATATTTTACTAAAGGTTAGAGAAGCAATCAGGAACTAATGTTTGTTGAAAGCTATTATAAGAACACCAAAAATAAAACACAATTAAAATTCCAAGGGAATAATAATATTATATGCTTTATCATAATATAATCAAATATTATTTCATTTGTGAGATTGTAATTGCACATATATAAAGAGAGATTATGATTGTTACACCAAATCATTTAAATTAATAATAACGTAATATGAATAAATGTATGAAAAGAATAATCATGCATAAAAAAATACTAAGAATATAAAAATGATAAAATTTCTTAAATGTATTGCAATATTTTAGATAATAATCAATATTTTTTATCAAAACTAATTTTCAGAACAATCAACAGAATTTCTTATTCACTTTGATAACCATAATTATCTTCAATAATAATGGGTTTAATACAAATTATTAATAATAAATATAAGTATAACAAATATAATAATGCATAGCTCGCATGAGGAGTGAACTATAGTTCTAGTTTTAACCCTACTAAAAAAAATGCATTGAATTTTC
This sequence comes from Torreya grandis, assembly GCA_037957365.1. Classification (NCBI taxonomy): domain Eukaryota; kingdom Viridiplantae; phylum Streptophyta; class Pinopsida; order Cupressales; family Taxaceae; genus Torreya; species Torreya grandis. The sequence continues at coordinate 950,028 of JARHVA010001744.1, read as the reverse complement.
ATCCAAATTGCATGCGTTTTTTAATAATTAATATCTACTTAAGAAAAAACTAGTTGACTTGTTCCTCCAATTTTTCATGAGATTTAGATGATATTTTATAATTTTAAATAAATATTTATAGCCTTAAATAATACTATTTATCTTTAATAATATTATCTAAGTTGAAATAATTTATTTGACTAAGTACAAAAATTACCAAATTTGTTTGATATGTTGCTTTTATGGAGCCATAACTTATAATTGAAAAATTATTTTATTACACATCTTAGACCAATCTATTTTAATTGCATTTTTATATCCAAATGAAAATTTTATCATGATCAAATTTGATTTTATTGTGTTAAATTCATCATGAAATAGTGTTGATAGTCTATTTTTACAATTGTGAAAATGATAGAAAATTGACTAAGTATGAAAACTGTCAAATCTACCTCGTAGGGTGATTTCGTGCAGCCATATCTTTTGATTGTAAAATCATGTGATTTAAAATATTAAAAAATTATGTTATTATTAAATATTTATTACTTAAATAATATTTTTACCTCAAATATTGTCTCAAAAAGTACTGATTAACCATTTCTAAAAAATTATGCATGCACGCTTTTTCCTCCAAACAAAGCCCATGTCTTTGTTGAATAATGGACATTATTATAATGTATTAAGAATATATTTTTATCTATTTAAAATTAATTTTAATCTAAAAAATTTTTAAAACATATAAAATTATTTTCAAATTTGAATCAAATTAAAAGATTTTTTATCTAGCAATGTAGAATCAATTAGCATGTGAAAGTAATTTTAGCTAAAATCTCAAGGTCCTAAGATTTTAAACCTTGGGCATGTTGATTCAAAATAGTGAAATGTGATTATATTTGGGTGGGGCATATATATAAACATAATATTTTTAATTTATCATTTACTGACACTTTCTTTTTCAATAACCTATCGATTTTCAATATCTCTAATTCCACACCTTAAAGAGTACACTAAGAAAGGGGTGGGAAGGTATTTAGTGATTTACAAGAGATTTTTATATCTATTTAATGATCATATAATTCCTATATATAACCTATATTCATCATATTTTCCTACCTACCTACCTCCATCCATCTACCTCCCTCAGTTGTGTTAGTTTCTTCATTTCCTACTACATCAACCAGGCCAATGCAGTACATTTAGCACATGTTCCCTTTTATATTGTATCAGCCTAGATGATGTATTTTTGAGTTGATATTCCTAAAATTTGAACTAATTTGGTGTGGATTTTATATTTTAATGTCATATGACTCCTTTTAATTGCATCAAGATAGATGATACCATCAACTTATTCTAAATTTGAGTATTCAACCACTATATATATATATATATATATATATATATATATATATATATATATATATATATATATATATATATATATATAAACATATTTCATTCCCAATCATATACACATATATTTTTTCACTTATCTACTCTATTTGTGTTCACACTTCTTCCTTAATTCCATTTGGAGGAGCTATGGATAGAATATTTTCTTTAAGGAAGCTTATCTTCTAGAAGTCTCAAAGACTTCCTAGGAGGTCCTTAATTGTCTTAGAGCCTATTATCCACTCTTTGAGGTCTTCACAACAATAAAAATCTCTTAAAAAATCCATTGGATAAGGGGGAGATGGAGGATCGACTATTCCCCATCAAGGTAAGTATTTCTAACCTTATGATCATTCTTTTATTTCATTTAGTAAATAAATTTTGCTTATTTCATAGTAAATAAAGGTGTGTGTGTGTGCATGCATGCATGTCCTTTTCTAAGTTTTCTCTACAATTATAATGAGTATAGATATATTATTACTTGGACTTACTATTTATAAATTATTATCTTGCATATCCTCCCATTTGCCTATCATGGATCCTTACCCATTTTGATTATTATAACTATCTTCCTCTTAGTTTACTTTACATTACCCTTGCAACTACTTACATTGCCTTTGGAAATCCTTTGATTTTATCATTATAGGTATAGTTAAAGTTATTCCATTACATCATAGGAATAAAGGATTTGAACCCATTTCCTTTAACATTAGTGAGTAGGTACCCCTATTTTTAGGTATGAAAACCTACATGTGGTCATGACCCAAACATTATGTATTCTGAGCTCTTTGATTAATCTTCTCTGAGTCAATATATATTGAGACAAGATAATTGTAGGCTAATACTAACTTGTAAATAAAGTCTAATTCACAAATTTTATTATTTATCAATGGAGCTATTTAGGTTGGAGTGAACAAGGTACCTTAGGTACCTAAGGTGATCGACAGGCTCAACAACCTTGACAAGGTCTACATAAAATGCAAAATGATAAATTTAAGCATTTCATGAAGTTACTACATACTTTTATATATATAAACAGGAAATTCAATAAAGTTTTATGAATTTAAATCCATGATATAAATTATAAAATAATCTTTAAGCTACTTAGTCTCACAAAAAATGTTGAGCATTCCCATTTTTTCCAAATGACTTTTGTGCCTCTAGAATAACACAATTTTCCTTAAATTTGAAAATATTCTAAGTCGTATTCTTTCTAATATCTAATTTTTGTCTTTTCATAGCCATTGTCTTGTTCTTAGCATTCTTGTTTCACATTTCATGCCTGCCCTAGAATCAATTTTTCCCTAAAATGTTGTGATGATAAAACCATGCATTTTTTTAAATTGTCAAAGATGTTTTCCATTATTTTTATGAATTATATTGTTAAAAAAGTATGCCCTCAAAAACATTTCTTTCCCTCCTAACCTAGTTTTCATAAACATATAACTTCTTGCTATAACAACTTTGCTTACTACCAAATCAACCAAAATGAAATATAAATACTTGGGATATGATAAAATGATTGATATTGAAACAACCCCCCTAAGATTCATGATTCTATAATAGGTCATGTATATTTGGAATAATTATGGGATTAAATACAAGTGGATAAAAATTGTTATTACACAAAAAATTTATGAGAGTGGCCTCATGCATGTTACCAATTTTCCAACATCGGTACAATGTAAAAATTTAGTACTTTCTTATGCCAAGTATTATAATGTATAGACTAGATAAATTAGGGCCTCTAATGGTTTGGTAATTACATAATTAGATGGCCCATACTTTAATATTATTTTTAGATTACTAAATCATGATGAGGGCACAAAAATGAGTAAACAAATTAGGTAGAGCTTCTTTGATAATAGTAAATAAAAATAATTTACAATTCTAATCAATCTTGGATGAGAAATGAAATAAAAGGGCCATCTAAATTATGCAAACTAATATATACATCGATTTTTTTTATGAATTTTTATATAGGATATCACTCTTGAATAGGGTGATGGGTCATGAATAAACTTGTCATTTCTAATACTAGAGGTGTATGTTCATTAATAGAATTTGTCATGGGAAAATAGTTCATTGACTGGGTTCATATAATTAGTGATAGTTTTCATGAGCACTTGGTGAATCTAGAGTCTACACAACAATTTTTTTATGACTTCCTATTTGTTTTATTTAGTTGTAACCATGAAAGTATGGCACAATCTTTTATCAAGTGGGAAATACACCCCTACAACAATGATTCTTTATTAGCTTCCATAGATTACTCATGGAGTATAAGGAATTTCATAAGGGTTAATGATTTCTTCAAAATGCTGATAGTAAGAACATTAAAGGAGAATACTGATATGCATATTTATAAATAGGTTATTACATTAGTTATGTGTTATGCTAAATATTTCATATAGTTTCCCAAGTTCACATTTATCAAATTTGGGAGATTTGATGGTTTTATACATAGGTTGCCTAAATATAAAAATGATAAGATGATTTTTATTGAATTCTATAGACAATTGAGTGAAGTACATAATAAATACAAATAAATAAAAGTGGTAGGAATCTCCTTTACTATTGGATTGAGTTACTACATCTGCATGATAATAAATGATGCAATGAATATTAAAAAATCCATAACAAATTTCATAATGAATTTTCACACAAGGAGGTTCACATTTTGTAGTAATAAATATGTTGAAGATAGCCTCAGATTTGGTTCATGTTAATCACACTAACCTTAAACTTAATATTATTGGGAAGATTGTGAAAATGATTTTGATGTTAGAAAAAGAGATTATATGAGAATGTGTTTAAATATTCTAAAGTAATTTAGATTAGAATGAGTCACTACGCACCACCAATTTTTTGGTCCATTCAAGAATTGTGTGATCTTGAAGAACAAAAAAATTATTATAAAAAGATCAAAATCATGGTTACAAAATAAAATTTTAGAATACACTAGTGCTAGAGGCTTAACAAAAGGAGAACCATCAAATAAAAATAAAAAAAATAGTAACTTTTTCTTGATTCAACCAAGAACTATTGTGTTTTAAAGGAGCCAAAAGAAAAATGAAAGTCAAGGAGGTGATGTCGATGATCTAAGAAAACAAAAATCCTATAGAAAATGTATGTAGATGAGCCAAGAAATAAGCTTGAGATCAGATTACCTCTAACTATTAAATCTCAATAAAATGTTGGAAATACAACTTAGGGCACTGATTCTTCATTGCCAATAAATAACACCATAAAATAAGATCCTATTTATGGAATTGATATTGTGAAAGCATAATTTGTTCCATCTTCTCCTCACATTCCATATTCTCCCATTATAAATTATCCACCTCCATCTTCCACTCCTTTCTTCCACCCCCTATGTCTTTTATACCACATATTCATTCTCCACATCTTAAAAAAAAATTACAAAATGAGTTTCCATTATCACTTCTCAATCTTCCACTCCTCCCATTCTTACCACCTCTTCTAGATATGATACCCAAATGGTTGTCCCATAGATAAATTTGCCTCTACCTTGGGTACACCAAATGATTGCTAAGAAAATAAAATCCACCATTAGAGGCATTGGATCTAACTTTGATGTCATTGTCAATATATTATCAATTCATGCACCCAAGAAGGATAATACTATTGTGAGGTATTTTGACACACCAAATTAGGTAGAGGTGGTTAATCCCTTCCTCTACTGAAAGGAGACTTGTGGGAACAAATCTCCCCAAGGTCTCAATTACTAGGTCTTGGTACGTAGAGTAACCTAGTCAATTCACTGTGACCATACCATATCAAGGCTCTTTGGTGTGTATTTCAAATAGATCAATAGTCATAAAAATATTTAGTATACCTAAGGAACCCAAAAAATTATTTATTACGCTGATAGGTGTTCCTACAATGGCATCTAGGGGTGGTGTTTGGGAGTTGTAATGGTGTGAGAATGTTAGAATTTAATTATTTAACAATTTAATTATTTTGAAGCTGACATGATTAAATAAAAAAATAAAACAACAAATATGATGGTTTAAAAAAATAAAAAACCATATAAATACAAAAAAAATTAAAAAAAATGTAGAGTAAATCTAAAGAAATAAAAATTAAAGAAGAGTGAAAAAATAGGGTAAATTGAATTTTTTTCCCTATTGATTACATTATATTACAACATCATAATTAATAAATATATAATATACAAATAATCATAGCTAATTTATATGTAATATATAGATTTTACCATATCATATTATAATAGATAATCATAATTATTTATAGGTAATATATAGATTTTACAACATATTTATAGATAAATTTAAGTAACAAGAATGATATCTATCAGTGTATTTTACATAGATTTATATAAGATATGTATGCTAGTCTATGAATAAACATATGATTTGAAATGAAATCATCTATCACTTATAAGTTTAATAATACATAAATGAGAAATAGATAAGAGAATGCAATCAAAATAAACATTTAACTCAGATCATAACTCAGAACCTAAACTAATCTATGATAACCCTTTGATAAGAAAAGGAAAAAAGAGATAAGGTCAAGGAGAAAGAGAAGAAGATTCTACTTTCTAATATCATCTAACTTGGTTCTATTGAGTAGATGAATATTTGCGTAGACTAGTCCTTAGTTGAGCCAGACTTAGCACAACTCCAACCAAAGACAATGAAAGAGTCTATGGAATGAAGTAGCAGATCCAAATAGGAAAATAGAGTCACCACATACATGTGCAAACTAATTTTATCACATGAAAAAAAAAATTATATTAAAGATGTTTCTATTAAGGATCATTCAGGATTCATCAAATGCTCAGTGAGCTACAGAATTGGCTTCAAAATAGCTTCAACTCAAAAACCTATTTTAAAAAGTAAAGAAAATCATAAAAATAAAAAATGACTGGTCTCGTACTCTGAGTTATAATCTAAAAAGAGATATCTAGGCATAGTCTCCTTTTATTCTAAAAAAAATCCAAAGCATAACTATCTTAGTATTAAAAAACACCAACCATTATTACATCAAAAAGTTGATCTTATATAGGTATGCAAGCCTAAGGAATTTGAACTCAATCAAATTTTCCCAATAATGGGGTACTTATAAATAATCATCAACATAATTAGAAAAATGTGATTGAGGTAACATCTTGAGATATCTAACAAACTAAAGGCATGCCTAGAATTTGTGTAATTAAACCATGCCTCAATTGAATTTTCACAACTAAAAGTCATTGGGATTGCATCATGACTGCCAACTACCCACATCTTTGTGCAATCAATTGCCTTGCCTCTTTAAGACTAAGTTTGTTTTTTTATACCCTGTGTTTGATGATAATGCACATGTCATGATCATTATTTCTATCTTAATCATGATCTAGGTTGCCTTCTCAACCACTTTGACATTTGGGACCATGTTATAATTGATTCTGTAATTCAAATTGAACACATAATTGATTATTGGGCTCTGACAATTTTGATAGCCAAACAAGCCATCAAATTCAAGCTAGTTCTTTGATGGATATGATTCTAGTATGTCTTTTGATTTAATGGATACTACCACACATGTTATCCTTTTTGTTCCTTCATTACATTACTAGTTTGATTATGTGGGTCACACTTTGACACTTGGTAACCTTATCTCTCTCCCAATCCTTTTGATGATTTTGACATCTAGATAAGTTGTCAACTTTAGGCTCATGCCTTATTAATGATGCAACTAATGTGTCCTTAGCTCTGATGGGTTTCTTACCATGTAAATTCTCCTCACTCATCCATTTCCTAGTTTGGGGTTTTATGTATATTCTGACTGTTCTTATGGCTATGAGGCAAGATTTCACCATGCATCACAATTCCATTTGACCAATTTCTAAAAAACATTAAGGTCTACATGGACTTCCCAAGGGCTATGGTGCAATAATATTTCACCACACAACATCATCTCACTCACCAACTTGCCTGGGGATTTGACAACATCACTAATCTAACAAATTTCAAGGTCTACATGGACTTCCTAAGGGCTATGGTGCAATAATATTTCACCACACAACGTCATCTCACTCACCCACTTGCTTAGGGATTTGACAACATCACTAAGCCTACACAAACATATCTAGGATAGTAGAGCAATAATATTTAATGATTTGAAATCATCCCTCTCATTCATTTATTTAGAGGCTCCACACTCTATAAGAATATATCTAGGATAGTTAAGCAGTGGTATGATGCCATGTGACATCATCTTGATGACCCACTAACCCATAGGCATTACACTAGTGAAGACATCTTTGGGATACTGGAGTAGTAAGATTATGCCACATGACATCATCTCACTGACCTACCAACCTAGAGCATCATTGATGTCATTTCCCCATCAGTCAACATTGAACAAAATTAGCTAAGTATTTTGAAGTAGTGGAAAAGGGTTGTGTATCCCTAAGTAACTTATGAAATTAACTAAGTCCCACTGAGTGGAAATGTGGCATGTGGTTCTAGGTAAAAGTACAAAATTAATGAAGTTTTGAGACACTTTTTCAAATGGGTTGGAACCATCAGGATCCATGAAAGGTCATCGTGTGGAATAAAAAAATCATTAGGTACCTACAGGCAAAGAGTAAAAGAGCCCAGTCAATAATCTTTGATTTAAAATATAATGGATAAGAAATTTGAAATCAAATGGTTAAGGGAAAATTTTTAAAATGACTAAGTATATACTGAAAACTATGCACAAATTTAGCCATTAGGACTGATTCAAAAGTTAATTTCATCCATTTGAATGAAAGTGACTCAGTTAAAAAGTAAACCTTATAAACATCATTTTGACTTAAAAGGAAGTATAAATGGACCAAATTACTCAATAAAATAAGACATAAAAACTTTGAAATAGTTAGATAATTTATAAAAATCCAAGGCTAAATAGTCTAAGAGGAAGTTATAAATTGTGTTTCAAAACAAAAGCAAACAAAATAGACTAAGACTTAGTAGATTCATGCACATTTAGATTTTATCTTAATGCAGCCTAGATGCAAACTAAACAAGTAACCACAATAGACTCTTGAAAGGTATAAGACCAGACTACAAAGAAAAAGAGGGTCCCTATTTTTAGTTTAAAAATGGGGCATGTTGTGCAAGCAACAACAAAGATTACTTTCATATTTATTATGGACTCTTCTAGGGCATACTTTTTATAAATTTCCAAGCCAACATTGATAAGAATGAAGAAGATATGAATCTGTATTATTATAGTGTCAACAAAATAGATTTTATTGTATCAATCCATGAGGGTTATATTCAAAAAAATTAAGTAATAAGAGCAAAGTTGATTCAAAGTATTACATAAGAAAAGCAAACTCAAAAATATATTGATGAAAAAGTATGAACTATATAGTATATATATATATATAGTTCATAATATGTAGGTGAGTGAAAAACTGTTAAGAACCTAATATCTCACATACATAAAATAAATATAAATAATAAATATATATTAAAATTTTATTCCTTTTACAGTAAGAACCACTCTGAATCACTTATCGCTTAAAAGGGGATACCTCCTTATCAGACAAATGCTCTAATTGATTTGCATTTTTCTTGGATGATTTACAATAGTCAATGCTCCTTTATTTAAACTAATTATATTCTACCCAACTCTTACTTCTTATGCATGTGGTAATAAAATAATATTCCTTACTATTCATTACTATTCACTAATAAACTATTTATGTTATTTATTATATTAATGAATAGTAGTTTAGTACCACATGCATAAGAATGATGAGTTGGGTAGATTATACTAGTATAAATAAAAGGGCATAGGCTATTGTAAATCATCCAATCAAAATATATCAATCAAGATACAAATGCTCTGATAAGGAGGTAGTCCCCCTCAAAGTGGTAAGTGATTGTGGATTTATTCCTTCAAGCTAAAAAGGAATAAAATATTTATATATCAATATACATAGTTTTTTAAATATATGAGTGTAAAGTTTCTTAACATCTGGTATCATATCCCTTTCTAGGGCTATTTATATGATGTTTATTGCATGAACATTTTTTAGCTTCATTGCATCTTAGGGGTTTTCAAAATTTAGATCTACATCCTTTTATCTTATCCAAGTCAGAATTTGAAGCCAAAATCTATCATTTAAAAGTATAGATTTATATTTTTGTGACTATTATTTTGCATACATCTCTCCAATAGTCAGTAATATTGCCAAACCATTTCTAGGTTTTGTGCATCTTGGTGTAAAATTTCAAAAAACATTTTAATTTTTTAATTTAATTTAGTATCTATTTTTTATAGTGTAGAATTGATTACAAATATAAGTATCAATGACACAAAAAATAGTTATAAAGTTCCCAAAATAGTAGTATCAAGATATGTGGCATCCCCCATCAACTCAAAACATAATAACCAATTACATAATATAAAAATGGCCCCATACAGGTGGCTCATTGACCAACAATAATAGTAGTAACATATAGAAATCAACAAAAAACTAGCCACCCCAAAGGTGGCACAAAAGGCTTAAGCAGTGCCCTCCAACTAGTAGTGCAATCCATTTTATAGCCATGCTCAATTTCCACACTATCATGTCCTTCAGTCAAATCTTTATCTCTAACAAGTCCCATCTGAAGTTTTCCAACACCCAATTGTGGGGGGTAATGGTCAACTTTCTTCAATAGGCCTTTCATGTTGTTCATTCTTACATAATCCAAGACATCATCCACATCCAAAAAACCACCCCATTCAATTAGTTTCTCTAGTTTCTCAAAAAATACATTGACATTATCATCGATCACCTTCCACATAGTCCTATGGGCATCTTGATCCTGTATCATGTGAGTCAATTCTTGTGGAGAAGATGTTGTTGCCATAGTCTTATCAAAAGATCCAAGGTGTAGGTTCAAGTCAAACAAGGCAAAGGCTTCCTCTATTTATTTGATAATACAACTTCCCAATCCATCATTATGTACATCCCTTAACATATTTTCATTAGCTGATAGCCAGCTATCAACCCCATTCTTATAAGAGTCGATCAAATTTATCCATTCCTACTTAGGTGATCTACCTAATCAAAGTATGAATCCTTTATTTAATGTAATTCATGCTCAGTAATTTTTATCTTAGAAACTAAATGATGGTATATTTCCCAATCGGGGTAAGGTTTCATCTTGGAATATCCACTAGAGAATAGCAAGTAATTAGAAGTGACTTTGAGAAATCTAGTTCTGAGAAATTTTTCCAGCTGATCCTGAAACACTTTCATTTGTAGGAAATTTTTCACGGAGACAAAACAAAGAATGACTTCCATTGAGAAGTCAGTAAGCACCCTAGCCTTTCTTTGGAATATCTCAAGGATCCTTTGCTTCCATAAAAACCATAGAATCTTAGTTGAAAAAATAAGCCAAAATTTATAAAAAAAAGGGTGAACTTTAACTTTAAGACATGCATAACCAAAAGAAATATTTAGCCAACCAATTTCACATTTAAATACCACATTCCAACACTTAAGATAGATTTTTCATAGCTTAGTTTCATATGGACAAGGAAAAAAAACATGATCAATAGTTTTAATTTCACTATAAAAAGAACAAAAAGGCTTATCAAGTCCACAATTACTCAAGATAGAACCAATAGCCAGCTTTTTATACATTAATATCCATCAAAAACAAGATTTTTTAGGTTCAAGGTAAGAGGCCCAAATGACATCAAATCTAAAAGACCAGGCATATAGAAGATCATACATGGACCAAATGTGATTGAAGGTGAGGTAGGGTACATTTAAAAAGGAAAGCTTTTTATAAATAATTTGAATGGAGAACTCAAATAGAGGGGTGACTTTAATCCACTTCACACTATCCCAAAACACAACCTCCTCTTTCATGAAGACCACATTATTCTTCCCCTTCAATGCTTTTTGGAGAAGGTTATGTGTTGTGTGGCAAGAATCTAGTTTCTAGATCTAATCTCTGACCAAGAAGCCCAACCAACATTAGAATAGAGGTCCTTGAAATCCCTTAATCCCTTAGTATACCATTTAAAGGTAGAGCAACCCATGATGAGGAAAATTAGTCTCATATTGATATACAAGTTTGACCATAAATATCTATACCCCTAACAAGATGTCCTAAACCATTTGAAAATGTGTTTAACTATGATGAAGAGTTTAACTACATCCCAGGCTAACTGAATGGAAGCAAAGATAGGTGAACAAAACACTTTAACATGAAAGGGACCAATGAGAATATCTAAAATATTCAAACCTTCCTAGAATGTTTTTCCTTTTGAAAAGCCTCTCAAAATATTGTTTCTAACTAGAACCTTTTAGGGCTCGTCTCCTTTGAATGCTTTGATGATCCAATTTACTACTAGTGTTATACCCTGTAGCTTAAGATATTTTAACCCCAGGCCCCTAATATTTTTAGGATTTGAGAATAATTTCCACTATTGGTGTAGGCCTTTTTTCCATTGGGTTTTTCCTACATAGTTGTATTAGCTTGCTTAGGGCTCTAGAGGTCACTTAGGTTATTTGGAAATATTAGTACCATATTCATTGGAATGTGTGGGATCTTTCCCTCTCAAACCTATATATACCTTTCTCCTTTTGTATTCTTAATTTAGTGAGCCAGAGAGTTATTGCTATTTTATGTATTGTGTATTATTTGAGATACTTAATTGTGAGTTGTGATAGCTTTGAGAGATATGAGATTTGTGAACTTCATCTCTTTGTGTAAGCAATTCATCTTCATTCTTGAATCCAATCTCTTTATGCAGTATTCTCACTTTATGGTTCCAATTGCTTTTCAACTATGTGATGTGTGATTTCTTAACTCATATGATCACTTTACATGGCCATTCATTGATATGGAGATCCTATCAAATTATTTTATGATATTAGAGTGCCAATCTGGTATTTGATTATTTGGTTTTTTTGTTGTTAAGATTTCATTAAAATCTAGAGTTTATTTGCATATTTGTGAGGAAATTTTTTAGTGGGTTTACAAAAAAAATTTGGGGTATTTTTTTGAAACCTCAAAAACCTTGAGATTTGTTAAAGTGACCAAAAAATTATAGGGGCTTTTTTGCATGTAAACTATTGATGCAGATCTAGTTTCTATGCATGCCTTACTAGTGGAAGAGGTAAACAAAAAATTCTAGGAGGTTTCAACAACTTATTAGAAAGATCTGCATCCTTTTTAGCATCTACCACCTCTGCATTGGTTTTTCTTGGGAGGATATAAACTTGTTGCATTGGCACCATCTATTGGAGCATTGAAATCATTATTTCTAGATCTACTTTGAAGCATTCTTTGTTTCATTGAGATCAGCATGGATATCTCTGAGATCAACATATTCTTCTATTTATATTTAGCATTTGGAAGTATCCTCCATAGGCATCAATCAGATCTAGGCTCTGCATAATGGTAGTGTAGATATGATCTAGGCATTGGAATTTCTTATCCACATATATGCACATGGATCTAGTCTATTATGATGCCATTACTCAACATCCCCTCACTGTGCAAGTCAATCCCATTTACCTACCATGAAGATAAGTGACCTTGCAAGTAGATGTGTTGGTATTATCATTAAAGTCATTGTGTGTGTATACCATGTAGTGTTTTTGTATAGGATGCTAAATAGAAAAAGGTCCAACATAGATCTCTTGGTGCCTCAAATAAATTTTCAAACAACTCACCAATTCACCAATTCTTTGGGTTGGAATCCTCCACCTCAGATCTAGTCCTATCATCATCCACCTGCTCTTCTAGACTTTCACCATCTATAACTATTTCACCCCCTAAATCTTAGATTTTATGTGTAGATGGTGCCTATTTTTAGTGTTACAATGAATGTAAATGTCATACTACATGGTACCAATCACTATTGATTCTACACTTCATGTTTTTACCATTATGCTTCCCCTTTGCATTACAAATAAGTAGCAGTAGCATGGAGTACTACTAATTTGAATTGCATAAATACAAGTCTTTTCTATTTGACATTGATGGAGGTGTGGAGATAGAATGCATCTAGATAGAAGATGGATCTATCTCTTAGAAGAATGGTGGTGGAGGAAAGACTATCATCTACGTATGGGGGTCTGACATTATCCTAAGGGGCTAGTTGTGGTGTGTCTTGGAGTGGTGATTGTTGGCATGGAGTCTCCACCTTGGAGGTGCCTCTAACTCTTTTTCTCATATGCAAAAGACATATACATAATAATGCCCTAAAAAATTAAAAGTTAAAGAATGTTTTAATTTTATTTAAAATAGCTTTTTTTTATTTTTTAACTTTTAATTAAACACCTTCATATAAGCCTTTTCTTTTAAACAAGCACATAGGGGTGTATGGGTGGGTTTATTTTTTACTTTAGTTGCCTTGAGAAAGTCCATGGTTCAGTTTCATTTCCAACAAGTGGTTGGAAGGCTAGGTAACCCCTTAGCATCAGGCATATTTTAATAATTTAGAGCAATTTTTTAATTAAAAAAAGGACTATTGATAGGAATTTGTTTTGTTAATATCTTGTAAACAATATCTCTAAATTGAGTGCCATCTTTTACAAAAGTCTATATTTTTTAATTTCCCACATAGCTATCCCATTTTCATTATAAAATTCACTAAATTATAAAGTGCCCAAAATTTGGGGGCCTACCTAACTAGTTCACACATTTATTTCTCCTTATACAAATGCATTATCTTTAGAGTCCAATGTTCTCCTATTTGCATTTCATGTATACTATTTTTTTAAATTGTACTAATTTCTCATTCTCATGGATGTATTATCAACTTAGTTTGATGTCCACTTTTTGAGATGTGCATTATCACTTGTGTGTTGTTTACTCATACCTATCTAGACATATTGTCAGTTGAGTCTGATGTCCTCACATTAAGCATATTTGTAATTACAAACACAAGGGGGTCTCTTTTTATTATATTAGGGAGATTATTGTGGGCCCTACACTCTTTTTTATGCACATTCAATTTTTGTAACTGTTACCTATACCCATTTAGTGATTGTTTGCATAGATTACTTCTGTATTCTTGGATGCATTGTCAGCAGAGCTTGATGTCCATTCAAGTGTGCATTATCACTTGTGCATAGATTGATCTCATTTGACTAGACTCATTTTCAATGTAGTCTAAAGTCCATCTCTAGAGCATGCACTATTACCTCTAGATGAGGAGAGGTTTTTCATCTCTAGTGATCCTTCTTGGGAAGGACAACTATGATTCATGGTGTGCTTATATGGAACACTTGTTCACATGCAAGAATCATATTCCATTTCTATATGAATAGATTCTTGTACCCACTGATCATGTTTGGTTTAATAAGTGGGATAATACTTGTGAGAAGGTTTTTTCCACTCTATTACTACATGTTTCCATGGATCTTCATTTCCATGTGGAACATATAGAGTGTCCATGCACTGTTTGGAGAATCTTATAGTTCTTTTTCAAAGATCTTGTTGAAACCTACATCAAACCTCCTTTATTGCCTATTGTCTCTTCTAAAACTATTGTAATCTCACCTCCTACTTTTGTTTCCTATGATGACACATTCCAAGTGGACATTGTTATTCTTTTAATCAATCCCTCATTATAGGATGAGATTTTGCTAGACCTTAGTTGTCTCATTATAGATTATTCATCTATTCCTGTGCATATTGTTGCTCTTTCAGAGCCTTCATAGACTTGCATTTTGGAGTAAATTACTAATTTTGGTGAGAGTATACACATTGAGAGTATTGAAGACTCATATGTCCTTGTAGATGTTCATCTTGTAGATCCTAGTGCTTCATCTATAGACTAGTCTTCAATTTTGATGGTTGTTGAGCCTTACTTTCCTATTCCCATGGGCATTATTTCAGTGAATGTTCCATGTCTATCTTCTTCTCTAGCTATTCTCTCCCATTCATTTTATGCATCTTCATTACCATAATCTACTATTAGGCTTATGATTCCTGATCAAACTTTGGCACATTCGAGCATTAATAAGGAGACATTTGGCCATTTTTTTGAGATATACATCTTGATTCTTACACGCATTCAACTTGAATGTGAATTCATCATTTTGATAGCTCAAGGTTTCTTTATTTTGAAAGGAAGAGACAACATTTATTTTATAGGGACATATTGGATTCTAGATTATACCCTAGCTGAGCAAGGGGATTTTTTAGGTCATCTGCTCAAATCTAGACCAACATGGGACTAATCTTAAGTTGTGTGTATCCTAATAGTGAATCAAACCTCTGGATAAGGCCAACTTCCTTCTGGATCTATCACCTAAACTAAAACTAACTAGGAAAAAGGAGAGAAAAATGGTAACAAAGCATGAAACATGTAAAGGAGGTGATGCACTAGTAATGTGATTGTTCATCCACTCTATTTGAACTTCTAACAACTCCAAATGGTTGTCTATGCATCAGTATTTCATGTCAAGGTTCTGTTGTTTCCAAAATTAGCTTAGCTCATTTTTGGAAACAACCCCTATGAAACTTATTCATTTCATCTTTCCTCTCTCTAAGTTTATTTTCGAGACAGGTTCTTCTCATTCTCGTCCTGGTCCAACTACACCTTTTGAAATTTGTAATGTCTTGTTACCACATCTTCCCTAAAACGTGAAGGTCAGTACAGTCTCAATGTGCCCAGGGGACCAAAACCTGCCTATTTTAGACTCGGTGTTTTATTTCTTCCATTTTCGTGCACAAGCGGCAAAATTTGCCGCTAATGCATTTTTAACCTTTGAAATGCAAAGGCAGCAATTTTTGCCGCCCTTACATTTTTAACTACAAGGGCAGCAATTTTTGCCACCCTTGCATTTGAACCTTCAACTAACATGTAAGGGCAGCGATTTTTTCCACCCCTGCATGCCTTGATTTCCATGTGTGACATTTATTGACGTGCACAGTGGGTTGTTGGGGTCAATTTTCACCCCATATAATCCGATTTCAACCTTATTTTTATTCATTCTTCCTCCTCTCCTCCTACCCTTTACATTTGGACAATCCAACGAATGAGTTGTAGCACATTTTAGTGGATTTGAGCTTACTATGTGTATGACTTTCCAGGTAAGTCTTGTTTTTAGCATTTATTTCTTTTCCTTCCTCCTTCTTAGCTTCATTTTTTATTTTTGTTGTTGTTAGGAGTGTTTTTTCTTTTGTTTTTCTTTCCTTTCTCCCTCCCCGTTGGCCTTCCCTTTTTATTTTCCATGCTATGGTGGTGATTTTTGCCACCCCTCCCCTTTTGCCCACGGTTTTCTTCTAGAAGCCTGCACGGGTGGTGATTTTCACCGCATGTGCCTCTTAGCTGCAAGTTTTGCCTTTTACTTATGTGAGCGGTGAATTTTTCCACCAGTGTAGGCTGATCCTACACAGGCAGTGATTTTCACCACCCATTCCCTTTTTTCCCAAGACTTGCATCGGTGGCAAATTTTGCCACTGATGCAAGCCAGAGATGCAGGGGCAACAAATTTTGTTGCCCCTACGCTTTCTCCTCTGATCTGTAGAGGTGGCAAATTTTGTCGCCCATGCAGGCTGATCTTGGAGGGGTGGCAAATTTTGACACCCTTACACTTTCCCCTCTGATCTGTAGAGGTGGTGAATTTTGCCACCCATGCAAGCTGATCTTAGAGGGGTGGTGAATTTCACCGCCTCTACACTCTATCTTTTCTTCATGCAGGGGTGGCAATTTTTGCCATCCATGCATTTCTCCTCCAAATTTTTTTAACTCTAGAGGATTTTTTCCTCTTTTCCTTTCTTTCATTTCCTTCCTCATTTTCTGACCCAATTTCTAACCCGACCCTTTTAGGTACCCTTCCTTGGTCATGATCACTTAATATGTGAATTCCGTAGCTTGCCCCCTTTTCCCTAATTGTGTGATCATGACTGCAGTACTTTCAGAGAATTCTTGCTTGTCAACACCCGTTCGACTGAGGCTAGTTCTAATGTTTGAAACGTTTCCCAAAAAGGCAAAGACCATAAAGTACAAGTACCAGGGCATCTTTTTGATCACTTCAGTTACCTCCAATGTTGATGACATCAGGGACATAGAAATTGGCCACATGGATATGGCTGAGTTCGTGACTCGAATGAAGGTAACTAACCCAAGCTCTAAAATGAGGAGGATTGTTGAAAGCAACATTCACTTGGTTGCCACTTTCTTGGTGGTAGCACATCATACAGAGTTCATCCTCCAGTGTGCCCACTTCTACAACAAAGAGACAAGATCAGTCTCAGATGCCAGTGGCAATGTGATAATTTGGATGGATCCCAAATTCATTGACAAAGTCTTCATGTGCCCTCCTACTACTGAAGTGCTAAAGATTGACTTCACAAAAGCCCAGAAGGAGTACGACAAGGACCCTAAGAGGGAAAAAAAAGTGATGAATAACAGGTGGTTGAAGACACCCAAAACTAATCTATCCAAATGGTTGCAGAACTTCTCGAGGAGCGATTTCATTGAAGAAGTTGGTGACTTGATCACCCTTCTTAGTAGAGTGTGAGGCCTCCCGTCTTCCTCACAGTTATATGAGTGGATGTACCTATTCATTAAGATCATCCTCTAAGGTAAGTAGGTCATCTTTTGGGGTGAGCAGATTAGTAACACCCTTCATGAGTAGCTAACCAAGATATAGACTTCTTCCAAGTTCTATATGACCTTGTACCTTGTGTACATAGCTGCCTCGATGTGAACCTTTCCAGGTTTGACAACTAAAGGGGATAGAAAGACCACCTCGGTCTACTCATATAACCCTCAGTTAACACTTCAAAGATCAATCTGCCATTTCAAAAGGGTAAATGATGCTTTTTTATCATATTTGTATGCCTCTTTGACCCTTAGCTCGAATAGAAGAGAGTATTTAATGAGGCTTGGACGGTCATCAACGACTACGGTTGTATGTTCCTTCAATTTCCCACCTTCTATTATCTTTGGGTTGGCTTTTTCCAAGGCTATCCCTATATGCTCCCCAGGTTTACTTCTGACAAGTTAGTTCTAATGGAGCTTTGTCAACAACTGGCTATCATGCATACTAAGCAAATGGAACTGAAAAAGCCAAGTTTCAAATTTTTAGTCAAAATTGGAAGATACTCTATTGTGACAGTAGCCAAAGCTAAATTCATGGAAACAAAGATGTAGCTGGTCACTCTAAAACAATTTAAGAGAAGAGACAAATTTGACTATAGGGGAGTCAAGGAAAAAATCAGGTGAAAGACTCAATTCCATGAGCCTATGATCGAAGACATCTGGGTGGACCTAAGAATAGCTGAAGAAATTAGAAGAATGGACTATAGCAGGCTAACCCTAGAACAAATTGAGTATTTGGGGCTTACAGAGATTCCCCCCAATTTGGTCGATGATGGGAGCATTATCAATAGCAGGTACCTGGCTAAAAAGATTGTTGGTTCCCCTCTTTCTCCAATTTAGTGGTCTCAAAAAGAACTAACTTCTTTTAGGAAGAGATTTGAGCCAATATTGGCTAACACCAATGATTTTTTAGTGGCTAAAGGGATCGTACTAAAAGAATTTATCACGAGATCAGAGGCTGAGTTCCAAGTAGAGATGAGGAAAAAAGTAGAAAACAAGACCAAAAACAAAGGTGATGTTCCTTCCCCATATAGGCCTCACAAGCCTAGAATCATCTTTTTTTAAAAAAATCAAAGGTTACTGAAGAGCCAAAAGTAGTGGCTAAAGGAATTACAGAGCAGAGCTCTCAGACACAAGTAGCCCAACTAATGGAGACAGATGACCGGCCTTCAGAATAGCAAAAGACTGAGCCTCTACCTTCCCAAGAAGAAGCACAACCACTTAAGAGCATCTCTCCTTCTCTACCTCAATCTCCTGTGGCATCTCCTTTTCCTCTCTCTCCTATCAGTGTTCCTTCTTTTAGAGCTGCCTCTCCTTCTAGAGTTATATTTGGTGATCCTCAGGGCACTTCTAAGGATACTCTTTGCTTCTCTAGATCCATTCCTAGTTTGGCATCTCCTTCTTTCAATCTGAGAGAAAGATCTGCACTTGAGCCAAAATCAACAGCTAGTATAGTTTTACCTATTACTCCAACTATGACCATTGTTACCACTAGCAGTATAGAAGTTACCATGGTAACACCAGCTACGAGAACTATTTCCACAATAAGTACTTATCTCCCACCTTGGATGTCAGCATTCACACCTAAAAGAAAGAAGCTAGCCATCTCTACAGATGACATTAATTTTGGCAAAATAATGACAGTGAAAGCTAAGGCTCCTAAGAGACCAAGGATCCTCTCAAAATTGGTTGAGGAAAAGGGGCATAAATTTCTAGAAATAGCTAAGCCTCTACAGGATGTGATCCTTGAGGGTTTTGAAATGAATATCTATTCCATCTCTCGTGTTAAACTTGGCAAAGTTACTCATGAAGGTGCGAAAAGTGATATATAGTCTGCAATAGACATCATGGTCTAGAAATTTGACTGAGAAAAGGACATGAAAGACTATTATAAGGCCAAGACAGAGTAGCTAACAGCGGTAATAAAGAAATTCACTCTTTCCCCTGAAGCGGTGACTCTAGAGGCCTTCTCTATAGATGACCCTGTCACTCAAAAGGCATAGAAAACTTACTTGAAGGGGAAAGTACTGGAGGATTACATTGAAAAGATGCATACTCAAGGAGTTTCCTTGCTTATGGAGGTTATAGAAAAGATAGACAAGATGAAGAAGGTGAGGGCAGATTTAGATAACTTTGTCTCTCTTATCTCTCAAGATATTGACAGTACAGAAAAATATCTTAGCAAATGGAGGGAGATGAAAGATATGAAAAGAAACACTTTGATATCTATCGATGTCATTTCTAGCAAGGATTCTTATGTTGAGATCAAGGAGTCACTGATATATAAGATACAGGTACTCAAGGAGTTGATTGAAGATCTCAAATCTTCCAAGGATGCTAGTGAGAAGAGTGACACAGGCCTATTAAATAGATTGGAAGAACTACCCTACAGCCTCACTTCTAGGGATAACCAATTTCTCTCAGCTAAAGAAATGATCCAAGGTTTCAAAGGGATGATTCAAAGAGATTTTGAAGAGAAAGCCTTCTCAATGACTTCTGTGGACAATATTTTGGATACTCAGTTGACTCTAGACAATCTGAGATCCAAGTTAACTAGTCATGCTAAGGCAATCACAACATTGAAGGATGCTTTAATTAGAGCCAGGGTCATCTCCAAGAACATAGTTGTGTTAGACAGTATAGGAATTCAGGCATCTATTGCTATGTACGATGCTCATCTAAAAAAGTTTGGCGGCAAGAACTAAAGTTTTTCCCCTTCTCTCTTTTTCTTTTTTTATGCACTTTTGTCTTGAGAAAAGTGCATGCAATTTTGTAATATGTAATTACATGTAAAAATTCTAGAAAAATATCTCAAAGTCAAAGATGAGTCATCTTTGACTAAGATATTTTTGTATTTTAATATTTTCTAAATTTTGAGAGTTTCTCCCTATATATAGTGGAGACCTCTTTTGTAAAAGGATCTTGGATAATAGAGAGCAAAAACTCTGCTGAAATTGAAACACTTTTTGAGACTTTGTGCTCAACTTGTAAATCATATTTTGTTAAATGAATAAGAAGCAGGTTTATTTCAGATTTTGTGTTGAAATTATCTGTGTTATTTAAGAAACAGTTCTTATGTCCTTTTTTTTGATAATCTCTTGTTTATCTGATTTAATAAGTAAAGTGGGTGTGTTAATATTATTTGAAGGCATTTCTAAAAGGTAAAAGAGAGACTTTGAGCTACTTTTATCTTTGTGATTCTGTTATCTTTTGTAGTTTCATGTGGAGACTTTGTGCTTCATTTCACTCTATGGTTACGTTTGTTTCGAATCGGTTAAGGAGGCTACAAAAGACTTTGTGCTTACGTGAGTTTTCTTGTGAACTTTGTTATTTCAGGTGATTTTTTGCTCCACGTTGAATACCATTCCTGAAAGAAGAGGAATGTTGTTAGCTAAGGACTAGGATTTCTCTCTTTTGTTCCTTATACATCACCTCTGAAAAAAGAGAGGTGGATGTTGTTATACCACCCCATGTGTTATTTTCTACTTGATTATATATATACATTTAGCGTATAAATATTCATAGGGAACCTCCCCTTGATGAGAAGAGAGATTTACCTCATCCAGTCTGGTAAACCCACACTTTTTGTGGTGTAACTCTCTCTATGTTGTGGTTGATATACCCATTTTTTTATCAGTTAGTTGATGACAAAATATTCACCCAACAGTTTTTGGCAACTCCGTTGGGGAATTACAAACATGCATTTTGAAGCCTCAAGCTTCAACTTGAAGTAGTTTCAGTCCCTTTTTTATTTGAAATATGGAAACTCCACGCTACACAAGAAGCAAAAGAGCCAAGGATGTTTTCAACCCCGTGTTTGAATTGGCACAACAGAGCAATTTTGATCTGTTTCCTCCACCACCTTTCCTCCAACGGTATAAGAGTTTTCCTCCTGACCTTATCAGGTCATCGACGCAAGGTAGAGCTTCTTTTCCTACTGTAAATCATGCCCTACCTATAAATACCCCACCAAGGTTCATTATCCCACCATTTAATCCTCTTATCATAATGGCTCAAGGCTCGTGGGGCAATTCCTTTGGTCTTCTTAATTTGACTACACCTTTGCATGAACTACCTCATAGTTCTAGAAAAAAAATTCCTAAGTTTTTTGGTGACGAGAAGGTTCATCCCGACGAGCATATTGCCACTTTCTCTATAGCATGTGGCATAATCGGTGTGGAATTTGAGGATGTAGCAGTGAGACTTTTTGTAGAAACTTTGCAAGGTGCTACTGCAGACTGGTTCTACCACCTGCAGGCTGGGTCAGTGACTGACTGGGACACTCTCAATGCCAAATTCAAAGCTAGATTTAACCCTATTGAAGATGCACATGCTTTGTTAGCATAGCTAACTCAGATGAAAAAAGAATCCTAAGAACCCATGAGGGATTTCATATCCAAATTCAACAAATTAAGGAACTGGAATCCAACTGTTGCTCAGCCCACGTCGGAGAATCTCAAGTGCTTTTTTATCAGCTCATAGCTTCCTGAAGTAAGTTTCTTGTTGAGGCGAGCTGGCCCTATGGATCTAGCATTGGCTCAAAATTTGGCTACTGAGATTGAAGATGATCTTATCCTGGTAGGTAAGATTAGAAAAGACCCTAGTAAAAATAGATTGTCCTCATCTAGTGAAAGCTCTTATACAAGTACTACAGATCCTATGGTATAAAAATTGATGAATGAACTGATAGCTTTAAAGAGGCAAATAGCCCAAGGTACGTCTACCCCTACCTATCGAGATATGCCTAGGACAATGTTCCAGAATCAGTAATATCAAGATAATACTACCCAGAACCAAGGGCAACCAAATCACCTGCCTCCTCCAGGGAAATTGGCCATTGAAGCAACACCTGCCAATTTAGCAGTCGATTACCTAGAGGTTGTACATGACTATTCACTCCAACCTCAATTAGACCAACAAGATTTTGCTAATCTCTTCGATCAATAAGGAGAAGAATTAGCTGGTGACTCTAATATTGGTTTCCTAGATTACCAAGATGAAGCTGGAAGTAAAGGAGAAAGATTGGATGGATCCTATGTTGTTTTTACTAGATCTCAAAATCATTCAGCTTCATAGACTAATAAAAGAAAGGCAGAAGAAGAACCCCGACCAGCAATTTCTATCACTAAATGAGGGACTCCATTGCCTCCTCAATTAAAAGATCAAGTAGTTCACAAAAAAGTAAATACCTCCAACCACCCCATACCTTCCCCTTCAGTTGCTCACACTAGTGCCACACCTACTAAAGTTCCAGATGATGGACTCTCTTCCTCTATTTCAAATTCTTTTTAGCTATTTGATATGATTGATCATGCTAGAAAGAATAAAATCCAAATGACAGAGATTGAATATTTGAGGGCTAATCTAGAACAATTAGATAGGTTGGCAGAATATGTGAAAAACAAAGCCGTCCCCATAAGACAAGATTCTTTAAAGGCCGTTCATGATCTCCCTAAAGATAAATCTACCCAAAATAATCTTGTTGTGACTCCTCCTGTTGCTCCCAAGAAAATAGAACCTTTTTATGTTTCCCTACTAATAAATGGTTACAAACTGAGTAATTGCATAATAGACTCTAGAGCCTCGGATAATGTCATGCCTGTGAAGGTGGCAGATTCCCTTGGCCTAACTTTGATGAAAATTTTTGGAGGTGTTTTTCTATGGAAAATAAGCAAGTTCCACTCTTTGGTCAGATAAAGACGCTCAATTTACTTTTGTGGCTTTTTTAGAAAAATGGATAAAAATGACGGTTCTAGTGGCTGATGTTCTAGCCTCTTATGGCATCCTGCTCAGGCAAAATTTTTGCAAAGATGTTGGAGGTGAGCTAAGTATGGACTTGTCGGAAGCAAGGATCCCAATTCAAGGTGTTATGAAGAAGTTGCTTCCTGAAAAAGAGGCAAGGTATGTAGTTACCCGATCGTCAGCACCAAAAGCTCAAATCTTATTTGAGTCTTCAGGCATGGGCAATTACTTCCTATCTACAGATGAGATCCATGAGGCATTTGATGAAACTCTTACAAGTAATAACTTGAAATTGTGTTTAACTAACATGGTGGCTAAATCAGCAAAGCAAAATGAACACATGGGAGAACCTCTTTCCCAAAACAAAAGAGTTTTCAAAGAAAAAGTGGTGTCTAACGAGGTATGGACCTTAGAATTTGATGGCAGCTATTCTTATACCAGCTCAAGAGCTAGGGTTGTGTTGGTATCTCCTCAAGGAGACATTATTCCTTTGTCCTACAAGTTGTAGTTCAACAACACCAATAACACAGCTAAGTACAAATCCCTATTACTTAGATTACATGCTGCCAAAAAAAAAGGCAGTAGGCTACTCCATGCTAAAAGGGACACCGAGTTGGTGGTCTATCAGGTAAAAAACCTCTATCAAACTAAGAATAAAAGGTTGTGCCACTATTGCAATCTGGTTTGAGATCAGATTGAAAATTTTGATGCTTTCAACATCTCCGTCATTTCAAGGGAATTCAATGATAGGGCAGATGCATTGGCTATTCTACTACTCTCTTGGTTTCCCACCTAGATTTTAAGGGAGATAAGTACACTATTGAACTGGTCTTTTAGCCAAGTGTACCTGATAATGCCAGCCATTGGCAAGTATTTAACAATGATGATCAAATCATTGCCTTCTTGGAGCAAAAGGATAGCTTTGAACAATTGCATTTTGAAGGTAGTGAACTCTGGGAATGTGAAGCAACTTTTGAATCAAACATGAACACAGGTGAGGATTTATTGTAGCTTAAAGGGAATAAGATCCCCAAAAGCTTGGTTTCCCTAGAGAAATTGTTTGATAACCATGACAGGTTTATTAGACAATAATGAATAGATTCAAACTCCTCTCAAGATTTTGATCAGGTAAACCTGGGAACCAAGGGAGATTCTAAGATGTTAAACATTGAGAAATGCTACACTCCCAAGGAGAGATTTAAGCTTGTTAGTTTACTTCACCAATATATAGACATATTGGCTTATTCCTATGATGATCTGAAATCACTCAGGCTAAATGACATCTACCATGACATACCTCTTAAGGCAAACTCTGTACCTTACAAGCAAAAGTCCAGGCAATATAATCTAAAAGTCTCAGGTACTATTTTAGCTGAGATATAAAAAATGCTTGATGCCCAGATTATTTTCCCAATCCATCACTCCACATGGATTACCAACATAGTGCCTGTCAAAAAAAGAATGGTGAAATTTGATTCTGCGTGGATTTTAGGAACTTGAATCAGTTATCTTTAAAAGATAACTACCCTCTCCTTATCATGGATCAAGTCCTGTAAATGGTAATAGGTTCAAAAATGTTATCAATGCTGAATGGTTTTTCAGGGTACAATCAGGTCGAAGTTGAAAAAGCAAACCAGCATAAGATGGCCTTCACCACACCTTGGGGCACATTTGCCTATCGAAGGATGCCTTTTAGTCTGATAAATGCAGGCACCACTTTTCAAAGGGCAATGGACCTCACTTTCAAAGATGAGATGAGTAAGTTCATTGTAGTGTACCTGGATGATTTGACAATGTTTTCAAAACATCATTTTGACCATGTCCACCATTTGCAAAGAATACTGGAATGTTGTCGTCAAAACGATATTTTTTTAAATCCAAAGAAGTCTATCTTTGGGATGACTGAAGGAAAACTTCTCAAACACATTATGTCCTGAGAAGGTATTAAAATTGACTCAAAAAGAGTTAAGTCCATTCAGAAACTTACTTTGCCTACCAGTAAAATTGCAGTTCACTCATTCTTCAAAAAGGTGAATTTTCTCCAGAGATTCATTCCTAAGTTTGTTGAGAAGACCCACCATATCATCAATATGATGAAAGGAAATGCTACCTTTAGGTGGATTGCTGAAGGTAAATCAACATTCAAGGACATCAAAGAAGCAATTGCTCATGCATCAGTCCTAGTTTGTCCAGACTACACCAAAAACTTCAAAATATACAGTTACACCTTTAAACATACACTCTCAGCCATTTTAGTTCAACAAAACCAAGAAGGTGTAGAATCTCCTATCTCTTTCATGAGTTGTCCACTCAAGGTTCATGAGATAAAATATTCTAACATGGAGAAGCATGCATATACGGTGGTCAAAGCAGTCAAGCATTTCAAGGTTTATATCCTGAACTCACACACCGAAGTTCTCGTACCTGATACAATAGTGAAGTCCATTTTGACTCAGTAGGAGTTTGGTATGAAGAGGGGTAATTGGATCACCAAGATTCAAGAGTTTGATCTGGACATCAAACCTACCAAGCTCGTGTGGGGGAAGGGTCTTTACCAGTGGATCACCAACAACATTCCAAATGAAGCAGAAAGTGAAGAAATAGAGATCAAAGGTGTGCCTACGGTCCTCTTTGTTGCCACTACTGATGAGTGGTATTCTGACATTGCCCATTTTCTGACATATGGTGAATGTCTCACCCATCTTTCTTATAAAGAGAAATAGAATGTTAAGTTAAAGGCTACTAGTTATGTTCTATGAGATAATGGTCTGTATAAAAGGAACTTGGATGGGGCATTTCTTCGTTGTGTTGATAAGGCGCAACAAGATAAACTCTTGGAGTTTTTCCACAATTTGGCTTGTGGAGGGCATTTTTCTGCACCGGTGATAGCACACAAGATTCTACAAGTAAGGTATTATTGGCCCATGTTGTTCCAGGATGCCTATAGATGGGTGCGTACATGCAAATTGTGTCAACAATTTGTTGGAAAGCCTAAGCTGGATGTTTTGCCTCTCAAGCCAGTAGTAATCAAAGAGCCTTTTCAACAGTGGGGTGTTGAGTTCATTAGCACAGTCAACCCATCTTCAAGTGTTGGGCATGATTATGTCCTCACAGCAATGGATTACTTTATCAAGTGGGTGGAGGCCATCCCAACCAAGCACACTACGTCTGAAGTGGTGTGCAGCTTTTTCAAGGAAAATATCATCTCCCAGTTTGGGGTCCCACTCAAGGTTATGATAGATAATGTGGCCTATTTTTCATCACATGAAATTACTCAATTTTGTTTTTATTATGGGATTACCCTATCCCACACTTTAGATTATTTTCCTCAGGGAAATGGCCAAGCAAAATCGAGTAATAAGAACCTGGTCACTATTATCAGAAAGTTGGTCGACGACAACCAGAGAACATGGCACAAAGCATTATATGATGCTTTATGGGTAGATAGGATAACATCCAAAAAGGCTATAGATATGTCACCTTTTTAACTTCTATATGGATTGAATGCAAAAATCCCCATCACCCTTGAACTACAAGTGCTCAAGTTAACCAAAGAAATCAAAGACTCAACCTTTGAAAGCTCAGTCGACAAAAGAATCATGTGCCTGATGGAGTTGAATGAGCAACAATCCATGGTAGCAGATCATATTATGGTGCATTAGAACTGGGTGAAGGAACTTTTTGATAAAAAAGCTAAGGTTCACAATTTCCAAATCAGAGATCAAGTCTTGTTGTGGGACAAGAGGCAAGAACCAAAAGGGATGCACGACAAATTTGACTCCTTATGGAGAGGCTCATTCACCATTCGATAGCTCTGTGGTGAGGCTAGCTTCTTACTAGAGTACCAAGATGGAATGCCATTCACACTACTTCACATCAGGCAGCATCTAAAGCTATTCAATCCTTGAAGCTTAGATGGGTCTGTTTGTATATATGTATAGTTTTTACATTTTGTCTATTTTTCTTTCATTTTTAGCTTGACTCCATAGCCTAATGGCTTGGATGAAGGCATTTAGAGACTAGTTTCTACTCTCATTGATCGATTTGATTAATGAAAGTTCCCTGATAGGAGCCAGCTATTGTTTCCAAAATTAGCTTAGCTCATTTTTGGGAATAACCCCCTATGAAACTTGTCTGTTTCATCTTTCCTCTCTCTAAGTTTCTTTTTGAGACGGGTTCTTCTCATTCTCATTTTGGTCCAACTGCACCTTTCAAAATTTGTAATGTCTTGTTACCACGTCTTCCCTAAAATGTGAAGGTCATTATGGTCTTGATGTGCCCAGGGGACCAAAACTTGCCTCTTTCAGACTTGGTGTTTTATTTCTTCCATTTTCGTGCACGAGCAACAAGATTTGCCGCTAATGCATTTTTAACCTTTGAAATGCAAAGGCAGAAATTTTTGCTACCCCTACATTTTTAACTGTAAGGGCAACAATTTTTGCTGCCCTTGCATTCGAACCTTCAACCAACATGCAAGGGCAGTGATTTTTGCCACCCCTACATGCCTCAATTTCCATGCGTGGCATTTATTGCCACATGCGATAGGTTGTTGGGGTCAATTTTCACCCCATATAATCCGATTTCAACCTTATTTTTCTTCATTCTTCCTCCTCTCCTCCTGCCCTTTGCATCTAGATGATCCAGTGAATGAGTTGTAGCATGTTTTGGTGGATTTGAGCTTACTACGTGTACGACTTTCCAGGTAGGTCTTATATTTACCATTTATTTCTTTTCCTTCCTCCTTCTTAGCTTCATTTTTAGTTTTTCTTGTTGTTAGGAGTGTTTTTACTTTTGTTTTTCTTTCCTTTCTCCCTCCCCGTCGGCCTTCCCTTTTTCTTTTCCATGCTGGGGTGGTAATTTTTGCCACCCCTCCCCTTTTGCCCATTATTTTCTTTTAGAAGCCTGCATAGGTGGTGATTTTTGCTACCCATGCCTCTTGGCTACAAGTTTTGCCTTTTACCTATGCAGGTGGAAAATTTTGCCACCAGTGCAGGCTGATCTTGCACAGGCGTTGATTTTCACTACCCATGCCCTTTTTACCCAAGACTTGCATCGACAACAAATTTTGCCATTGATGCAGGCCAGAGATGCAGGGGTGGCAAATTTCACCGCCCCTATGCTTTCCCCTCTGATCTATAAAGGCAATGAATTTCACCACCCATGCAGGCTGCTCCTATCTGATCTACAGAGGTGGTGAATTTCACTGCCCATGCAGGCTGATCTTGGAGGGGCAGTGAATTTCACCGCCTCTACACTCTATGTTTTCTTCTTGCATGGGTGGCAATTTTTTTCGCCCATGCATTTCTCCTCTAAATTTTCTAACTCTAGAGGATTTTTTCCTCTTTTCCTTTCTTTCTTTTCCTTCCTTGTTTTTTGACCCAATTTTTGACCTGGCCCTTTTAATACCCTTCCTTGGTCATGATCACTTAATATGTGAATTCCCCAACTCGCCCCCTTTTCCCTAATTACGTGATCATGACTGCAGTACTTTCAAAGAATTCTTGCTCATCAGCACCCATTCGACTGAGGCCAGTTCCAATGTCTGAAATGTCTCCCAAAAAAGCAAAGACCATGAAGTACAAGTACCAGGGCATCTTTTCGATCACTTCAGTTACCTCCAATGTTGATGACATCAGGGACACAAAAATTGGCCATGTGGATATGGCTGAGTTCATGACTCAAATGAAGGCAACTAACCCGAGCTCTAAAATGACTAGGATCATTGAAAGTAAAATTCACTTGGTTGCTGCTTTCTCGATGGCAGCACATCATACAAAGTTTGTCCTCCAATGCACCCGGTTCTATAACAAAGAGACAAGATCAGTCTCAGATGCCAGTGGCAATGTGATAATTTGGCTATATCTTGAATTCATTGACAAAGTCTTCATGTGTGCCCTCCTACTACTAAAGTGCTAAAGATTGACTTCACAGAAGCCTAGAAGGAGTACAACAAGGACCCTGAGAGGGTAAACTAAGTGATGAATAATAGGTGGTTGAAGACACCCAGAACCAATCTATCCAGATGACTATGGAACTTCCCAAGGAGCGATTTCATTGAAGAAGTTGGTGACTTGATCACCCTTCTCAGCAAAGTGCGAGGCCTCCCATCTTCCTCATAGTTCCATGAGTGGATGTACCCGTTCATTAAGATCATCTTCCAGGGTAAACAAGTCATCTTTTGGGGTGAGCAGATCAGCAACGCCCTTCACGAGTAGCTAACCAAGGTACAAACTTCTTCCAAGTTCTATATGACCTCGTACCTTGTGTACATAGCTACCTTGATGTGAACCTTTCTAGGTTTGACAACTGAAGGGGATAGAAAGACCACCCTGGTCTACTCATATTAACCCTAGTTAATGCTTCAAGGATCAATCCACCATTTCAAAAGGGTAAATGACACTTTCTTTGCCATATTTTTATGCCTCTTCGACCCTCAGCTCGAACAGAAGAGAGTCTTTGATGAGGCTTGGATGGTGTCAATGATTATAGTTGTATGTTCATTCAATTTCCCACCTTCTGTTATTTTTGGGTTAGCTTTTTCCAAGGCTATCCCTATATGCTCCCCAGGTTTCCTTCTGACAAGTTCATTCTAATGGAACTTTGTCGACAACTGGCTATCATGCATACTAAGCAAATGGAGCTAAAAAATCCAAGTTTTAAGTTTCCAGTTGAAATTGGCAGATACTCTATTGTGATAGTAGCCAAAGCCAAAGTCATAGAAATAGAGATGCAGTTGGTCACTCTGAAATAATTCAAGAGAAGAGACAAATTTGACTATAGGGGAGTCAAGGACAAGATCAGGCGAAAGACTCAATTCTATGAGCCTATGATCAAAGACATCTAGGTGGACTTGAGAACAGCTAAAGAAATTAGGAAAAATGGACTATAGCAGGCTGACCCTAGAATAAATTGAGTATTTGGGGCTTGCAAAGATTCCCCCCAATCTAGTCGATGATGGGAGCATTATCAATAACAGGTACCTGGCTAAAAAGATTGATAGCTCCCCTCTTCCTCTAATTCAGTGGTCTCAAAAAGAACTAACTTCTTTGAGAAAGAGATTTGAGCCAATATTGGCTAACACCAATGATTGGTTAGTGGCCAAAGGGATCGTACTGAAAGAATTTATCACAGGATTGGAGGTTGAGTTCCAAGCGAAGATGAGGAAAAAAGCAAAAAATAGGACCAAGAACAAAGGTGATGTTCCTTCCCCATCTAGGCCTCACAAGCCTAGAATCATCTTTGTTTCTAAAAAATCAAAGGTTACTAAAGAGCCAGAAGTAGTGGCTAAAGAAATTGCAAAATAGAGCTCTCAAGAATAGGCAGCCCAACTAATGGAGACAGATGACCGACCTTCAAAATAGCAAAAGACTGAGCCTCTACCTTCCCAAGAAGAAGCACAACTGCTTAAGAGTGTCTCTCCTTCTCCACCTCAGTCTCTTATGGCATCTCCTTCACCTCTCTCTCTTATCTGTGTTCCTTCTTCTGGAGCCACCTCTCCTTTCAGAGTTATATTTGGTGATCCTCAGGGCACTTTTGGAGATACTCTTCACTCCTCTAGATCCATTCCTAGTTAGGCATCTCCTTCTTTCAATCTATTCCATGCTTGAGCTAGAATCAATAACTGGTACAGTTTTGCCTGTTACTCTAATTGTGACCATTGTTACCACTAGCAGTGTAGAAGTTGCCACGGTGACACCAACTATGAGAACTATTTCCACAGTAAGTACTTCTCTCCTACCTTGGATGTTAGCATTCACACCTAAAAGAAAGAAGCTAGTCATCTCTGTAGATGACTTTGATTTTGGCAAAATAATGCCAGTGAAAGCTAAGGCTCCTAAGAGGCCAAGGATCCTCTCAAAATCGGTTAAGGAAAAGGGGCATAAATTTTTGGAAATAGCTAAGCCTCCGCAAGACGCGACCCTTGAGGGTTTTGAAATGAGTAGCTATTCCATCTCTCATGTTGAACTTGGCAAAGTTACTCATGAAGGTGCAAAAAGTGATCTACAGTCTGCAATGGACATCATGGTCCAAAAATTTGACTGAGAAAAGGACATGAAAGACTATTATAAGGCCAAGATAGAGCAGCTGATAGTAGTAATAAGGAAATTCACTCTTCCTCCTAAAGCGATGACTCCAGAGGCCTTCTCTATAGATGACCCTATCATTCAAAAGGCAGAGAAAACTTACTTGAAGGGGAAAGTGCTGGAGGATTACGTTGAAAATATGCATACTCAGGGAGTTTCCTTGCTTACGGAGGTTGTAGAAAAAATAGACAAGATGAAGAAGGTGAGGGCAGATTCAGATGACCTTGTCTCTCTTATCTCTTAGGATATTGACAGTACAAAAAAATATCTTAGCAAATGGAGGGAGATGAAGGATCTAAAGAAAAGCACCTTGATATCTATTAGTGTCATTTCCAATAAGGATTCCTATGTTGAGATCAAGGAGTCACTGATATACAGGATACAGGTACTCAAGGAGTTGATTGAAGATCTCAAATCTTCCAAGGATGCTAGTGAGAAGAGCAACACAGGCCTATTAAATAGACTGGAATAACTACCCTACAGCCTCACTTCTAGGGATAACCAATTTCTTTCAGCCGAAGAAATGATCCAAGGTTTTAAAGGGATGATTCAAAGAGATTTTGAAGAGAAAGCCTTCTCGATGACTTCTGTGGACAATATTTTGGATACTCAGTTGACTCTAGACAATCTGAGATCCAGGTTAACTAGTCATGCTAAGGCAATCACAACATTGAAGGATGCTTTAATTAGAGCCAGGGTCATCTCCAAGAACATAGTTGTGCCAGACAGTATAGGAATTCAGGCATCTATTGCTATGTACGATGCTCATCTAAAAAAGTTTGGCGGCAAGAACTAAAGTTTTTCCCCTTCTCTCTTTTTCTTTTTTTATGCACTTTTGTCTTGAGAAAAGTGCATGCAATTTTGTAATATGTAATTACATGTAAAAAGTCCAGAAAAATATCTCAAAGTCAAAGATGAGTCATCTTTGACTAAGATATTTTTGTATTTTAATATTTTCTAAATTTTGAGAGTTTCTCCCTATATATAGTGGAGACCTCTTTTGTAAAAGGATCTTGGATAATAGAGAGCAAAAACTCTGCCGAAATTGAAACACTTTTTGAGACTTTGTGCTCAACTTGTAAATCATATTTTGTTAAATGAATAAGAAGCAGGTTTATTTCAGATTTTGTGTTGAAATTATCTGTGTTATTTAAGAAACAGTTCTTATGTCCTTTTTTCTGATAATCTCTTGTTTATCTGATTTAATAAGCAAAGTGGGTGTGTTAATATTATCTGAAGGCATTTCTAAAAGGTAAAAGAGAGACTTTGAGCTACTTTTATATTTGTGATTCTGTTATCTTTTGTAGTTTTAGGTGGAGACTTTGTGCTTCGTTTCACTCTATGGTTACGTTTGTTTCAAATTGGTGAAGGAGGCTATGGAAGACTTTGTGCTTACATGATTTTTCTTGTGAACTTTGTTACTTCAGGTGATTTTCTACTCCACCTTGAATACCATTCCTAAAAGAAGAGGAATGTTGTTAGCTAAGGACCAGGATTTCTCTCTTTTGTTCCTTGTACATCACATCTAAAAAAAGAGAAGTGGATGTTGTTATAGCACCCCATGTGTTATTTTTTGCTTAATTATATATATACATTTAGCGTATAAATATTCATAGGGAACCTCCCCTTGATGAGAGGAGAGATTTACCTCATCCAGATCTGGTAAACCCACACTTTTTGTGGTTTAAATCTCCCTATGTTGTGGTTGATATACCCATTTTGTCATCAGTTAGTTGACGACAAAATATTCACCCAACAGGTTCACCAAATGGTCAAAACCTAAGGGAAGTGATGGAGAGTCTTGATTCAAGGCACTAACCAATTAATGAATCCACTTGTTAGCTTTAATCACATGGCATTTAACACTCAGTATGACCTACAAAACAATATAGTCTACTAACTAGGTGATATTTAGGATTTGACAAGGGAGAGATTTATACCACATATGTAAATCAATATGAAATTAACACACTATACCAGAATAATAAAATCTAAAAAAGATTCCATTTATCTTAAGATATTACAAATATCAAATTTGGGCAAAGTCTAGTCATGCCCAAGAGAGGGATTATCAAGTTATTTTTAAGGTTTAGAAGCCTGAATTTATAGAAAAGAATGAGAGAGAAGGAACTATACATTGGAAAAGGCCCAACTACTTCTGATGTATTAGCACCAATTCAAGGATGTTATTGAGTTAGGATCCTATCAAGAAGCCATAATTTTAAAGGGCTTTATAAAATAATTTAATGCTCCATTGATCTTTATCCAACCACTAGGTAATTATCTCAAGACTTCGTGCCATTTTCACCTAATTTACTAATGAGGACCAACCCTTCATACCTTAAAACTGAAATAAATTTTTGGTCTATTTTGAATGGTTAGATGTACCTTTTTATTGAGGTTATAACTAAGCACAAATTTCTTTATAAATTAAAAACCAATCATATTATTGTTTTTTATATAGCTCAATGCCTAGTCTCATTTTGAAAACCAAATCTCAACCTTCGATTGAAATAGGTATAAAATACCAATCCTATCTTCAAGGAGCTCTATTGATGATGCTTGGTTTCTAAACTATGGCCCTGGTTCAACTTTGGTTTGCCTTCGAGCTCAAATCTTATATATTTTCTTTACTTGGGTCCAAAATAACCTCAACTTTCATTAAAAATGTCCTAAGCTCACTCTCACTTATTGGTTATCGATTTCCAACTTGGACCATTTACATTGTGCCCCACTATCCTTATGCTTATTAGTTCCTCAAATCCTTTTGACTTAATAACTCCACTCATGTTATTATATTTGGATGTATGAATGTACAAAGGTCTTCGATCTTCTACTAGGACTCAGTGACTTTAGATACTTATCTTATTTGTATTCATCATAAAGATCCTCTAAATCTTTTTGACTTGTCTCACTCTATCAATCTTGATGTGCATAGATTCCTGTGCACTATTGATTTTATACCAAATAAATGCACTTGTACCATTTATCCTTGACTCATTAGCTCTTTGGATTTGCTAACCTCTTTAACTCATGCATGTTATCTGATTAAGATGTATGAGTTCACACACACCATATATATCCTTGGTCTCACTTTCCTATCAGTTCTTACACTTCATTAAATCATTGGTATGATTGAGTGTGATCCCTTGATTAAAATTGGACCTACCCTTTTGTCAGTGATTATGCTCCATTAGATCTTGGCTTGATCATCCCACAATATTAGATTATGTCTATCTTGTAGATATTTAAAGGTTTTAACCTAAGAACCTTTTGACTTGGTTGACTTTAGCATAGATCATTGGATCTTATGTGTCAATATGAGGGCTCCCATAGACTGTTAGATCTCAACTAACTTCAAGCCTTTTAAGGACCTTTTGAACCTAAATGGTTACTTTCATTTATTAAAATTGACTTTTACGCTAACATCATTTGACATCCATGCAGATGTATTTGACATGCCACAAGTTGTCAATTTAAACAAAGATAGATTTTTGCTTGAGCTTCATTTTGATGTTAGCACAAACATCTTATGTTGTAGATCTAATTTTAAAGGTTTATAACTCAAAGCACAAAAGTCATGGAGGCACTATATTTTCAAGAGATGTTCTTGAAACTAAAAAGGATGAACCCATTTGATCTACTAGTCCCAGAAGCCTCCCAGGTGAAGATATGAAATTCTTAAGTTGACTAGTCTATTCATTTTTGCATGACATCATGATGATGGTCTAGTTCATTTAGTTAAGTATGGGAAACTTATCAAAATATGATTGAGGAGCCAAATTTGAACATGCACAAATTCTACTATGCTTCATTTGATGATCTAAAACTTAGCATGTAGCAACTAGGGACCAAGCTAGACAAACCCATATGATCACTATTTCTTAAGACTACCACATATGCAAGATATGGCTTCTACAAATTACCTATTTAGACTTTCTACTACTAGATCCAAATGTCAATTTGAACACATAATGGATAACCAAATGGATCCTTTACTTTCCCATACTTATTTCCATCTATAAATTTATTCACACTGAATCATTGGACCATTATAATCTCAAGATCTTGCTCCTATTGAATTCTTAGACTAGGCACATTTTTGGTATGTAGACCAAATTTGGTCAACATCTTTGGTGACTTGGTTGGATAGCATGCCTACTATGATTGAACTCAAACCATTTACATTGACTACAAGGTAACCTTTTGACTTTCAAAGATAGAAAAATCTTAACAATAGGAAAATAAAATAAACTGAAAATAAAACTAACCTAAAAAACAAAGGTGACTAAACTAATGAATGATTGTGCAAGAAAGAAACACTTATTTAGGACAAAATAGAAATGAAACTAACTAATGTGTTAGAAAACACTTGGATAAAAACAATAAAAAAATATGTACAAGGGACTTAGCTTTCCTTAATAACAGTGTTTGAGATGTATCCCATTGACTGGGATAGGAAGTTCTTCAATATTCATCCTTGTGAGCTAAAAGCCATTGTGAGATTTTCAACTAGAAACTATATATGGTCCACTCTAGAGAGAACCAAATTTTCTATGTTTTCTTAGCTTGGCTCTATCCTCATCCCACTTGAGGACCAAATCTCCTTAGAAACTTCTATAAAAAGTTTCTTTGTCAAAATATCTCTTTGTCATTACTTTATGGGCTTCTATAGCCAACATGACCTGATGCCTTATCTCCTCTAGCTCCATGAGATCAACATATCTTATTTCCACTGGCTTAGTCTCCAAAATCTCAAGTTGATGCATTAATTCTAAAGCAAAGAATTCAAGAGAAATAAGCATTCTTTCTTCCTTACTATATACTAGTTTGTATGGAGAATTGACAATTGATATTTTATAGATAATCCTATCTACCCATAGAGCTGACTTCAATTTGAGATGCCATGAACTCTGATTGTCTTCTATAGTCCTCATGATGATCTTCAATAAATTCTTGTTGGTAGACTCATCAAGGCCATTGCCTTGTGGATAATAGTTTGATGAGGTACTAAGAAAAATAATATGTTGAACTACCCATTGGCTTATCTTAGATCCTAAAAAAGCCATAGCATTATCAAAAATTATAGTTGAAGGGTCCCTAAATTTGGTAAGTAAACCTTCATAGAAGTCTAAAACATTAGTTTCATTGGATTCTTTTAATGATAATACCTCTGTCCATCTGGTAGTCAGGATCCATTGTGTTCCAAGCTTGATGGGGGGTCGATAACACCAATAAAGTCCAATCCCCATTAGATAAAGGGTTGATTAACTAAAATTGGTTGGCAAAGTAAGACTACAAGTCTCACTTTTCCAAAAAACATGGCACACTATCTACATTTCTTGATCTATTCATGGTAATCACCAAATAAACTTGGCCAGTAATACCTACCTCTCATGATCTTGTGAGCTATAATCCTAGCTGAGTAATGTCCTACACCATGTCCATCATGTAATTACTTAAGTAACTTCTATGTTTAACCTAGTTCTCTGCATCTTATCAGCATGCCATTGATATCCTTTTTAAATATTACATTATCAATAAGGAGAAAAGGAATTGACTATAATCTAAAATGTCTCTTCTTTGAAGAAGTGAGATGAGAAGGATAAATACCATCTTGTAGATATCTTACCATATCTTGGAACCAATTGGAAGTTGAGCCCTGATTACTTGCAAGTTCTTGATCGTTTGATACAATATCATGTTTATTATACTCCTGCAAGTCTTGGGCTAAATGTTCATAGATTCCTTTGCTTCTAACCAACTTTGTGACTTTGATCTCAATGTCATATTCCATGACTTTGGTTATCTAACCAACTCTTTCATCATTTATATATTTGTGTAGAAGAAAGTCTTTGACACTTGGATGTGAAACCATCAAATGTATCTTATTATTGGATATCAAGTACCTAAACTTTTTAATAAACCTTATAACCAAAAGAACATGCTTCTCAACAAAATAATACCTTGTTTCATATTCTTCTAAGCCTTGACTAAAAAAGGCAATTGGCTGATCTAAAGTCTCTTTTTTCTATTTCATGAGAATACATGATATTGTGTCAAGGTTAGCATATCTATATAATAATAAATATTTTGTAAAATTAGGGTTCAAGAGTGTAAGAGCATTGGTTATAGCTTTCTTGATTTCTTCAAAACTTTTTTACTCCTTTAAACCAATTGAAACTCTGACCTTTCTTTAACATGGTTATAAGTGGCTTAGATAAAGTAGCAAAATTTAAAATGTGTCTCCTTATGAAGTTAATCTTGCCTAAAAACATTTTCAAGGCTTTCTTATTCTTAGGCAATGATATTTTAAGAATTGATTCTATCTTATTAGGGTCTATCCTTGTACCTTTATTTGAAATGACATGTCCAAGAAGCCTACCTTCATGAATAGAGAAAACACGTTTTTGGGTTCAAAGATACTCCAAATTATCTACACCTTTCAAACACCTGTTTGAGATGAATCATGTGCTCGTTTTTGTTGTTAGAGAATATTGTTATGTCATCTAGATAAACAAGAATAAACTTGTTGAGAAGGCCCTGAAATGCCATGCCCATGGCCTTCTGAAAAGTGGCTCTAGCATTAGATAAACCAAAAGGCATCTTTTTTTATGAAAATTTCCCCCACTTTATGGGGAAGGTTGTTTTATATTAGTATTCTTCTTTGACCAAAATTTGGTTATATCCATTTTAACCCTATAATAAAGAGAACTTTTTTGAACCTGCAACTAGCTATAAAACATGTTCTATTAATAGAAATGGATAGTGATGTTTGAGAGAAGCCTTGTTCAAGTCATGGAAATTAACACATAACCTTATTTCACCATTATTTTTTTGTACTAGAATAAGGCTTACTACCCAAGTTGAGTACTTAATTGGAAATATTATGGCTAACTCAATGAGCTTATGTAGTTCAGCTCTCATTAGAGGTTTAAGCTTTAGATTGATTAGCCTTTGCATTTGTCTGACTGGCCTAGTCTCATATTATAATTCAATGTTATGTTGATCTAGACTTGGATCAAAAACTTTAAGGTCACTATACTACCATGCAAAGACATCTACAAAATTTGAACATAACTTAATAAAATCTTCTTTCTCTGAAGATGTGCAAACTCTACCTAGCTTTAAATTTTTACCAGTTGTAATCTCTATACTTGTGTAGTGTTATTCCTTGGTTGATAAATAAAAAATTTCTTTTCTTAATTCATCATCTCTATTGAATATATTTTCTAGGGTGACCAGTCCTTTAGACAACTTGTTTGTCTTTAATTGCACAATCTGATCATCATACTATTGTAAATGTTTGTCTTGGTTCTTTGAGGAGAATTTAGATTCCTCTTGTAATAGTCTAACAATTTGGTTGTCATATTCAAATAATTTCCAATTATCATGGTTGTCTATGACAAAATGTTTCATAACTACCTTGATGTGTGATTATACTTTGTCTCTTTTTATATTATATGGGATATTAAATTGTGAGCCAATAATAGCTAGCTTGTCTGCATGCTTGTTCTAATTTCTTGGTATGGCCTAAATATTTAAGGCTTGAAAGTCTTCAACTAGGTACCATACTCTATAATTATAAGACTTGAGTAGTGGGTTCTTTCATATATTAAATCTCCTTACTTGGTGAACTACTAGTTTACTATCTCCAAAGACTTGTAAGGAATTAGCCTTCATCTTTCTTTCCCATTACAAACCATGCACTATTGCTTCATCATCAATGGCATTATTGGAAAAACCAAATTGAAAATTCAGAGAATATAAATACCTTTTATTATCTTGATAAATTAACATCATTCCATCTCTAGTGCCATGTTTGTTCTTGGATCCATCAAAATATAGCTGCCACAATCCATCACTAGGTTGCTCATCTTTCATCAATGTTGGAATTGGTGCATCATTTTCATGAAGACAATAGACACCAAGTCCTTATTAAAATAACTTATATGGATCATGATCATATAAATTATAGGCACATTCATCAAATAAAAGGTCTGAGACTCCATCTAGAGGTGATTTAGACTCAACCTCACTATTTTCTAACACCTTATATGAGATAACAAAATTAGTGTTCACCATGATTGGCATATGTAGATCTAAATGAAATATTGAAATATATTTAGAACATATTGTCACCTTAGTACCATACCTAGTTCTAAACATTAGATAGGTCCAATAAGCTGACAAATATCCTACAATTTTTGAAGTGAAATCTCTTGATAGACACATGGAAAAATAGGGAGGTAGGTCCACTATAACTACATCTTGCTAAATAATAACATTAGGGAAAACATGTAAAGTTATATTTAGGTATTTTATCATGCATAAATTTTTTTTGGTGAGCCATATAATTTTAATATTTTTTTGGTATTTGGCTCATGTACAAGACCAAGCTTGTCTGCAATTTGTTTGGGTATGATAGTGCTACTAGCTCCACTATTTACCATATAATTATGGACTAAACAGTCACCTACTATCAAAAAGAGATAAAAGGGAGGGGTCATTCTTTACTTGGCATTGGATTTACCCACCTTTGTCATGTTATGTATCTTTTAATCAGGTTGTTTCATTTGTTGGTCTAAATTGGCCAAGATAGCTTCTTATTTCTTAGTTGGTTCTTAGATACCTTGAGATTTGAAATTTCTTGAATCAGCATGTCCTTTTGCCTTAGGATGGAAAGGGAATCCCAAATGTTAATACTAAAATTTGATTTATTCATTTGATCAATAATTCTAAAATATGTTCCACTAACCTTTGGCTGCAACTTCTGAGCCACTAGTTATTCTCTAGTTAGGGGCATTTGGGGAAATTTCATTGTCTCTATGTTATGAATATTCTATGCTATAAGAATAAATTTTTTATCTTTGACGTTATTTGACACAAAAATAGGAACACTAGAAGTATTTCTCACATCTTGAGCTCCTTCAATTGCTCTTTTTTTAGTTCTAGTCAGAGCTTCCACTTGACCATTTATGTTGCTAGTTTCACCAACTTAGTTGAATGCAATGTGATCATCCAAATTCTAATTAACATTGATAGCATCAGTCTACCCTGGAACTTGTTGATCTTATCCTTATATTTCCATATTCATGTCTTGATATTGACCACCTTAAAGGGGGAACTCTTCTTGTGTCATCTTTGGCATGGTAATCTCTTGTGATACCAAATCTTGAATTTGAATGTCATTTGGATTGGAAGGTTGCCAACCTGGATCTTGCATTAAGTTACTTTGGGGAATAATATATTTTGAGCTAGAAGTCACATTGGGATCAAGGGTTGCTTATGGCTTAGTTTGGGTTATAGCTCCTTGATTTTGATAAGGTTGCCTATTGTCCTTAAAACTTTGATAGGGTGGTATTTGATTATTGAAATACTTATAGGTACTCTGGTTTTGCTACTGATAAGGTCTAACTTGGTACTATTGTCTCTTGAGTGAAAAAATTTCACTTTCAAAAACTTGAAACATGCTTTTCAAATCACCAATCTCACTAGATTGATTAGGAAGGGCTACAACTTGCAATTTTAAAGATGGAATAGGGGATATATATGGAATTTGGGAAACTTGAGGGGGGAAGTTGTAATTCTAGAAAAAAGGGCATTAGAGACATTGGATCAAGTTTACCAGCTTGAATTAAGCTATTCTTTGCTTTGATAGCAATCTCATAGGCATTTGGCAAGTTATTACCACTCATGAACTATATCATGACACTTATATCAAAATTAAGGGCCTTAAGGAAGTACAAAAATGCATGCTCTAGGGATAGTATCACCAATGTATGGATCCCAATGTATGTTTTTTTTTAATTTGAGGTTAAATTTTGACATGAATTCATGGGGGTACCTTTTTACGGTAGTCAATTATTCAACCAAAGATAGATGATCAGACTTTTCTTCAAAATGCTTAACTAAAGTTGCATCTAACTCATCCCAAATAGAGATGGAGGTCAAATAAAGATTCCTATACCATTTCATTGCTTTTCCCTTGAAAGATGTAGTAAGTAATCTGATAGCCACATTATCTTGAGTAACATTATGAATATAACATAGATTGGTGATATGTTGGATATGCTTAATAGTAGTAGTTTTATCCCATTCTCTAGAGAAGAAACGGATACATTTTAAATAAGACACATGAATGTCATTATACTAGGCCAAATTTAGGGGACTAACCCTATTAAATGGGA
This sequence comes from Torreya grandis, assembly GCA_037957365.1. NCBI lineage: Eukaryota > Viridiplantae > Streptophyta > Pinopsida > Cupressales > Taxaceae > Torreya > Torreya grandis. The sequence goes on along the minus strand of JARHVA010001744.1, from coordinate 908,045 downwards.
CAAACACTTAATTCTTGATAACCATTTGGGCAAAATGGATTTGGCTTATGGGGACAATAGATTGGACTAAAACAATAGATTGACTAAAAGATAAATAATGATTTAGAGGATAAGGCCTTGTGTTACTACATCTTGATATTTTGTAATAAGTATGAGGCAAATCAATATTTTCAAAATAAGTACCTTTACTTGATGCTCTTGTTGTAACCTTTGACATGAAAGTATTGTCTGAAAGATGTTATGGGCTCTCCAACTTGAAGGATTTTTAGCTTTTGATAATGGTAGATCTCTCCTAATGCTACAAATCTTTACTGTCAATATTCAAACTTTAATTATACCAAAGAGACTTGATATCCCACTGAACATGCCAAAACCATTGGGGTTCTAGATTGCACCCTAGTTGAGCAAAGAGATTGTTCAAGTCCTCTACTCAAATATAGACCAACATGGGACTGATCCTAGGTTTTGGGTATCCTAATAAGGGATCAGACCTTTGGACAAGGATAGTTTCCTTTTGGATATATCACCTAAACTAAAACTAACTAAGAAAAGGGAGAGATAAATGGGTAATAAACCATGACAACATGTAAAGGAGGTGATGCACTAGTAATGTGATTATTCATCCACTCTATCTAAACTTCTTAAAAACATTAATGAGATCAGATCTGTAACTCCAAATGGTTATATATGTATTAATATTTCATGAAAAGGTTCACCAAATGATCAAAACCTAAGGGAAGTGATGGAGAGGCCTGATTCAAGGCACTAACTAGTTAATGTATCCACTTTCTAGCTTTAATCAAATGACATTTAACACTAAGCATGACCTATAAAATAATATAATCTAGTAACTAGGTGATATTTAAGATTTGAATAGGGAGACATTTCTACCACATATAAAAATAAATCTAACATTAACATACTATACCAGAATAATAAGGTTTGAAAAAGAGTCCTTCATTTATCTCAAGAGGTTATAAAGATCAAATGTGGGTAGAGTCTAGTCATGCCCAAGAGAGGGATTATCAAGTTGTTTTCAAGGCTTAAAAGCTTGAATTTATATAAAAGAATGAGAGAGAGGTAACTATGTGTTAGAAAAGGCCCAACTACTTATGATGGATTAGCACCAATTTGAGGATGTTGCTAAGTCATGATCTTATCAAGAAGTCACAATTTCAAAGGGCTTTGCAAAAGAGTGTAATGCTCCATTGATTTTTATCCAGACACTAGGTCATTATCTTGGGAATCCATGCCATTTTCAACTAATTTACTAATGAGGACCAAACCTTCATACCTTAGAACTGAAAGAGAATCTTGGTATATTTTGAATGGCTAAATGTACCTTTTTGTTGAGGTTATAACTGAACACATATTTATTTATAGATTAAAAATCAATCACATTATTAGTTTTCCTATAGCTCAATGTCTGGTCTCATTTTGAAAACCAAATGTTGACCTTGGACTAAATAGGTATTAAATACCAATCCTATATTTAAGGAGTTCTATTTATGATGCCTAGTTTTTGAATTATGGCCCTAGTTCAACTTTGGTTCACCTTCAAGCTTAGCTCTTCTACATTTGCTTTGCCTAGGTCCAAAATAACCTCTTTGACTTTTGTCAAAAATTTCCCAAGATCACTCTCACTTATTAGCTCTCAATATACAACTTGGACCATTAACATTATGCCCAATTATCCTTATGATTATTGGTTCCTTAGATCCTTTTAAGTTATTGACTCCACTCATGCCATTAGATCTAGATGTATAAATGCACATGAGTTTTCAATCTTCTACCAGGACCCACTAAATTTGGACACTTGTTTTCTTTATATTCATCATCAATATCCTCTAACCCTTTTTGACTTGTCTCTCTCCATCAATATTGATTTGTATAGATGATCATGAGCCTTTGATTTTATGCCAACTAAATCTACTTGTACCACTTATCCTTGACTTATTAACTCTTTGGATTCGCTAGTTTCTTTGACTCATGCACATTGTTCAATCAAGATATACGAGTTCATGTGCACCATATATCTCCTTGGTCCCAATTTCCTATAAATTCTTGTACTCTATTGGATCATTGGTATGGTTAATCATGAGCCCTTGATTAAAATTAGACCCATCTTTTTGTTAGTGATTGCACTCTATTGGATCTTGGCTTGATCATCCGACACCATTGGATTATGTCCAACTTTTATATCTTTAAAATATTTAACCTAGGAACCTTTTGACTTGGTTAACTTTGATGTACATCATTATATCTTATGTGTTAGTATGAGGGCTCCCATGGAGCATTAGATCTCGACCAACTTCAAGCCTTTTAAGGACCTTTTAAACCTAAATGGTTAATTGCCTTGATTAAAATTAACATTTTCACTAACTTCATTTGATGTATGTATGGATGTATTTAATGTCTCACAAACCATCAATTTTAAGCATAGATATATTTTTCCCTGAGCTTCATTTTGACATTAATGTGAATGTCTTATGTTGTAGGTCCAACTTTAAAGGTCTATAAATTGAAGCATAAAATTCATGGAGGCACTAAATTTTTTTGAGATGTTATTGAGACTAAAAGGGATGAACTCATTTGATCCATCGGTCCCAAAAATAAAATTCTCAAGTTGACTAGTCTATTCATTTCCATATGACATCCTAATGATGGTCTAGTTCATTTGACTAAGTATGGGAAACTTAGCGAAATATGATTGAGGAGCCAACTTTTAACATGCACAAATTCTACCATGATTTAGTGAATGATATAAAACTTAGTGCATAGAAACTAGATACCAAGATGGATAAACCCATGTGATCACTTTTTCTTAAGACTACCACACATGCGAGATATGGCTTTTACAAATTACATATTTAGACTTTCTACTACTGGATCCAAATGTTAAGATGAATGCATAATGGAGAACCAAATGGATCCTTTTCTTTCCCATACTTATTTCCATCCATAAATATACTCACATTAAATCATTGGACATTTATAATCTTAGGATCACGTTCCTTCCATTGAATTCTTAGACTAGGCACATTTTTTGTATGTAGACCAAATTTGGTCAACAGGACCTACTACAGCATTTGTCATCTGACATTCTACATTCACATTCTCTCTTCTTTGTAGAGGCACACATCCTTCATATTTTGTAATATATTAGGGATCATCATTGTGTACTTGGAGTTTATATTGCTTTAGCATCATAATTTATGGGGTCTTTCAGTCTCCTCTTCTTCTATGTCTCTCTTTTTGGGGTGAATTTTTCATATAGGTTTTCTCCTTTTCTTTAATTTATGAGAGATCACATTGTCTATGGGTACCTCATCAAGATTTGTTTTTGGGACCCATTTTTTGTAACTTTACCTACCTAAACTATGCTTATATGGGGTATTGGTGTAGGCCTTTTTCCCAATGGGTTTTGCCTACATAGTTGTATTAGCTTGCTTAGGGCTTTAGATGTCACTTGGGTTATTTGGGAAGATTAGTACCACATTCACTATAATGTGTGGTATATTTCCCTCTCTACCCTATATATACCTCTCTCCCTTTATATTCTTAATTCATTGAGACAAAGAGATATTGCTCTTCTATGTATTGTGGATTGTTTGAGCTACTTAGTTATGAACTATGAAAACATTTAGAACTGTGAACTTCATCCCTTTGTATAAGCAATTCATCTCCATTCATGAATATAATATCTTTTTGAAATATTCTCACTTGATGGTTTCAATTTCTTTTTATCTATGTGATGTATGCTTTCTTGACTCACATGATCACTTCACCATGGCCATTTGTTGATACAAAGATCCTGGTAAATTATTTTAGCTATGAGACTACATGTCTTTTCTTTCCTCCTTTCTCATCAAACCATATAAAATATCTTATGATCCTATGGATCATGTTGATCTAAGACTTACCAAAAATCCAACAAGAGGCATAGTAGATGATATATGATGAATTACCTTTTGACAAAATTGAATCCTCCTAGGTAAATAAATTAAGTCTCCCTTCCACTTTGAAATTTTATTGTTGATTTTATCAAAAATCCATTCCCACATGAGTTTGAATGAAGGTGTGAGAGTGAAGGGAATGCTCAGATATCTTACCATTTCATCTAGTCATTTCTAAGTCCATCTAAATATTGACAACCAATCTAGAGGGTGTTCTTATCATCCTATTATATGTGATTTATGAATTACCACTTTGGATCCAAAGGTAGAGCAATATATATCTAGTCTAGCCTCCACTTGAGTCAAGTAATTTTTCTCCAATGTGATAAACTATAGTGTCATCAGCAAATAGGACATCATAATTAGGTAGACAAATTAATTTGATAGGAAGTCCTATATTAGAAAATCTAAGAAGATAATGTAATGCTTTGACAACCAAAACAAAAAGTGAAAGAGCAAGAGGGCATCATTGTCTAATGGAGTGTTAAAATTCTAGGGATTCTATCAATTCCTCATTAACTTTAATGACAATTGAAGCATATTTAGAGAGAACGCTAATTATTTTTCACCTATCCTAGAAACCAAAGGCTCAAAGCATTCTCTTAGTAAAAGGCCACTCAATTCTATAGTATGTTTTTTTAAAGTCGAGCAAAATCATTCATGCATCCTGATTAGAGTCCCTAGCCCAGTCCATCCCTTCCCAACTAGTAATCAAGATATCCAAAATGTATCTACCTTTAATGAAGCTCATTTGAATTTTTGACACAATAGTGGGAAGCAGAGAGGAGAGTATTTTTGCTAAAATCTTTTCCAAAATCTTGTAGGAAACATCAAGGAGGTTAATTAGTCTCCAAATTTTAACTGAAGACAAGTTTCCATCCTTAGGAATGAGCTTAATTACCCTTTATTGATGTCTAATCCAAAGGTACAAACATTAATGGCCTCATTAAAAACCTCTAAACACTCTTTGGCCAACCACTCCTTATTGGCTTTGTAGAATTCAATAGGGAAACCATCCATTCCAAGTGTTTTATCATCTTTGAGTGAGTCAATAGTGGTGTTGATTTCATCTAATAAAAATCAATCATCAAGGAAACTATCTTGAACTCGTGTCACCTTTTTTGGAATGCATGAATCACATATCACCTTGTTATGTTCAATAAGGTCACTAGAACCATTAGAAAGGAAGAGACTAGAGTAAAATTTTAAGAATGCTTCGTTTATGCTAGATTCATCTTACATAATCTATCCATTCATCTCAATGCCATTGATCATGTTCCTTATGTGTTTGTATTTCAAAAATCTAAAAAAAACTTAGACCCTCTATCCCCAAGCTTGAGCAAGGTTAGTCTAGATCGAATATATGACCCCTAGCAATATAATTTTGAGACTACCTAACTTTATTTTTTAAGAGGTTAAGCTCTTTAAGTAGTCCCCCATTAGCCAAGTCAAGTTGCAAAGATATTTCAGCATATATAATCTTTACTTGAGTGTCCCTTGTAATTTTTTTGTGCCTTTTAGCTTTAATCTGACCCTATGTTCTAGAAAATTTATTGAATATTTTCGTACAAGAATTCCACTTATCAATTTTAGAGATGGAATTACAAGAAAATTTACCAATGTTCCAAGATGACTAAAGACCCTATAAACACACATGGTTAGTCAGGTGGGACACACTAAACTTAAAGAGTCCCTTGAAGGATAGGGTATCTTTATTCTCCTCATAATTTAAAGAGAATGCCATTTTAATGGGATGGTGGTTAGATATTAGAAAAGGTAAAACTATCACCACATTTCCATCCTCATTAGGGGTCATAATGAGTGAGTCTCTATTCAAGTAAAATCTATCAAGTCTAAATTATTGTCTTCTATTATTGCTTTAATTATTACACCATGTAAACTAAATTCATGTACTTATATTTTTACCATTTTGGAGTAGGTATGAAATCATGTGCATTTTTTTGAATTTGGACCAAAAAAATCCCATTATCTTTCTATGCCTAGTGGTTACCTCCAATTTTAACCTCTCTTTCTTCCACCATGTTAAAATATACTCCAAAGATCCAAGGAATATTTTTCAAATTAGTAACAGCCAATTCCATAGTTCATATCACTCCCTATAGTGATTAGAGGCATAATGTTACATATGCCAAACCACTAATTTTGGCTTTCTAACAAGACCCAAATAACTATGTTACAAGGGGAGACACCATGGTTAAGGATACAATCTTTCAAAATAGGGTTGATCATGATAGAGGCCCCATATTTCCCTCTTTGACGGTTAGTGGAGAACTAAGGAGCATTAGGCTAGATAAATTTTAAGACTAAGGACAACTAAGATCTCATAGCCTTGACTTCTTGTAATCAAATAAATTTCAAAGTTTCTCTTGAATGTCTAAACTATCTCACAATTGATTTTTTATCAAGGGATTCCAACCCTCTCACATTCTAGCTTACAATCCATATACAAAACTAGGGGGTAGAAGGAGGTTAATTAGATTGACCATGGGGCTTACCCCAAATATTATATAGTCTTATAAAATAGTTTAGGACTTTATTTTCCTTACCCTTTTTTTGAAATAAGGGTCATGTTTACTGAGAGGGGACTCTTTTACTAACTTTTTGTCTCTTTGGTCATAGAATGTTCCATTGAGGTAGAGCCTATTTCTATTTTAAGTCTTTTCCTTTTTTTTTAGACATTCAATTCTCAACAGCAATTGTGCCCTTATGAGTCAAAGGATCACCCACTGATATATCCATCTCACAACTAGAATTATCATTCCTTTCTTTCTCCAAAGAAATAGCCATCAAGGAAACTCCAATAGTAAGATTGGTGAGATTGTCCAGGGACAAGCTATTATGGATATCATTATGAAGAGCAAGGGTTTCAAATATAATGACCACATATTCCTCAAAAGGGGAGTCTGATAGAGTTTTTTGTTTAATAAAAACATCATCCAAGATGTTTGATAGGTGATTGATCACATAAAGCAAGGGATTAAAGCTATCAACAAATGGCTATAAGGAGCTAGGAATCTAAGGTGTAGGGGAGGATTCATTTAGTCCTTGCTCATTCTCAACCTTAGATCTAACATTTCCATTAACCTCTTTAAGGGGCATTATCTTTCAGTGTTACACTATTGAATAGGCGGTTTTCAAAGACCTGTAAATCATCCAGCATAGACTCATTTTTTAGGGCATCTTTATTTCTTTGTTTATTAGTTATATTACTCTTATTAACCAACATAGGACAATTTTTCCTAAGATGTCCATATTTTTTACAAAATAAATAGGCATTCAGACCACCCAATCCTCTGAGAGCACAAGTATGGGGCTTTCACTTAATTTTAAAATTGAGGGAATCTAAAAAGAAATCTAGCAGTTCTAAAGATATTAAAACCCTAGCATTCATATGGGTAAGTGACCTATTGGTATCCTTAATTATCAAGAATTACCTAAGGGGTTTCAATGCTTGCAGTAGAAAATTTCACAATTGTATCAGCATTCCTTCGATATCTATCCATCTAGGAGTAGTTTTGAAAATGAGGTCATTTCAATCCAACTCTATGATCCATAGAAAAACTTTAAAAATTAGTTGGCCAATATTCCACAAGGGTTTACTAATAACTCTACATTTCATATTAGATTTTTTAAACAAAATCATCAAAACCCCTTTCCAAATCATCTAATAAAAACTAATATATAGACCCAGTTTTTTACCCCAAATAGAGTTGAGCTAGTTATTTAAAAAATTCCTAGAAGGGAGAGAATTCTTGTTTAAACAAACAAAAATCCCTACATTTTTAAACCTAATTTCCTCATTTATAGGTCAATTTCCATGGAAGTATTTGGCACAATAGTCAAGGTCTTAGAAGGGAAGGATGATTACTGATTTGGCCTTCATCACACTCCTATTATCCATTTTCCTCACTATTTTCCACAAATTTAGCTCCCTCCAAGTGCTTATTTGCTTCTCCCCACTGCAAGATTTCACTAAACAACTTTTTTGGTAGATTAGATGCTTTCTCTTCCACCTGATATGGGCCATAACTATCACCCTTATGATAGTATATCTTATCACCCCACATAGAACCACCTATCTCATTAAGACCACCATACTTCCCCTTATCTACACACTCAAATCCATCAAATATGAGGGTTTTCATAAGCCATTATAATTAATTCATGTCCCTTCAAAAACTCTAAAGGAAATGGGATGGGTGATTGGGAAGGGACATAATGATGTAGTTAGTATACCTCAACCCATAAAATAGACTTGATACTAAGCACACCAAATGAAATAAAACAAACACAATATAATAATTAAAAATCATTTATGAAAGAATTAAAAATAAAATACCACCACTTGCATCAAGGAGAAGAGAAAGAATAAGCATAAAGGAATCAAAGATAACCAAGGCAAGATACTTATAGAAAGCTTGAAGCACCATTAATGGAGGATGACTCTTCATCTCCCCATTGCAAAGATTCAAGATTCTCTTTCCTTGAATTTAATTTAGTATTTTAAAATTTGTCATAGTTTTAGTAACTACTTTTATATATAAAAAACTGATTGTTCTACATGTTACTCTCAAACAAGAAATAATTACACCAACATTTTTGTGGATTTTGTGTGCCTCTATTCTAGATTTCTAGAAAATTTTAAATATTTAAATTTAATTAAGTATTTACAAATTTATTGTAGTTTTAGTAAATATTATTGTAAAAAAATAAAAAATAAAATGTTATGTAATTCCTCACTTGCTACAATGGAGAATGTATGTTCCACTTTAGCTACTATTTTGTAGAAACACAACAAACTCACACATGATATGCATATTGGCATTAATTAAATTGAATTGTACTCACATATCATATCATAATATGACAACAAAATAGTTACATGGATCCATTAAGAGACTAACTATAGAGAATGTCATGAGCATTTATTTCCACTTATCGACGAATCTTAATTAGTCACTACATGGTTGGATTTTAATGATACTTGAAGCACATGGTATATTTATTTTAATAACTTGATGGTAACTAATTTAGTTGTTATCCTCTTCCATATAGTTAATATAAGTATCCAAGTTGAGACTCAAACTTTCAATGCCCTCGAATTTAAATGCCACTCCAAACATAATGTGTACATAGAATAATGCTAAGGAGGATGGCATGTATTCTCTATTGGTTCATCAAACCAACAATTTTGATCACCTTTGTTCTAAATTTTAGATTATTATCTCCATCCTTCAAATTTCACTTCAACATTTAGTAATAGTGCTCATATTCTCCTTGTTAATACCCATGATCATATCCCAACTCAAGCGAAAGAAGTGGAAGTAGAAAAGGAAACATAGATTGTCCTCTATCTAGATTTCTAAATATTTTTTATATATAATTCTTTGCATGTTTTGAGAGTGAAGCATGTCAAGTGGGATGGAGTGTAATATACCTAGGAAGGGTAGAATAATAGCATAAATAGTATATTAGTGAATAGTAATGAAAAGTAGTTTAGTACCACATGCCTAAGAAGTAGGATTTGGGTAGATTAGAAGTAGTATAAATAAAAGGGTATATGCTATTGTAAATCATCCAATCAAAATATAAATCAATTAGATTATTGATCTAATAATATATGTTAAGAACCTCTACACTCATATTAATAAAATACTATATAAATTGATATAAACACAATATTCTTTTTTGATGGGAAGGAATAACTCTACAATTGCTTACTACTTCGAGGGGGCAACCACCTCATCAGAGTATTTGACTCTAATTGATATATTCTATTTAGATGATTTAAAATATCTTGTGCCCTTTTATTTATACTACTTCTAATCTACCCAACTCCTACTTCTTATGCATGTGGTACTAAACTACTATTCCTTACTATTCATTACTATTCACTAATATACTATTTATGTTATTATTCTTCCACTCCTAGGTATATTATAAAAGTCGCTACAAGAAGTTATTTTGTCAATTGTTCCAAAATCACCTATGAAATAAGATATTAACAAAGATACAAATATGAAATTTCATAAGTATCAAAGTTATGGAAAGGTCACCAAAACTTGGGTAGAATAGAAAATCATTAATGGACTCAAACTCATCAAAAATGATATAAAAACATATGTTATGACCTATGATGATCAAAATAAGCTCAAGGGAGACATAGAGAATGCAAACAAGGAAGATAAACTATGGATAAATGTTGTTAGATACCTTCAATATATGGTTGTCATGGATGAGAAAATTATCAATTTGAAAAGGCATTCAACCTATCATAGGAGAATTATTCACACATTTGGTTATCTAGTGTAGAATGAAAAATTGTTGTTCTCAAATTAACTATAAAGGATTTTTGATATTGTAAAAAATGTGTGATGATTTAAATTTAGACACTCAATAAAATATCATAGCCAATCATTTTGATATATTCAAATAATACAACACTAAATTACATTCAACAACAGAAATAATAGAGCAATTCTAAAAAATAATCAAAGAGGAGTTATTCAGTGTTAAGGTTTTAAATCTGGAAGTAATGGGTAAGTTACATGATATTTTTATTCCTTTCTTGAATTCATTAAGAAATTTATAAATCTAATCAAGCATGCTAAATAAATTAATGAAATAATGAAGATGCAATAGGTTTGTTAGTATAAATTCCTAGAAAATCCTTTAAAACATGTTAATACAAGGATAATTACACATGAAGTAAAAAAGTTAAACATTTGATGGTAATTTAGATTGAATATTATAGATAATATAAATTTACATCATTTTATTATGAATAAATATGTGTAGTCATATAAAATTCAAAAATTGGGAACTTGAGCATGGCTAATGACACCCAATCCTTAGGTCCCTCTTGCTTGCTCTCATGACCTTATTAAATTAATTTCACTGATTCCCAGTCATCCATGGCCTTCTAGACTTGATCCCAACTGAGTCAGGACCTTCTCTTCATGACTAATCCATCCCCCTAGGCTCTATCAGCTTAGGATAATATCACCCAACTTGGACACTAGCATCAGACCCCAAGGTATCCAGCTTTCAATTCTATTTTCCAAGTGCATCTTAGTCCCCAATGGTCATTTCCTTACAAATCCTTATCTTCAATCATGTTGGCCTAATGTGAATTCATTTAACCCATGACTAATAGACCCATATATAATCCCATTCAAAGATAATTTGGAAAGGGTTGGCAAATATCATTAAAGAAATCAAGAATACAAGCAAGATCACTCAAGCAATCTTCCCTATTCTATACATACAACCATCCTATACACTTTCAATCCAATCCAAGTCCTTACACCAGTCCCTAGTCATCTCAATCACACCTCATTTTAGCATTTCTTGCATTTTCATTCACTATTGCACTAAGTACTCTTAAAGGGAGAACTACATATGGCTTGATCCCTCCTTAAAGTATTGGTATGTAGGCAACATGCCCATATGTGGGGTGTGAAACACATCCAATGCATCTTACACACACTAACCCCTTTTTTATACTTATCAAAGTTTCCATTCAAGTGCATAGAAGGCATAAATGAATAAAATTATCTCTACAGGGAGCACTACTAATAGTGAAGCTTCAAAAATTTAGAAATAAAATCTCACAGACCTATCAAACAAAACCCAAAAAGTTTAGATCCTCAGGATAACAATGCCAAATAAGGACTATAGCACTGATGCCACTCCTGTTCACTTTTGGTGATCTTGTCTAATCAAAAAATGAAAGCTAAAAACTTGTTTATGATAGTGTCCTAGGCCTACACACAAATTTCCAGACCCTGTCTCAGTTGAATTAGCATAGAATAAGATAAGTTTAATTTTCTCTCTCTCTCACTAATATTTTTAGAAAAGCTCTATTTACAAATAAATTTCACAAATCAGTAGCTTTAATTTGGAATATTATTTACTAATTTTCTCCTACTCAGTCCCTTTTATTATTTAGTAATTAAACACTAATTTTCCCAAAAATAATAAATCATGTGGTGAACCTAACTTACTTCATATTGTGCATAAAAACCCTAGAAACCCTAGGGTAAATTCCTAGTTGTTATTTTCCAATAAATTTTTGAATTTTTACTTGAATATTTAAATCAACAATTCATTTCAAATTTTAAAAATTTAATAGTAAATTTTAAAATAATTTTATTTCAAGCCCTAGTTGCATCAACTAACTCTAAGTAATTGTTCAGTCATTTTATGAATTTTGAGTTGCATATTAAAATCAAAGAATCACTTCAGATTTTAATAATTCATTGTAATTTAATTAAAAAAACTTATTTTCCTCAAAACCCTAGTTTTATATATTAGACCCTATTAAATCACTAATTTTCCAATAAATTTTTGATTTTTCATTGCATATTTTACTCAGAAGTTCACTTTCAATTTCAAAATTCTATAGTACATTTTCAAAATAATTATATGTCAAACCCTAGTTGCATATACTAGGTCCCATTGCTTCTAGAGATATCACCTTACATGTTTGTGAGCTTTATATCCTTTTTATGCAATTTTTAGCTAACTCTTTTTAGAACTTTACATTTCCTATATTCAGTATTTTTTTTATATCACACTTTGCCAATCACAATTTTTTGCAAAAAATTCAATCAACTTTCAACTTATTTTTCTACCTTACCAATGGCCCAATATACCAGTTTTGATGAAACTAATAAAAGGGAATTCTAATAACTATTAATTAAACACCCTGACATGAAATATGACATGCTTAAAATACTATAAGAAGAACAAAAAAGAGTGAACAATGGTAAATCTTCTCAAACTGTAGAGCAACCAACTACAAATGATACTATGGGGGAAGCTAAGTCTCAACAACCCCCTATAGCAGCCTCACCTACCTCTATGCCACCAGTTAGAGCTAGCACATCCCTATCTCCTAATGTGGTATCCCTTGTGTAAGAGATAAGATATTTTCAATCCAAGGTGTTACATCTTGAGCAAAGTGCCACTAGACCTATGCAAGCTTTGGATTCTTTTGTTCTTCTACATACACCATTGGCATGTCACATTGCCTCTACACCCTTGCTATAAGGTTTTTTTCAACCCAAGATTACTCTATATGACGGTAAGAGTGATCCAGAGACACATTTGAGAAATTTTCATGTAGCGTGCTTAGATTATGTACCAAATGACTAGTTACTTACCAAGCTATTTCCATGGAGTCTAAAGGATTATGCTTTACAATGGTTCTATAGTCTACTAAATTAGTTAGTCAATGCATTAAATCTTTTAGCTAACATGTTCCTAGCCCACTGTAGTATAAACATTGGTGATAAGGTTTCATATACTCAAATTGCTCAGTAGAAACAATGACCAAATGAGAATTTCACAAACTATTTTCTTTAGTATAAGACCATCTTGGCTAAGATGACTAGCCCCATGGTAAATCAAGAGTTATAGGACCTCTTCAAACAAAGTCTTCTACCAAGACTGCATGAATCAATTATGTTTAAAATATTATCTTCCTTCACTAAATTATGTCACACATTAAAGGAAAGATAAGTCAAATTAATTTCAATGGGAAAACTAAAGTACACTAATACATCAGACACAACTAATAAGAGTAATAGCAAAGTCCCATATAAGGTCAAGTTTAATGATAATAAAGGGTAAAATAAACATATAGTCAATGCAGCTTTAGAGCCTCCTCAATGAATAGTTTTATTATCACCCCCTTGATTTACTTTTACAAATCTCCTAGTTCTTCTAGCTAGGGTTTTACAACTTTTGGATTGTAATATCATATCTCTCCCTCTTATTCAATAAGTTGATCCAACAAATCTTCTTCCAAATGGATATGATTAGCATGCATTTTGAAACTACCATAGGGCACTAGGCCACATGACAAATAGATGCATCAGTTTAAAGCACAAGATATAAGACCTAATAGATTCAAATGCTATTGATCTTAGCACTTTAGTTGAGCCTTCACTGGTAAAACAAACATAGGATAAAGCATTGAAAATCTTCTTAGATCCATTTCCACAACATTCAAAATAGGATACAAGGGATACATCAAGGGTTCACCATGCATATCATGTACATCCACCTCCAAATACATATAGGGCACCTTCAATTGAGTTACATCCTTTGAGCAACATGATCGATGTATACAATTCTAGAATTCTAGCTAGACCTTCTATCTCCTTTTTAGAGTAGGAGATTGAGGATGATTCAGATTATCATTCACTCTTTATCAAATCTCAAATTCATAATCAACCTATTCAAAGTGTTCTTATAGACAATGGATCTAGTGTGAACATATGCACTATGACATTATTACAGTATTTGGGATATTCAGAGTAGGATATTACACTAATAGACATAGTTATCAATAGATTCAATGGACATATATAGAGTTCATTGGGTGAGATTGTATTTCCTTTATAGGTTGGCCCAACACACATGGCCACATCATTCACTATAGTTCCTAGTGAAGGGTTTTTTGATATGTTACTTGCTTAACCATGGATTCAAAACATTTGAGCAATACCTTCTATAGTTCATAGATGCATGAAATTCAATAATGTTAATTAGTTTATTATAGTCATTAGATTTCCATATGAGTTACCACTTCCCACTTTAAATCCATTGTCTACTTTGTAGTCACCAGTTACAATTTCACCACCAATTTTAGTTTTGCCACCAGTTTCAGTTTCTCCTCCAATTTCAGTTCCTTTACCACTTTTGATTCAAACACAATTGAGGCATCCACCACCAGTATAGAGGATTCATACACGTACATATTTTCAATATTCTAGATATATTTTATCTATAGTATTCACACCCAAGGCATTCTCATTGAGATCTCATGCATCTACGCATAGAGCACATGTTAGGGAGCTCCTCCTACTTCTAGATGGGTCCCTAAGCGCCCTACAATTTCATCCACTTTTTAGAGTTATAGAGGGACCTCATAGTTAGTGTCTATTTCAAATATTTTATATCATCTATAACATAATCAAATTTCAAAGACATAGCCTCAACATTTCTATCATGCTTCATGATTGTGCACAATTTCACTTCTTGATACAGGACACCATAATAGGGAGTCTCACATGACACTCATCGATTAGTATCATCTTAACTCAATAATGCTTGTACATAATCTCTTCTACTTGATTGTACATAGTTCAAATGACAAATTACAAAAATGATATAACATTTCAAAAAAACCAAAAACATTCAAATATGTCAAAAAGAACAAAAATATTTTGATTGTATGCATCATCCATGATTTACATTGCTACTACTATGTTAGGACTTACATTTTCTATTCCATGATATTATGTGTTGATTTATATACATTACCATGCTTAACTTGATCTTCTTTGAGTGTGTGTAGTGACATCTAGCTACTTGATTGTTGCACTCTACCCATTGAGGGGGCATCCTACTTCTACATTTAAGACACAAATCGATATACATATCCACTAGGGGATTTTTCAACATGACTACACCATCCATCTTATGTCATTCCTACACTACACACTCTAGTTATCATGTTGACATATATTACTTACTAGCTTACACAGATTACTTGATCAACTTTTCACTAATATTTAACACTCGTGTATTTGTTTACATATACCTAGTCTTGTACTAACATGTCTTATATACATTCACTTCTTGCTTTGATTAGTTAGATGCATTTTTAATTCTAATTTTTTACATGATTTATTTTCTTGCTTAGCATTAGCTTGATATGATTACATTTCTCAGTTCCTATTTGTCACCTATATGTGCCTTAAGACATTTTCTAATGTTTTTTTAATCTATTCATGTGTGTGCCTTAGGACATTTGCTAATGTCCTTTACATGTACTCCTCTATGTGATTGTGGCTTTCATGCCAATTTTATTGTTTCAACTGTATGTTTATGTGGCATTTGAACATGCCTTGTATCTTTTCTTTCTAGTTTGAGTTACATGTGCCCATTTCCTTTGTTTGCTTGGCCCCTTGCCCACCCTTGTATTCTTCTTGCTTCTTTCCTTGTGTGCTTGTTTCTTGCTTACTTCTCATTGTTTGAAATTCCATGATTCACATCATGTATTTATCTTATTTTCTTGGATGCTATGATGGACATCATGCTCCATCCCTTCAACTAACAACTAAAATTTTTAGCTTTAAATTCTAGTTTAGTAAATTACACATAATATTACATTATTATATCTATCTAGGCATGCCCCTATTGATCTAACAATCTCTTAATTCAAATCATGTTATATCTTGAGATATCTTGTTGATTATCTTTACTATATCATGTATATTTATAGTATAACACACTTGTAAGGCTTCTTCTTTTGAGGTCAGTCATGGCATGGTACCAATTCCTACCCTAAAAAGAGGGGGCAACAAATATGGGTTTTACTACAAAGATCAGAGCTCTTATCGATCAAAAAATCTAATTTTTAAACAACCAGAATAGCAACCAGTCATCAAACCACTCAAAATAGAATAGGTAGATAGTCAAGATTCCAAAATAGTGATTAGTTTCATCCTAAGACAATAGTGTTGAGGCTATACTACAGTTTCAGTGGTGTTACTATCCATTTCCAATGCTCCTTTCCAAATAGTAGAAAAAATAAATTTTATAGAAATAGATAGAAAGGTGGTTGGCATAATTTTAGAGTGGCTTTCATACAAGCCTAACCCCCACATTTATTTAGTTCTTGAGTTCCCAAGTGGCTTCCACATAAGCTAAATTTTTAGTTTTGGAGTGGCTTTCATATAATTAATCTCCATCTTTTTTGAGTTGGCCAGCATTGGCCTAGATTCCAATACACATTCAGCTATCCATGCCATATTTCTAGAGCATTTATGAGCTTCAGGAGCCATCTCATATGACATACTTCTTCATACTAGTATCATTTAGTGGGAAATTATGGATCCAAAGGGCTAACCTTTATATTTTTGAGCCACCTATTTAGAGAGATTAGACACATAGTCCAAACACTTATTAGCACATGCACAAGTGATGATGGAGCCAAAGGGCCAGCCTTTATATTCTTGAGCCACTTTCTAGGGAATTGATCACTCATCTCTATTTGTGATATAACTTTTGGTACAACATCATTCAACACATACCCAACACACTTAGCCTTATTCAGCATCACAATAGGTTTTGTATTGGTTTTCATAGTCAGTGAGGTGTATTCTTTCCTTTCCCATCCTCTCTCTCTCTCTCTCTTACCCAAATTTATATGTTCTTATTTTATATTACATGTAATAAGAATTGATCTAATCTTTGTTTTCCTTCATAGATTCACACTTACACAATGTGTTCTTTATGCACTATCTAACATTACTTAGCATCACACAAGCTTCATGGGCTTCACCTTTGTAGGTAAGTTTAGGTACGCTTTCTATTTTCCTTTATCCTAGTATTTCACTTTTCTACATCACTAGAATAAAGTGGGGGAAAATATAGTCATACAAAATGCAAAAACTAGGAACTTGAGCATGGCTAATGACACCCAATCCTTAGGTCCTCCTTGCTTACTTTCATGACCCTCTTAGGCTTACTTTCACTAATTATAATCATTCATGGCCTTCTATAATTGATCTTAGTTGAGCTAAGGACCTCTCTTCATGACTAATCCATCCCCCCAAGCCCTGTCAATGAAGGACAATAGTGCCCAACTTGGACACTAGTGTTGGACCCTAGGGTGTCTAGCTTTTGGTGTTATTTTCCAAGTGCATCTTAGGCCCCAATGATCATTTCCTTCTATATTATTATCTTTAATCATGTCAACCTAACGTGAATTCATTTAACCCATAACCAATAGATCCATATATAATCCCATTCAAAGATCATTTACAAAGGGTTGGGAAATATCATTCAAGCAAACAATAATATAAGCAAAACCACTCAAGCAATCTTCTCTATTCTTTGCATATAGCTAGTCTATACACTTTCAAGCCAATCTAAGTCCTTACCAATCCCTAGTCATCTTAAGCACAACCAATTTTAACATCTTGCATTTTAACTCACTATTGCACCAAACACTCTTAAAGGGATAACTACTTATGGATTGATCCCTCCTTAGAGTATTGGTATGTAAGAAGCATGCCCACACATAGGTGTGAAGCACATCCAGTGTATCTTACACACACTAACCCCTTTTCCCTACTTATCAAAGTTTCCATTCAAGTGTATAGAAGGCATAGATAAAAAATTAGATCTATAAGGAGCGTTGCTGATAGTGAAGCTTTGCAAATTTAGAAACAGAGTATCATAGACCTACTAAACAAAACCTTATAAGCTCAGATCCTCAAGACAACAACATCAAATAAGGACTATAGTGTTAGTGTCACTCATATCCACTTTTGGTGTTCTTATCTAATTAGAAAATGAAAGCTAGAAACCTATTTTTAATAGTACCCAGGCCTACACACAAATTTATAGACCTTGTCTCAGTTGAATTAACATTGAATAAGATAAGTTTAATTTTCTCTCTCTCACTACTATTTTTAGAAAAGCTCTATTTACAATTCAATTTCACAAATCAATATCTTTAATTTGGAATATTATTTACTAATTTTATCCTACTTAGACCCTTTTATTATTTAGGAATCAAACACTACTTTCCCCCAAAATAATAAATCAATGTGTCTTAACCCTTCCCCACCCTTTTTATGCTAGTTAATGTATTTTGTTACCTTTTACCATCTTATGTTGCATAATTAATCTAATTAATTACCATTTTACCTAGGTAATTAGTTAACCATCCCTAAATATAGTAAAAGTTCCCTAAATTTATTAGGGGTAAGTTGTTTTACCCTCTTAACAACTTCTCAATACCTAAACCCCATTAAAAACCAACCTAGACTAAGTTTAATCCCATGATTTGGAGTTTTTAAAATAAACAAGTTAAACTTGGAGCAGATCAATATTGATCCCTATAATTATCATTGATCTTATTAGGATCAATGTTGATTTATAGTCAGTCCATTCCTAGGCTGAAGGATCTTGATTTTACACATCAAAATGCTGAAGAAATTCCCTTAGAGTATTTTGGAAGAATTTCACTCCTATTTTATCCCATTCACATTCAATCCAAGGTTAAGCACTTCTTTATCAATGATATATTTTCTGCAGCACAGGAAGCATTTTTAGAGGTAAGTATTATGTTTGTTTGAATGATTCTGATTATTATATTATCCATTTATATTTTTTTATTATTATAAGTCTATTTAGATAAATTAATAACCAGTCCCTAAGCCTTTTAGATTCTATTAAAGTCTTCCCTTAGGCCCCATCTTGAGTTTCTCAACACCCACTGTAAATATCAACTATGATTCCTTTTGGATTGACATCGATTACAAAATTGATACCAATTCTGAGACAATTGGCATCAATCCTTGTGTTTTTATTTATGTTTGTAACTTGAGATAAGTTTAGCAGTCATAACTATTTATAATTTACTATTTCTAAGTTCTAAAATCATGTCTTTCTATCTATATATGACCTTGTCTAGCATTATACATGATGTTGTTTAAATTCATGACTTACCCATAGTTCCTCACCCATTATTCACCAATCAAAGTGAAATATATTTTGAGTTAAGAATTTGAACCATTGTCTTTGCCCCAACTCTAAAAGCCATCACTGAGCAACTATAAGTAATTTAATAACAAGAATACTTAGCTATAACATATTGGAATGAACATTTAGATAATATCTATGTAGTATATTGATTTGTTTCATTTCCATTTCATATCTTATCACATGTTTTCTTATAATTTATCTCATTATATTATCCACTTGATTTCATAAAAAAATGGACTGACATCCCTTCGAGGAAGTTTACCACTCCTTGGAACTAATCTCGTATTAGGGAGTTCACTCATCTATTTTATTAATCCAATCTTGTCTAAGTTGTCTCTTATGTGTAGGTAGTCCATCCTAGCCAAAAAGGAGTTCCCACCTCATTGGATCAATAGTGCACATCCCCCATCATAGGTATTCATCTTTAAAACCTTGTATAATTTTTATTTTTAGTAAGTTTATTTATTAAAAAAAATGAACCAAAAAATATTAAAATAAATATATTCATTAATAGTCAAGATAAATAGATGTGCAAATAAACACATGTTTATTAAAGTCTGAGTAGTCAGTATAAACTCATATGATTAATAAATTAGAGTAAGCATAATAATCATTTCATACATAATAATGATAAAAGATAAATAAAAACATTTTATAATAATATATATTAATCTCTATCACATAAAAACCATACCCAAATACAATTGACCATTATATATAGAGTTTTACCCAGTTATATCTCTTTATATTATAGTCTTTTAATATGCCAGAAATGAGTAACTCTTCACATTTTGAAATCAATAATTATGTTTATACAAGTTGAATATATACTAAAATATTATATAAAATATAAAATGAGTGAAAATAACATGTCTCCATCAGATATACTTTGCAATTTTGATAGCCCTATCCTACACTCAACATTTTCCTAGACTTAAACATTTGTCTCATCCTGAGATAGAGTCTTAGCATAAGATCTTAATTTGAAGATTGAGCCAAGGAATTAAACCATAAAAAAGAGTTTTGGTTATCTCTCAAGGTGTCATTCACTAGTATTCACCCTTTATGCACTACTTATCTACCCTTTCAAGTTTTTATCTAAGTAGTGTACTAGCCTACCACCCTTTTAGGTTTTAAATGGACGAAATTAGTTAGGTGGATGCCCTTTATGGTTTTTAAACCAAACTAACCTTAATCCTAAAGCTTAATGTTATCTTATAAAATTATGCCAAAATTTTGTAAACACTACAAAATTAGAATTGTACACTACCTACTATGTAGGTGGAAGCATACTCTATGTTGTTTGTGTAACAGGTTGTTATGATGATGGATATACTAGAGAAGTGGATGAAGCACTTGGTTCTATAGAAACTACTATGGTAGAGGTTATTATGATTGTTAAATGGCCAGTTGCATGCTTGTGGTACTCTTTTTTTGTTGAAGTACTTGTTACAACTATTTTGAGGGAATGAAGTGTGGTTTGTCAACAAGTTTTGAAACATAGAGATCAAGTTGAGACATATCTTGCTTTAACATCTTCCAGTCAGTCATCACTTCCCACATCATAGTTAGCAATATGCATAATAGGACTTGAGTCACCATTAGGTTCTAAATGTCTTCATCATCAGTGGTGGTGATGAGTGAAATATAATTTATATTTTTAACTTTGATGTCCTATGATAACTTGTATAATCTATCTTCATGCCTTTGTGATTGAATGGCTACAAATTAGTTTCACATAATCTCATTTTTCCAAGTTTAGAGTTTTTCCATGGTCTTATCCCTTGAGTCAAGAAATTAATTGAGTGTGTTGTTTATAGCTTCAAGAATAATCATATGATCCTCTATCACTACTTTAGATTTGTCTACCTTGTCAAAATTTGGTTTAATTTTAGATAATGCATTTTTAAGTTGTTGCTTCCAATTCAACATATCCTACACTATCCATTTTTCATAGAGTGCATCTATGTACATAACCTATTTGTACTCCTCCAATAGAACATAGATTTCTTTATTTATACCTTGATATTTTCCCCTTGTGATCATAGAATGCGTAGAAAGTTAGTATTTCATGAGTTACACCAATAGGTATGAGAATTACTTGTCTTCAAACATCACCTAGTTACCTAAGACTTGGGTCACCAGTGTAGGAAAGTTGGTGTCAGTTATCTAGTGTGCATTGGTGAATCAAAGGCTCAAATATATTTGTCCTCTTATATCTTCAAAACTTCCTTCTCTAAGGTTGAATCCTTCTATGCAATTTATTCTTTGAAAATAACTACACCTTCAATTTTTTTAGTTGGCAATAGTTGAGAAACATCCAAAGATGTTTCTTACACAGTCGTAGTCAATGTCATAGATGTTATTGTAGTTATTTTAGGGGCTGCCATGAACTTCACCAATGGAAAAGAAAAGGTGGTGTGCTAAGTGGATGATGTGGTAATATCTCATAGCCATTACATATTTATTTATGGTGTAGGCTAAGAATCCTCCTCCTACGTACCTCCTTACATCATAATTAATGGTTGCACTATGCTTTATATTTATCACTTGGCTTTCACCTTTGCCTCCTGCTTGGATTTAACTTTGCATTTTTCCTTAGCCTTAGCTTTTACTTTAGATTTATCTTTGGAATCCACTTCATATTTATACTTAGCTTTTATTTCAACCTTGTATTTATATTTATCTTCCTTCTCCTGATCTTCCTGCTTAGAATTTTACTCCTACTAAGCCTTTATAATTGACATTACTTCATATTTCTTATTTTATGCAACCTATACTTCTTGTTTTTTCCTTTCTACTTATTCTTGTGCTTTATTATTTACCTTTACTTCATCATCTCTCTTATTTGGAGCCTCTATTTCTTTGGATTTATTTCTACATTCATCCTCTATAGCTTATTGTTTTCATTGCTCTTCTTCCTCTATAGCCTTGCACTTTGCCTCTTGTTTCTTATTATTTTTATTTTTCTTATCCTTCCTCGCAACCTTCTTTTACACCTCTCATAGATGATGTTATTCATACATAGATTCATTTCATGGATTTGGTTATGGTAAGATGGTTTGTTCAGGCATGCCCATCGAGGTAGATGATCTAGCACAATAATTGACTCAAAATCTTTAAAAGAAGATGATTCCAAAATAGTACCCCACTATTCATATATCTTCTTTCTAGAGGTTGGAGGTGAAGTGAGGCTATATTTTTCCTCTTCATAGCCTAGGACTAAGGTTATATATATGATTCATATACTTGTTGTGCACCACTCTCTTCAGCTAATTCTATAAAAGACACCATTTTTCATTGATTATTGGAGAGGTTCGAGTTGTAGAATGTGTTTGTGATCTGTGCATCAAAAGTGGTGTTAGGATTTTTTATGATGGTAGCTCTATTTCTCATGAAACAAAATATCCTATAGCTATATATTCTTGGGATAGTTGGATCTAAAACCATTGTTTGACTATTTCTTCACTATAGTATAAACAATAATAGAAGGAGGAGGTTAGGTGATGTCCACCCATAGGTCTTACCTTACTTGATTTTATAACTTGTATGTATGCACTACTTTCCAAAAGAAGAATTATTTATCCTCTTCATAATTTTTTATGTTTGAGGACATTAAATATAAAACTTCCTTGTCTTTAACTCTTATCTCCACCAAGTCATATTTATTTATTATCTTTGGAACATGTTTGTTGTTAAGCTAGGACTTTGTGTAGCATGTCCTCTTTTTTGGTGGTGGAAGTGAGGATTATTACATTGGTACCTTCCTCTTTCCCTTATCTATATATGATACATATATTATTGGTTATGGTGTTTCCTATGATTGTGCATATAGTTGTGGTTGCATTTTTGCTTGAGGTTGTGCTTGTAGTTTCACTAGTCATTATGCACCTTGGGCCATATAACACAAAGGTTTCATCAATCTAGGTACATGGGATTTTTGTCTCAAAACTTATGTCTATGTATAAAACATGGTGATGAAAAATTATAGTGGATTTTTTTATACTTTTAAAAACTCATGCACTTTTATTCATATGTAATTATGAAATTTGGTCACTGATGCATGTTGTCCTAGATAATACATTATGTCATAGGGTACCTTGGTGTGTGAATTATTCATGGCTTGAATATCCATTCAAAATGAATTAAACCTCTCAAATTTCTCATAATCTTTCCCTATTTTCATCCATGTAATGTTAGTGATTGAAATAATAGGCCAAAAATATACAACATAATTGACTTGGCCTTTTGGTGGCTTCCATTGTGTGAAGCAAAGTAGTAGTACCAAAAACATATACTAGAATGCCTATGAAGTGTTGGTAATGATATTTTATATGTTTGTTATGATATCAAAGGCCAAAAACTTGGGCCAATTAAAATTATCATGGAGGTATATCATGCAACACATAATGTCTACCACTCCTTTAGTTCCTTGATTTTCTCGCTTTGTTGTTTACCAGAATATTTTGGTGATGCATTCAGTAAGAATGTAAACCTAAACATCATGCATGAAATAAATGGAGATTCCTCTAACTATATTTGTAAGTTATGTATCTTTGGTTTTGGAGTGGATTGGTGTAGTTATGGATTTTTTAATGTAAGAGAGATTTACCATGAAATATAATCCCTATTTTTATTACCATAGTCTTAGGGGTGATGAATATGGTAACATATTTAGACAATTTAATATCACCTTCATTATACCTACTTAGCATAATAATCATTACCTGATATAATTTCCAAAAAGTAGGTAGTTTGATCATATTTTCAACATCCAAGCATTGTAGTAGATTTTGAAGTGTTAGTGTTCCTAACTAAGTTGTTTCCTAAGGGTGATGGGAAAATAGAATATTTTATGTCACATGAATGAAATAAAATGGGTCTATATCATGATATTTGGTTTGTTTTAAGGCCAATCCCCATTTCCTCTTTTTTGAATATATAAGTGGGATCAATAGTTGTTCCCTATCTATGGTTGTTGTTGTGGACTATGTTGAACACTTTATTTACTTAGTCTAGATTTGGTGTGAAATTTGTGAATAAGAATATGTTTTAGATTCATATCATAAATTTTAGTTAGTTATAGTAGTATGTAAAGTCTTTTTACTATTCATTCCCTCTATTATATAACTTATACCACCCAAATACATCAATTCATCAAGTTTAAATGCACTGATATAGTTATATATGAGTGTATCTCCAAAATTTATGTTAACTAATTATTATTTTACATGATAGTTACTATTCTACATCTAGGTTATTTGATCCAATTGTTGGTAGATAGCTGATGTGATGTGATTTCCTTTCATTTATCTAATTTTGTATGGGACATCTTGTCATTATACCATGTGATATGATTTAGTAAAGATGCAATATCTCAAGGGTATTGTCATTAATAGTTTTGAATGACCACTCACCATCCTTTTATCATACCTATCTTGTCATCACCCTATTCTTAGACTTATTTGACAACCACAATGTTTTAGATATTGACTATTGGTTCTTTTTGCTTGATTTCTCATTACTAAGTATTAGTTACATGATGTATGGAAATAATTTTCCAATGATTTTACATGCTAGTATATCATATGAGGCATAACCTCATGCACACACCTAAGGTGCGTAGCTTGGACTAGTCCCCATCAATTTTGTGGTGCAAAGGTGGTTAATCAACTCTATCCTAATTAGGTGCTTAAATTACTACATTTAGTCATTATTACAACCAAAAAGTTAGTCATTTGATGAATTCATAGTGTATATAACTAATATCATAAAATCAAAGTTAACACTATAGAGTTCAACACACCATGATTTTTAGTCAAAATATTTTATTATTTCCATTGAATAAGATTACAAAGTGCTTCCTTCTTAACAATATCTCTTCATTTATATATTTATAACCATTTCACAAATACATTTAATAGTATCAACAACATATCTATCAACTCTAACCATGACAAAAACACTTTCTAAACTAAGGCTAAGGGTTATTTATACACAAGTCAACCTGACACCTTTGGTTACATCATTAATACCAAAGTGATGACTAACCGATGACCATTAATAATAATGAGTCATGGAGAGTCATTACAATTAGGTATTATTGACTCAAGCCTAACTACTCCTATATACATCTCTATGGTAGATAGTCATGTTCATGTTCCTCTTCTTTCATAGTTTGATGATATATTTTCACTCTCATTAATATCCATTAATTCCATGAACTAATTTATAACCACCTCTGTTCCCCGTGCTCTTGTCCTAGTCTTACACTTCTCTAAGTCCTATGTCTTCTACTCATTCTCCACTTCCTTGTCTCTCACAACTCACCTTTTTATGCCAAGGTATTTTGCACTCTTCCCTTATTTTTCTCTCTCATGTGTCATGGTACTATGCACCTTCTCTTGTGCCCTTACTATTATCTTCTTATGGATCTAAAAAACTTATAATATATTAATAAAACATTTGGGGTCCAACATCACCCCATACTAATTTGATAATATATCCCAAATTATGCTATAGTTTTCTTAGTTAACATAAATGTAGGATATTCCTCTTTTATTTTGTGTTTGATCTCCTCCCAATGGTTGAGGGATTCTTGAATATTGGAAGTAATAACTTCCACTTCACCTTTCAATATCTTTAACTCCTTAGGCTGCTTCAAAAAGGTATCAACTTGAGTTGTCAAAATCTCAAGCTAAGTACTTGAAATATTGTGAGCACATTCAAGGGCCATGGATTATATCAAATCATGTCTTTAGAGTATTGAGAAACTAGCCTTAATCTATTTCCAATGGGAACTTATTTGTGTTTCCAACTCTTTAACTTATTTCTGAATTGGGCCCTATTTTTTATGCTCAATGCATTCTCAACTATTTTCTGTCAATGTTGTTCTTTGAGTAGAAACCATGATTCCGAAAAAAATTCAAGCCATGCCAAGTTCACAAAAACCCCATCCACAATGGGAATAGTAGTGCTCAATTTATTCATGAATGTACAAAAAACCTACATGGCCTCATAAAACTACTATGTTACCTAAATATTCTCTTTTTTAGGATCTACTTAGTTTTTAAATTTCCTAAGCAAAAGGTTTATGATTGTCTCCAATTTATTAATTGCCTCACTGGTAATAGGGACTCCATTCACAATCATTGGTTCACTTCTCAAAATTGTTTGATAAAGGCCCGAAGTCCTAAGTTAAGTTGTTTCTACTCCATTCAGTTGGTGTTTGAGTTCTTTAATTTCTTCTTCAAGCTTTCACCATGTTTCATGTTATTATTTTTATAGTCACACAACCTCCTAATGTTTGGCATGAATTTGGACCATATCAAGGATATTAATAATGTTTTTACTAGAAACTTCTAGGGCAAACTTGATAAGTGTCATGCGTATTTGCATTGGAGAATAATTCATAGGGCTTATCTAGAGCATGTATAGAATACCTGACACTTATAGGCTTATGTTAGTATTATTCCTTGGAAGCTTAAATAATTATTCATCATGATACACTTCCATATCAAAGGACATATCACACCGTATTTTTTTTGTGGACTCATGTTTAGGGAAAAAGTTCCACAAATATAATTGCCTATCTGGCATGTCTTGTTAAAACATGGTGTGAATGGGATGTTCCTAATTTACCTATTGTTGTTACTTCACATATTGTATTGGATCCTTTTCCTTTTGGCTTTCATACTCCAAGTCCATAATTTCAAGGCTCTTTTCTTATTCCCTAGTGCTAGCGCCAAGGTCCTCTTTATTGGGGCCTTCTCCCCTATTAACTTCTTTTGGTGTTGGAATTTCAATGTCCACTTGTTTCTCAACCATAAGATGTTCAAAGCTTGGAAAAATAATATATTTTATAGGTTTTGATTTTAGAGATGTCTCACCTATGTATGGAATCATGACTTAGGGTAATTCATGGTTAACTTTTGCCTAGGTAATGGGGTGTGTAGTGTCATCTTTCTATTCTATAAGAAACTCTAGGGCTTTTGTTGGCAAGGGAGTTCACCTTTATTATTTTTGATATGATTGAGGATCTATAAAATATTTAGTTATTTCCTTTTTATCTTTATGTAACCACAAGGTCCTTGGTGGTGGAAAGGCCTATTGTTGGCATTTTGTGATGACCCTAGGTTGGTATTACATCCATATAGAACTAGCAACCTTAAGTCTTAGTATTTACTCTTTTTCCCATGACCTCACCCCCATGCGTGTCTCTAGTAAGGAGGAAATTGATTCCATCTTCACCTCCTATCCTCTCAATGATTTATTTTATGGCATGATCAAATAAAAGATCACCTAAATATGCCCTTGCATGACTATCTTATAGGGATTGATGTCAGTCTTGTCATATTCATGATTATCCACATTGGTGTGCCTCCTTAGGTAAAAAAAAAGATTTAAAATAGTATGGATCTCAATTTCAATCTTTTTCACATCAATATTCATAGGTAATGCATTTGAAATGTGATTCACCAAGCCCATGAGTATCTAGCAGTGAAAGCATAGGGCAATTTAAGCCACCCTAATAAGTTATTTATGGTTTGCATCCAAGTCTATGTGAAATAATAGTGTTGATTTATATAAAACTAATAATATGATCACATATGTGTAGGAAACTCTTTGGGTACACACCACTATTTCCCAAATGCCTCTTTCATGTCATCAAACCAACCCTTAATCTTGGTTTTGTAGGTGTTATGGTGCCAAGGCAAGTGAATTATTTGAATCAATCAGTTGGAGACTTATGTTTTTGTGGGCAAACCCATTTTATTTATTTTAAAGAGTACTCTAAGACACTGATCTCATCAAAAACTACAAGTTTAAAAATTGTGCCCTAAAGAAACTTGTGATTGGGTAGACAATGTGCCTTCTCTACATCATGCATAATCTTCTTAGTAAAGTATAGGGAGTAATTGTAATTTAATCCCTTAGAAATCTGATTTTTGACATAGAGGTGGGTTATATCGACCTCTTTCCACCTATTTATGCCTCCTAGCTTGGTCATGGACAAGCACATAATGACTCTAACTACAAGGTCCTATAGGCTTGTAATGTACATAGTGTGGCCTTCTTTATTATACTTTAATGCTACCTTATCAATTTATGTCTGATATTCAAGGTTTGTACCGAGATCAACTCTAGAAAAAAGTAACCCAATTAATCTAATGATCTGATTAGGAGTGATCCTCATTCTATGCCCAAAAAATAGATGTACTCTTCATGAATGCATGAGTTTAAAAATTTAACTACCTCCTATAGTTTCTATAATATGGAAATTTGAATATCTGGATCACCCCCACATCTTCTAATAAGTTATAGACCATGAGATCATTGGTGATCTCATTCTTGGTGTTATGGCACTCCACCTAGTAGTCCCATTACAAGTAGAGTTTGGTTTCAAATTGATAATGATTTTAGTTTAAGACCTGACACGAGGAAACCTTATACTCCTAATCATCCATGCACAACACCATCTCTAGGTATTACATTTCTTCAATTAGAATAAGAAGAGGATAAGGTGTTTTAGTGGCATTTTTCAATACATTCACCATTTTTAGCATTTTTTAATAGGGGTGCCTTCCCTCAACCCTAGTAAGTCCTTGGCTTGTGCTCTACTCTCACTATATCCTTATTCCCAAATAAATATGATACCTCATGCTTACAATCCCTCAAACTCTTCAACTTCAAGAATAACTGGTAATGGATCTCTGCTCCTATTGGATTCTCATATTAGTTACATCTCTGATCAGGGTCCTTAAAGGTTAACACATGGCCAACCAAATCTCGTAAATGAATACAGCTTAACTCCTCTTACCTGGAACCAAAATTATTTGACTCCTTGCTTTACCCTCTTCTAATGACAAACCTATTTATTGTAACTTGTAACTTATTTTTTCTACTTGTGTGGATGCATTTCTAATTTCCTCTCCTTGCAATCACATCGCTTAAATATCTATATCTTTTTTGTAAATGAGAGCATTACATAATATCTTTATTTGTCACTAGTTTTTACCTATTTAAACTATATAATTCTTCAAGTTTTCAATTGTAAAAAATTAAAATGAGAAGCCTTATGGACTTTTTTAGGATATCCCCTTTTTTTCATTAACTCCTTCATGCTACATTAATTTTCTCCATGCCACTATCCATCACTTCAGCCGTTAATTATCCAAATGGCTTGCTTTGATGTCCATTCAAAATGCTTTCCATTTATACCACTTTGAGATTTATTTCACCTCCCCCTTAGTGCATGCTAGCTTTAATAATTCAAATTTTCCCTTTTCATGGCGGGAACTATCTTTTCTACTTTAACCTACTTTGTGATGGCATTTACTTTGTCATCTTTGTTATTTTTCCTAGGTCATGTGCCATATATTCATGTGACTTTTGATACCTCTTATGTGCATCCCTCATGCACCATAAATTTCATGCCTTCTCCTTCCACTACATCTTTCATGCCACATTATCTTCTAAGCTCTTTGATATGGATCTATGAACTATTAAATTTTTTTTATCATTTCTTTTATGTGCTTCCTTCATGTGCCTCTTCTTATCTGTTTTCTTTATACACTTCCTCTACACTTTTTTGAATTTAATTATCATATCCACAATTAAAACCTACTCCACATTAAAATCTATACATGTTGTTCCACGTCATAACTTAGTGAAATTCATGTCAAGAAAGATAAATAAAGAGAGTACTAAAAACATAGAGTATCAAAGTGTGTCAAAATAATTACAAAAGGCACATAACAAATTCCATGCTTATTTGAAAAATGAAAAAAGTCCTACAATAAGTTAGTGGCATACACCTTATTCACTAAACTTAATAATTGCATAAAATGGTAGGGCCGGAGCCAACTACCATTGAAGTGGCCTAGTATAAATTTGGCATATAATATTTTTAATTTGCAAGTGAATATAAAATGGATGACATGAATAATAAATAGACCATCCCATTGGACTTATAGTTTACTTGAATGACACACAAACTTTGAATCATAGATGAGGACATGTATACCGAGATAAAGACCTTGGTTTTGATATGGCAATCATGCTAGGGTTTCTATTTTTTCTTCTCAACTCCTTAGCTCTAATGTGTGAGATAACATGTTTTATCTAGTATAATTAGAGCATCTAGGAATGATTTTATGGAATCCCCATAATCTAATATAACTATTCATACAATATGTATAGAGGGAACCACAAACTCTACTGGTAAAACTATTCAACACCAAAGACAAGATTTAAATCATAACTCTTGTTTAACCTTTTATATGTGGTTTAATCTACACATAAGACTACAAAAATTTGATCATCCCAATCAGTGCATCCGATGTTACAAATATTGGTCAGTGTGTTACCCAAGAACTTGTTGAGGCTTCAATTGTGCCATTAGCAATAGGGTGGTATGGAGTGGTTTTGTGGTGCATAATCATGAATTCAGCTAAGAGGATGTGCATTATATTTTTGATAAAGTGGGTATCACAACCACTTATTAAAATTAGAGGGCATCCATATCTTGTGATGATATTTTCCCTTATAAATCTAGAGATGGTTGTATCTATACAATCATGTGTGGGTGTTGCTCCAGCCTAATGTGTGAAATAGTCTATAATAGTAATTATGTACTTCACGCTAGTCTATTATGTAATGAGTTGAATGGGCTCAACAAAATCAATAGCCCATTTCTCAAATGGTTCATGAGTAAGTATTGGGTGAAGAGGCATAGACTATCATTGATTTAGTTTACCTACATGTTGATATATTAGTGCAAATAAAATTTGATATTTTTGAATCAAGTAGGACACCACAATCCAATTAGTAGAATTGTTCATGATGTTGTGTTACCAGCATAGTGTCCTCATGCAATGCCCTCATGGACTTCTTGAAGGACTTATTTATTCTCATATTGCATTACACACCTTCATAGTACTTAATCCCAACCAAGTTTATGTAGGTCTTCACTAATAAGCTATAATGGGGCAATGCACACAACTAATTTCTTTTTCTCTTAGGTGGTAAGGTTATCTAGCATAGACCCTATTGTAAGAAAAGCCAAAATTTACACTAATTATTCAAGCATGTGCTTGAATTGAAAGAGTTTTACATTAGGTAAATCATCCTCTATGGAGCATGATGATTCACTATATTGAACACATGAGAGATGGTTTGGGTCTAAAATTAAATTTGCTTGGTTTTATGACCATAGAGGACTGGAATTCTTAAAAAGAAATAATCTAGAAATAGATGTGTTCATGCAAGACTGGCTTATTTACCAAATATTTGAGCACTTCATGATCCATATAAAAGATAAATGGGGTTGCCAAAAAGTATTGGTGAAAATTTTAAAGTGCATAAACCATAAATAAAGCCTCATGATTGGTTGTGGAATAATTCAATTTTATTGGTGTGATATTCTAACTTGTAAAATAAATAGGATGATCATATTAGAGTATATTTTACTCATGCTTTCTATATTTGTCTTATGTGGGGTTTAGTCCCACATTGGCTAGTTTAGCTTGTATTTTGTTTTACCTTGCCTATATAAGCAAGTGTTCTTCATTGTAATATTATGCTTTTATATGCTTTTGTAATACTTTACATATCTCATTATGTGTTAACAATTGATCTTGTTTTTTCAATTGGTTTCTTCTGATTCTATGTTGAAGCATCAATGGTTTTAGTAATGATCAATTGGAGAGATCTTGGCTGAAGGGTTTTGATAACTCTTTCATGGTAATCAGAGCCATCTCTAATAGTCATTACTCAGTCATCATTATTACATTATGTTCAATGTTTTTTTTGGATTTGGTGTTTGTAGGTCTAGTTTATAACCATTCAAATCCAATCCATTACATCAATGGATAACATTTAATTTCTATCTTGGAATTGATCTATAGAAGTGGAGTGTAGTGTGTGGTAGGAAGAGACATTGACCAATTT
This sequence comes from Torreya grandis, assembly GCA_037957365.1. Classification (NCBI taxonomy): domain Eukaryota; kingdom Viridiplantae; phylum Streptophyta; class Pinopsida; order Cupressales; family Taxaceae; genus Torreya; species Torreya grandis. Next base: position 875,544 of record JARHVA010001744.1, on the reverse strand, counting down.
TTGGTGTCGAAAGCTTTAGACCTATGTCATTTTTTTTTTGTCAAAATAGGCCTCCATATTACCTTTTATAAAGCTATGTTTTTGCGAGATATACATGGAGATCGGTAAAATAGGCATTGCATTTTTAGATATGCATAGCATCAAAAGACTATGCTTTTTTCCTTAAGGCTACATTGGGGTTTGAAGAAATTATGCTAGAGTTTCTCTGTTGTGTGAAATCTTGCATTGGATATCTGCTAAAAGAGACCTATAAGAGAGAGGCATGCCTTTGGGTTGGATCTACACTCCTTAAGAGACTCCTCTTTCCCAATCCATGTGATCTTGAACTAGATATATTATGGGGTTTGGTTTATAATCTTACTCCCTATTAATCTTGTGCTGACACTCTATGGTATTCCCATGGCCTAATCCATCCATTTGTTCTCTTCCTTGTGTACCTACTCCTTCACAACTTTGCCCTACACTCTTCTCCAACCTCCCTACCACCAATCCCATGCCCCCACCACCAATCAACCTAGGAATTTATTACATATGGTTGTATGCTTTGAGTTGGCATGATTAATAGCCTAGACATTCATGAATGAGATTATAAACCTCTTGGTACTTGACATCCAGAGGAAGGTCAACACTAAAGAGGGTTCAAACCTCATTATTTCATGTGTACTATGGCTCAAGAATTGGAGTGTACACTACCATCAATGGTTTTCTTGCCTTGTTACTGTGACCATTTTGGCTTGATGTTTTATAGGGAGTTATGTAGTGTGGGTTGAAATTTCACAAATGAAAGATGAAAAAATCCATCTTCTTTCATACTCACATAGGGAAATACCTACCTTTCCCTCACCATCCTCCTTAACACCTTCCATGGAAAAGGACTGATATCTTGTAATTTGATTTACACTACTTGCATTACATGGTATGCATGTTGGTGAAGGCATGTTACAGGCTTGTGACAACCCTATTCTGGTCATTCCATTTGGTTCATCCAAGCTCATTGAAAATATACCATTGATCACTTTTCTTATTGATCAATCCACACCCAATGTTATTTGTCTTTCCTAATACACAACCAATTAGTCCATCACTATTTCCATGTCTTTTATCTTTGTTTCATATAGTTTTTACTAATTTTTTAATTATTTTCAAAAATTGAAATAATAAGGGACTTTTATATTAAACAATAATGGTCAATGCTTGTAACAGGGAGGTGGGCCTTATTGTTTAGTGGGAGAGGTGTGTGGTAGGAACTTTTTTTAAGGAGGGATATTATGTTTAGTGGGAGGATAATCATGGGGCATCAATTTTTTAATTTTTTTAATTAAAAACCAATATATTGTTAAAGAGATAGTCTCATTGGTTTGTAAAATTACTCTTGTTTTCTCTCCTGTCAAAGATGAAGGGTGAGGTTTGGGTTGGTAGGAGGCCAATTATCCATCACAAACTAAACCATTGAAAGATTCACTTCATTTTGGTTTTAATGAGTGGTTAGATATCTATGTTTATCACTAATTTGATCTCAAATTCTAGTTTGTAATATTTTTAATTGTTTTGACCCTTTTTATGGGAAATTAAAAAGCTTATAACTTTTGAACCGTAACTCAGATTTGAGTTTCATTTTTTTCAAAAGTGCATGTTTTTCAATTATATATCTAGTGATATCATTAAATTGTAAAAATTTGTCCTTTTATAAAGAGTCACATTCTAGGAGGTCTCTTCTCATTGGTTGTACTATGTTGTGCTTATGGTGTGTGGTGACATTTTAGTTGTGATGCATTTTTCTATGTTTTGAGAATTTATTGAGGGATTATTCATTTTTTTTCACATACCTTATCTCTTTCATTTATCATATATTGGAGGGTGAGGTCTAGTCTGATAAGAGGTCAGACCCCCTCACATGCAATACAAACTTTCTTCTTACTTCTTGATTTCATTGTCATCATTTTTTGCACTCATGGATGCATTTTCAGCTTAGTCCAACGTCCTATTCTTGAGTGTGCATTGTCACTGTTATGGGGTTTCCTATTCTATGGGCCCTACATTATACTTCACACATGCATTATCTCAGATGCATTTTTGATTGAGCCTGATGTCCTTTTGCCTATGCTTTACACATTGTTATTTTTTATTATTGATATTTTTCTAGTGTGTTTAAATACACACTGTCTCTTTTTTCCCATTTTACACAGTCTTGTATCATTTCATGACACGCATTAGTACTTTGACACATCAATAGGTGTGTCATGTCTCCTCGAGGCCCCTTTCTTAGTGCTTTACCTTCTTCTATGGAGACACTTTTTTGCTCCCTTATTTTAGGATCACATCTCTTGATGGCTTATTTGACAAGTTGATAGTCTCCTTATTTGGAGCTATCATAAGCCCAATGTCTTCCTTGTTTTCATCTAATTTTTTTTGTGTATGGGTTATATTTTACTCACATTGATTTATAAAGTGTCATGGAGTTTTTGTTGGTATAGCTTTGTCTAACTTCATGCATTTGTGTGCTATATTTTGGGCACCTTTTCACTTCATAAATTGCTTATCTTTTCCATCACCACCATGGGCTATCATATTTGAGAGACTTGTCTATATTTTTGACACCTTTTTTGATAGTTGACAGTCTCTTTATTTGGAGCTATTCTAGTGTATACAATGTCATCTTGTTTGGTATTCGAGTAGTGGATTCAAACCACTTATACGAACCTTTATTTCTCCACTCCATCCATTCATTAGTATGGGGGGTTGTGTACATTCTACTTTTTAGTGTTGAGACTTCCTTTCACATGCAGTACTCTTTTGCACTTTCATCACCACTACAGTCTTCTTGATTAAAGCTATTCTATTAAAGCCCAGTGTCAATTGTTTTTGTGATCAAGTAGTGGATTCTAACCACTCATTTAGATTGATGTCCTTTATGACTTATGAGTAATTAGAGTGTGAACTAATTTAGCATCATCTTTGGCAAGATTTCTATCTCTCTCTTCTTATTTTCTCTCTTTTTTTGGGGGGGGGAGCTTTTCCTATAGGTTTTCTCTCTTTTCTCCACTTTATGATAATTATATGTATATGATACACTCTTTTGAGTTTTTTATGGATTACTCCTTTATACATGAGTATCTTATTCAATCACTTTATTTATCAGAACCCATATGAGTATTGTTATTTGACTCTATGGCATTCTTGGTGATTCTTACAGTGACACTAGTGTGGTAACTCCACTAGTCTCTATGCTCACTTCTCACCATCATGTTGGAGGGTGTTCAAGTTATGCTTCTTTAGGTTCATCATTCTACCTAGTAATTTGTAATGTGATGTTTGTATCAATGATCCTCATATTTAGTGACATTCCTACTTTGACTTGGTGATTACAGTGACTTGATATCCATGTATTCTAACATGATGGATTGGCATCCATAGGGACACATGAATTCACACTACATCCTCTATTATTATCCCCTAACTTCACTTGATGGGGGTGTTAGAGTATATTTTACTCATGCTTGTTAGGTTTGTCTTATGTGGGGTTTAGTCCCACATTAGCTAGTTTAGATTGTATTTTGTTTTACCTTGCCTATATAAGCAAGTACTCTTCATTGTAATATTATGATTCACTATTATTTTACATGATTTTATAATACTTTTCATATCTCATTGTGTGTTAATAATTGATCTTATTTTTTCAATCAGTTTCTTCGAAGTCTATGTTGAAGCATCAATGGATATGGTAATGAAACATTGAAGAGATCTTAGCTAAAGAATTTTGATAACTCTTTCAGATCAAGGTTTCCTTCAATAGGTTATGTTAGGATAACACCTAATACCATGCCTAAAGCATCGATATGTACATGAAATGGTTGATTCTAGTTTAGGAACTAGAGAATGGGTGTAGTCACTAATTTCTCTTTTAGGATTTCAAATGTTTGATGATGTTGAGCCATACATAATAATAGGTAATTGTGATTGATTATTTATTCCATCAGGGTGGTTATGTTAGCATAACCTCAAATGAACTTATGATAGTACCCCATGTGACCTAATAAATCATAGACTTCACTGTGAGTAGTTGGAACTAGGAGTTGGACAATGGTTATGATTTTAGCTAGATCCGCTAATAGGCCATCTCAAAAAATTATATGTCCTAATAAGATTCTAAATGGGGTGGAAAAGATGCACTTTTTAAATTCAATGAAAACTAAAGCTATCAAAAACATTAGATCATTATGAATAGATTGTCACAATGGTCTCACATTAAACCATACATGCTTTAGTCATCCAAGTAAACCTAAAGGAACTTGTGGATGAAATCCTTGAAAGCCTCTAACACAATGTATGATAACATGATCGGTGTATTCTTGAGGCCAAAAGTCATAAAATTATATGTAAAAGAACCCCATTTAATTGTAAAGGTTGTAATTACCTTATCTTATTCAGTAATTTGGACTTAGCGATATCCAAAAAATCCATTAGTGAATGTGCATATCTCACACCCAACAACACGTTCCAAAATGTATTAGGTAAAAGGCATTAGGAAAGGGTTCATTACACATACCACATTGAGTAGCTTATATTCCACATAGGTGAGAATACAACCATTCTTATTGATGTTGATCACCATGGGACTAACCCATTTAGATTCATGAATGGGAGTAATAACTCTAGCATGAAACATGACATCAATTTCCTCATTAACCCAAATACATAGATTTAGGTTCATCCAATATAGACATTTCATTTCTAATTGAGTGCCTTGAACCAATTTGATGTGTATTTTGTCCAATGATGGATACACTCCTTTCATCTCCATGTAGTTTCATGGGAAAATAACCTAGTATTACTACAAAATTTCAAATATATTGGTTATCTCCACATTAGCCCAATAATTCCCAATGTGGCTAGTTTAAGTGTATCATCCATTCCAATGTTCTATTAAACCATTTATAATGGTACAAAATATGTTTTTTTCTTAGACTACATCATATCTCTAACATCACACACCGCACACTTCATATGTAGATTTAAATTGTTAAATGAAGGCTTTGGTTGATCAAAATTGATACCCTCATCAACTTGGTACACAACCTTTTGCTTTCCCTTTTAGATTTATTCTTGATGGTTTTATTTAGAGTGGATGTCTAGTTCAAATTAAGCCATGGTAAGAGTATCAAATTCTTATAACATGGCCAAATTGTCACTAGTTATACCATGCATGTTTCATATCTAATATTCAACTGGTGTTTGATCACCCACAATGACTTGATGGATACATTACAAAGATAGATTCAAATCCATCCTTGGTGAATAAAATATAAAGGTGGAAAGTATATAATGTTTGATTCCCTACTATTTATCTATGTCTCTATTCATTTCTTGATGAATGTACCATTCCCTATCTTAGGCATGTAAGGTACCATAAAATACATGTACCCATAATAATTTTGGTAAAAAAATCATCAACACTCCAAAGTTTTTCATATTGTGTTATATTTTGTTTTGGCAAAGTAATATCACTCTAACTCAAGGTGGCACAAACATGGTTTTCATGAAGGAAATGATTATGCATGGATGTTTGTACTTATTCCCATTTAGCCAATTGGTACCAATGAGTAGACCACCATCGAGTATCTATTCCTTGAAATAAAAAGGTGATCACATAAAAACTTTCACCCTTATTAACAAAGTAAGCCTCTAACTCATGTAAGTGTTCTTAGACCTCCATTTGTCCATGAAACCTAGGTTCCTAGTATAAATATGAGTGCAGTCCAACCATCAAGCATCCACCAATGAGGATAATAATTTGGTGTCATTGAGTAAGATTTATAAATTAATTTAGGTGGATTTATAAAACACCACAGATACACCTTGGTAAATCATATGCACCTTGAACCCAATGGTCATAAGCAACACTGAGAGTATCAAAAATAGACTGAGCATATTCCCATTACAAGATTCTATCAGGAGTAGGGTCAATAGTTTCATGTCCTTAAGAATTAATGTTATAGATTGTATTAACATCCTAATCAACATTAAAAAGTTCTTCAAAGGGGGGTCCTTGGTCATTATTTATAGGTATGACCACATGCTGAGTGTCATTCTCAAATTTGATACATAGCTTCTTGAAATAAAAGTCAACATCATTTTTATATCACTAAAATCAACCCAAAAGAGTAGGAAAGTCATCAACTTCATCAATCTTAATTACCTTGAAATCACGCTTGAATGAAACACCTAAGATGTTGATGATGGCACCTTTAAGAATGCCTATGGAAATCATGTGAGTCTTGTTAAACATAAAAAAGACATGTGGAGAGGGTTGAAAAATAGGGATCCCCATATTTTTATAAGAATATTTGGTTAGAACATTAACTTTTATTTCAGTGTCTACCATGATGTTACAAATCATCCAAACATTTATAGATGCATTAGAAAGGACCTCTTTTTCACATTCAAGGGGTGGTTAAATATCATTCTCTTATCATCATGCATGGTTTTAATGGCATTACTCCAAAGGATTTATCATTTACTATTGTAGCCAACTCTTGAGGATAGGAATGATTTCATCAATAATGAAGAGTTTGTATAGCTCTCAGAACTCATCATGTCTTGAGTCTATAGATGTTGTATCTCATTGCATCTCGACTTGTATTTAAGCATACTTTCCCTTAAAACTCAATTTCACCTTACATTTCTTAGATGAAATCCATTATATTATGCAACACTTTATTCTATCATTGATCATCAAGATAATGTTGTGAATGAGGCTCTTCACATTGAACCTTTTCAATTGGTGGATTAGAGACTAGTTGGCAATGAACACCACTCCATGAAGTGATATTGACCTTGGATCCAAATGGTGGAGTGGTAGGACATAGTCTCCATTGATTATTAGGATTTTTCCAACACATATCATCCTAGTACCCTTATCATTTCATTCATTAGTAATGGTAGCATACAAATCAATACATTCTTCCAGTTGATGTTCATTTTTTACAAAAGGCACATGTTGGATAAACCATGTAGTCACGTTGGTAGTGGTCTACATAAATGCACTTATAACATGTTTCAAGTGGAAAATGACCAACTATGCATCCATTTCCATTCCTTTAACCCCTAAAATATCAACCTCTATTATCCTCTTGGTTTTTATCTATATAAGTTTGGTGTATTCTTCTCATGTAGACTTCATGAATTTTCATTAATGACCTGATAGTCATTGGTATCATATGTATATGCATCATATATTTTACAGTATAGTGACACTTTAGATTGGGTGACATATTAAAGTAAGTGACAACTCCTTACATCATGATCTTCATTAAACCTCTCATAGGACCATTTCAATTTAGAACAAACATTCCTCCATGGATAGTTATTCCTATTGTGGCCTTCCACTTTGTAATCAATGCACCACAAACCATGACAATTATCATGAGCATTATTTTACATAAGATTATATAGATGAGAATTAATCACAATTATCTAAGACTTCATTAAGGGGATGATTCCCATATCTATAATTTTCATGGATTCCATGTGGTGGCTTTTAGTGCCTCACACAGTTCAATAAAAGTCTTATGAGATAAGGCTCATCAAAATAGAAGTAATAAATCTCACACAAACCACTGAGCATGATATTTTGGGTTAATATAAAATGATATATTTGAAATAAACATTTTGAAATGTTCATCATATATGCACAAACTCTCAGTGAGCTCTTAACATCTTTTAAGTCAATAATACTTCACTGCTTAAATTTGGGGATATCAAATTCTTAGAGAAAAGTAGCCTTTAATAATTTCTAATTCATAACTACTTATTTAGGACAAAATTTATGGTAAAATTTATGTGCATGATCTAATAAATTATTGGAAAACTAATTTTCCTTTCACTCTGAATAAGTGATACCCCACACTCACCAAATGAGTTCACACTTGTGAACATGTTCAACTACGTTTTTAACACCTTGATATTTAGAAAAGTGAAGTGTCATATCATAGTAGATTGTAGGTGCACTAGGTGGTTGTAGTGGACCTTATTATGTTGCTCTTATTATTCCTTCTAAATCTTGAGGTGGTAGTTCTCCAACTCTTCCTATGACATTATTTGATCCTCTAACTCCACTGGAACTGCCACCAATACTACCTCCCATGCCTCTTACATTAATAGGTACACCAAATATAATGGGAATTAGGGGTGTTTGATTAGTTATTGTTGGTTGTATAGGCTACCAACTAGTTATATTTTATCTATAAGACATTCTAAGGTGATCCATAGATAATTCTTGTAATAGAAAGGTAGAAATAAATGGTAAATTATTAGCTTGATCTTGTACTTCTAGAGACTCCTCTATGATTTCAATTTCGGATTCAACATCATATTCCACATTTTTAGTATCCTAATTTATAATATTAATTCCATAAAAATCAAAGTCATGAACATGCACTATGGTGGGGCAATTGGGTCTATTTAGATTGGGTCCTACTATCAATGTTTGTTAATTTTCTTCTAGACATACATGTGTCAATGAAGGGTGAAAATCCATGGTTAGGGAGTACTCACCATGCCTTTTCACCCTTTTATGTAATCTTGTGGCACTTCCATCATCCTCCCATATACCTATAATATCACTTCCTTGAATATCCTTACACCTAATTTCATCACAATTATATTTCCACAGGTCTCCCTGTTTGACTTACGTGCTAGACTACGAATCCCATACCGATGCATACCCTTTCGTTTCCCCACTATAAATGTTTCTCATGTATGAAATATTTTATCCATATTTGGGTAAGTTCTCAAGCCCATAACCAACCATAATTTTCTTCATCTCTAAAGGAAATTGCTTGAGATACCTTCTGTGCAATTCCCCCAAAAATGTTAAATTGTGCTTCATCCAAACAAAAACATGTAGATATCATGTATTCAAAAATATATTTCCCCTCCACAAAATTCATACCACTCATGTCTAAGAAGTTTCCAACCTAGTTAAGGATGTGTAACATTCTACTAACTAGGAAACCTTTGGTTCATAATTTCCTGAGCGGTCTTGTGCATATGATGAAAGCCAAGAATGTAAGTGAACATGTAATTATATGAATAATGTTTCATATGGAGAATAATTTATGTGTTTCTCTACCAATTTTCATTCATAAACTCTTGGTTGAAGATACTAAAGTGAAATTTTCACTTCTATGATAGTAACCCAATGCTTGACATTTTTTAGATATAGCCACTCGAACATTTTTCTACCATCATGCCAACAAGTGTAATGGGTATCAATTAAAAAACCAAAAATCTTGGGTTTTTTCCTTAAATTTTCATAATTAATTATTATTTATGAGCCATATGTAAATAATTTTCAATAAGATTGTACATTGCCATATCATATGAGAAGTAATTTTGCACACTCACCCAAGGTACATAGCCTAGATTGGTCCTCATCAATTCTTCCATGTGATGGTGGTTAGTATTGATATTTTGGGTTCTTGTTCCAAATATCAACCCTTACCATTCAAAACATAGCTATTTCATTATTTCTATTATTGAAATGGGTCTTGAAGTCATTGGTTATAGTTATGAGATGATCATGAATATGTCTTAGGGTCCATATGAGGTCTAATCAACCCTTGCCAAGGTATATGTGTGGAGATTTACTAATGAAAAATTAAGTAAAAAGAGGTTTTAAGAGGCATATAAGGTCATAAATGTATCCAAAATAGTCTATAAATGCATGGGAGGGTTTAAATAAGTTATAATGTCATATTACTTGAACCATTCAAGTTACTAATGGAGAAAACCCCCTCTTTAATAACTTATGAGGCCACATAATACCAAAATAACCCCCATGATCCTCCACTAATTTATACCAAAGGATTAAATTACATTAAATGACTTATATTCCCCCTCTCTTTGATTTTAACATCCTTTATTCTTCTTCAAACATGCAAAATTGCCTTTAGTGTTCTAAAATCATACCATTTCAATCATAAACATACATTTTCCATGGTTTTTGAATTATTTTTTAGGATTTTAAATGTTAAATATGTCCATATAAGGACAAAATATCACCAAACTAAAGAAAAAGGGGGGAGAAACCTTCAAAAATAAAGATTATCATGAGAAAAGATAGAATTTTAGAGGTTTTCTTCAAGTGTAGGGAAGTGTACAAATAAGTATGGATATATTAGAACCATGTAAATTCTATAAAATCATTCTAAACCCATTTTAGGTCTTATACAAGAGATTCATTCCCATAAGAGTCCTAACAAATGCAAAACTTACCAAATTACTCCTTCACAAGCCTAGGTAGGCTAGTTTTTAAGACGTAAAAAAATAAATGAGGGGATTCATGGCACAATACAGCAATTGGATAAGTATAAATAAGTCCTAAACATAATTCTAATTTTTTTATGATAAGTAAATATCCCCTCAACTCTATGAACAATCATTTAAGAGCAGAAAAGGCCTTCAAAAGTCATCAAATGGAGCATACTTGTGATTGAAATCTTATTTATACTATTTCATGGTAGTAAATGGTTATTTATGAATGTGATGAGGTATAATAGGCACCATTTGGATTCATTAAGTCTTATTTATAGGTTTTTAATCATGTACAACAAGCCAAAACTCCATTGATGCTCTTAAAACCCTAGGTGTTTATGTTTCAAGTTTTGGTTGCATTGATATTATTATGATGGATTACATGAAAAATATAAGTTTAAATATGATTTATAATCCTCTAATTACAATCCAAATATATTAAAAACCTTGAGAACCAAGTTGTAGGGTTTTAGGTGCACTCAAGTAGAGAATGGGGCAAAGTTGCAGGTTTGAAGAAAGAACCATGTATCCATTACATTGTAAAGAGTTTTATCATGGATAAATTGGTATCATTTAAATAAAATTACCCACGTATCCTATCAAAACTCTTCCAAAATTATTATATACCTATTGGACATCATATTATAAGGGTTTTGAATGAGGTTCTAGTTTTGAGGCCAACACGCATGTATGCACATGTAGAAACATGGTTTTCAAACATTTTAAGGTGTTATTCACCATGTAAATGACCTTTGATAAGCCTAAATTATCCCTAATTTATTCCTAAAATCCTTCTCAACAAGTTTAAGATGCATGACCATAAGAGCATCACTTAGCAAGGTCTTAGAAAGGTAAGTTTGGGATGCTAATTTGTAGGATTGATAGATGATAAAGATAGTTTGAAATTTTTAAAAGATGTTTATATGAAATAGAAGCTTAAAAATAAGCCCAAACCTCTTCCCCTTTCTCTTAATGCATGAATAAGTAAGTGGACTTATGGGTTGGTTAGAGAAAAGGTATAATGCTGATGCTTCAATCAATTGAAGACCTACATGTCTCCAAGGCCATGATATCAATTTGTAGTGATTTCAATATTTGTTTTCTTGAGGATGAGCCCTTAGACCAAGTGTAGGAGCCTTATATATTAACTTTCATATAATCTAGCATGGTATTTCCCTCTTAAGAAATTATTTTCAATGTAAAAAAGAGGAAACTCAAGAAAATGACAAGGTTGAGTAGGTTGCAATGACTCATGAGCTACTGCTCTTGATTAAGAAACAACCTTTAAAGGGGGTCTCAAGCCTCCTAAAACTCATATAGATCATGAATATGGATCATTAAATGTTTCATAATAGATGGATTTTATAGGAATCAAGGAGCATAGATCTTGCAAGTTGGATGCACTCTCATGAGACTTCTTGGCATGATCTTGGATATCCACCTTGCCTTAAAATCTTGCAAAAAGTTTTCACATCATGGAAGGACTATTTCATGGTAAATTTTAGCATCACCTGAGGTTATCTTGTAGATTTAAAGGTTTTTGAGAGATTCTAATGACATTTGGAAAATCCCATATAAGATCCCAAGAAGTGTTGTGTCTTGTTCAATACACTTAACATTGTTTAAGGTTTATTAGAAATGATTAAGGTATTTTAGCATTTTTTAAGGTATCCCTATAACATACATGAAAGCTCATTTTATGGGATACTCAATCTTGGTGAGTCTTAATAGATATGTGAGTAGAGTGATGTTTGTGTAGAGGTGTTTTACACTATATTAATGACTAAACTAATCATGAAATCATTCATACACCCTAACACCTATCATGTAAAATTTCATATCAAAAATGAGAACTATGAAGTCATATGCAAGTCTATAGAGAAGGAACGAGGTCCAAGAGAGTTGCACCAATCATCAAGACTTATGGAGAACATATTGGCTTGGAACATGGTTTTTAAAATGGTAAGATGTTTGTGCATGCTTAAGTCTCCATTATGAATTTCCACATTGATGAGTCCATATTATGACTCATTATGACCATAGTTCATAGCCTTAAACATATTAATTAGTTGAGCATTGCATGTAATCTTAGGATTTAGAACTAGCTTAAGGTAGTAAGTAAATGCTTTTATCACTATAAATTAGTGTGTATCTACGTTAACTTTCTTTACATTTTATTCTAATCATTTTCATGTTTTTATCTTCATATTTTGATATGTACAGGAAATAGTAGTGTCTAATAATATTTTTGACAAGATCTCATGAAGATGAGAATGTTCCAAGACATAAAACTGATCATTTAAAGCATAGCTACAAATTTTGTTAGTTAGATACAGATTCTACCAGCTAGCTATGGCTTTTGTCAATCAGCTATGGATTATGCCAACCAACTATAGATTTCCTCAGTCAACTTTGGATTCTTCCAGTTAGCTATAGATTTCAATAGTCAACTATGAATTACCACAGTTTTACTGTGAATTATCATAGTTCACTCTAGATTTGGTCATAACATGTTCCATGTTAAATAAGCTTTTCCACCTTCTCCATGATGATATAAAGACTCATTTTGATATTTTTTATTTTTGTATATGTATATAGATATAGATTCTTATTTTTGTATGGTCTTCAATTTTTGAAAGTTGTCGTTCTAGGTTGCACCTCTAAAGAAAGAAGATATGGATATGTTATGTGTATAGATTTGGTAGTTAAGATATAGTTAAGTGTAGAAGTTATAATCTCATGTGGATATTTTTGATTTCTTGTAGATCTTATTGCACTATTTCCCTATTTTATCTAGATCTCCCAATCTATCTAAAATATCTTATTGTTCTAAGCCAGTCAAGTTTTTTATTAATTTCTAGGATAGATATTTTTTTTCATAGTATAAAAGGATAGATCCATGTTGGATCTAGAGAAATATAGATATAAATAGATATTTTAATTATGGTTGTTTTTTAATACAAGGAGAATCACAATAGTTTACTCTTTCAATTCATGTGTTGAGATAGCATTCTAAAATTGAGTTAATTCAATCCTAAATCTGAGGGTGAGCAAGGGTCCACTTCCCAAGGAGATAGGAGACTTTATTTTGGTATTTATAAATTTATTTCTTATTTATTTTAATTGAAATTGATATATATGTTCTATTTGATTAAGACTTATAACATGCAGGATAGATTAGATCATTAATTTGTTACTTTTAGATTTGCATAAGCATTTAATCATTCATTTAATTTCTATAACTTTCATTCTGCAAGTGTGAATTTGAGATTTGGTTTGAGTGAGTTTATTTTATAGTAGTGTGTGATTGCACAGTTTGATTTGTTTACATTTCTTGCAAGAGTGGTTTTTCAGCATTAGTATAGATTCTTAGAAATAGATCTTATTAGTGAAACATCAAAAAAAAACCCAAAATAGTATTGTTAACTTGAAACCAATAAGTGCCTTACTACAGATAGTCTTACATACTAGCCCTAGTAAAAATTGACACCAATATAGGTTGGTTACATTAAGGGGTAACAATGACACCTATCATTTTTGGCACCATTTTTAGGGAATCCTTTCAAAGTGTTAGTAAGGTAAATACTTAGGCTAACAGTCAAAATATAAAAAACACAAAAATAGAATAAAATTACTCTCTTGTCAAATATAGGTATATGAGTAGACAAAGGGATTCACAAGGTTTGTTTTTTCTAAAAGATCATGATCCTTTATAATAAAAAATCAAAGCATTTTTAGAAAAGATAGATAGTTTACAAAAAACAAATAAGTGAGTCTTTCAGAAGTACCTCTAGGGATCCAAAAGAATCTTCCTCTGCAAGAGATGAGTTTTCAGATCCTAAACAACCAAAATACCCTCCTCTCAATAGAACTCTATTTTCCATGGGATAAAATGTAGGCCATGTAGAAAATCCTCACATGAATCCTCCTAAGAGGACTTTCTCTTATCCTATTGTCTTTGAGAATGATGATCGAAAAATAATGAAAAATATTTATCCATCTAATATACCTACCTTCAGAGGTATATCCACTAAAGAATCAAACCAATATATTTTTGAGTTCAAATTCCTCTACTAGACCTATGATTACACTTCAGACAACCAAAATTTGAAGTTCTTTCCTTCTACTCTAAAGGAAGGATCAATGAGGTGGTTCAAGGGACTTGTAGCAAACTCTGTTAGCACTTGGAGAGAAATGGAAATACTATTCTTGAACAAATATAAATATTATTATAGAGTCAAGGATAGGAAAGAAGAATTTTTCAAAATCAAGCAAAATGAAGATGAAAACCTTGAAGATTACATAGATTAGTTTGTTTTTGCCCACAATAGATGTGGTTATGAGTTATCTAAGGAAGTGAACAAAATTATTTTCCTTAAAATATTGGATGACTCCTCCAGAGATTCCTTGAATCTTATGGGGAAAGGAGATATTACCAAACTAGACTTCTAAGAGATCACATGTTTATGTACAAACTACTCTAGGACAAAACCCAGTAGTAGAAGAGGAAAACTAGGTAAATATAGTGATGTAATCCAACTCATGAAAGAACTAGAAAACTTCAAAATAGACATAATAGTTCAACTAAATTCATCATTAGATGGATTGCAATCTAAGGCTAAATCTGACACTGAACCATTGAAGATATATTTTCCAAAGTGTAGATTAAAACATGCACTTATGGACTATCCTCTAGACAAAATAGAAATCTATGGAATATGTGATGCTCAAGATCATGACACAAATAATTATAGTTACCTTAACACTATTAAGAACTAGTTCAAATAGAATGCACAAACTCTAGAATAAATCAACTATGTTTAGAGACAATAAAATACCTTTCAATAAAATCAACCATAATAGTTTGGTTTAAGGATTCCTTTTCCATAATGGCATACACCTCCAAAAGTGTGGGTAGTACCACCATGGGGCACCCAAGAATGGATAACATAGTAATAGATGATGCCCCAACCATTTCAACAAACTTATATACTATAATGTCACCAGAAGCCATAGACAAATTAAGATTAGAATTCTGGTCCAAACTATAACCAACAACAACAAATAAGGTATCCATAACAATAATAAGCATTAATGTCTCCTTAAGGAAATCAAGCAACCCCTACAGAATAAGTAAACGAACCTCAACTACCTACTCAACTAGTATTAAATGTAAAAAATAGATAGGCTTATGTAAATGAACAAGGTGAAACCATATGGGTAGGTGATATTGAATGTGTAAATATACATCTCAGACCAAGAAAAATATTACAAGAACCTCAAATCATCATTACATAAGTACCTCAAGAAAAAATAAGTGCATAGACTCAACTAGAGAGAGAAGAAGAGTCAAGAGAGAAATCTATAAAAATAGAATAAGTTATCATGACTCCATCTATTCCTTTTCCAGAAAGATTGAAGTGGAAGACAATAAGGAATTTGAATTAATTCAAGAACTCAAGAAACTCAACATATAAATTCCATTGTTACAAGCCATTAAGGACATTCCAGAACTAAATAAGGTGATCAAAATTTTGTGTATCAAGACACCTGGCAGGAAAAGACAATATCCTAAGACCATATAGGTAGATGGAAAGCTTGGTGATTTATTAGAATGTAATTTACTTTTATCTAAATATGGGTACCCAAAAAGTCTTGTCATTTCTATAAATATTAGAAAACAAGAGATACCAAATGTATTGGTGGATTTAGGAGCTATTATTAATGTAATGAATATGGACACCTTAAAAAATCTCTATTTGAAATATATGCAACCAACTACCATAATCCTATAGGTGGCATATCATTATACTACCAAACTAGAAGGTGTGATTGAGGATATAACATTGACTATAGACTCATGGGAATACCCTATTGAATAAATAAATTGGATACCCAAAAATAAATAAATTGGATACCCATTGATTGTAGAAAGACATTGGTTAGTAAATTTAGTATCATTGATTGATTGTAGATTAGGATATATGATCATCTTGAATGGTCTTAAATCAAAACATATTTCTTTATATCCACCTAGTCAACCATCAATCAATTCTATCAAATAGTTGTGGGTTGATCAACCTGATGAAAAACATGATAGTATCTCCTCTCTATATATGGTCACAATCATTGATCATGTATAATAAGTAGAGGATGAGTTATTAATAAGTATTACAACTGCTACAGATCTTGATAGTATAGTTATGGATCATGATAGTCTGGCTATGAATTATAATAATATAGCTACGAATTTCAATAGAAGATCATTTCATGATGGCATTTCCTTTTATTTTGAACAGCCATATTTTCCACCTCTTAAAAAATGATATATGACAATAAATACATTCAAAATAGTGTGATTTAGTGGGCACATGAAGGCCAAAATTCATTCCTAACAACCTTTCATTGTCCTTTAGCTAGAGTTATTCTTATAGGAGATAAATTTGTCAAATATATTGTCACATTCCATATATTTTTACCACATCCTTGTCTTCTTAACTCATTGATGAGTGAGTTAAAATAAATAAATTATTCCCATACATGGACCAAACAAATCATAGTAGCACTAGGAAAGACACTCAACATAAATAGTTGGTTGACAATGATCAAGAAGTGAAAGTCTTTTATGTACTTAGAGACCATACTCAAGATTTTTATTGGGAATATAAAGACATAAAGGGAATCCATCCAAGTGTATGTAGACACCATAACTATACAAAAAACATTAAACCATTAAGGTAACCTCAAAGGAGAATTAATTTTACATTAAGAGACATTGCAAAAATTAAAACTGAAAAGTTATTAGAAGTGGGATTCATTTATCCTATTTCTGATAGCCAATGGGTCTCTCCTTTGGTTATTGTTCCCAATAAAAATGGTAAATGGAGAGTATGTGTAGACTACAAGGAGTTTAAAAAGGAAACCATGAGAGATTACTTCCCTTTACCCTTTATTGACCAAGTACTTGACAACTTGGTAGGGAAAAGATATTTTTATTTCTTGGATGGCTTTAGTGGATAAAACTAGATACAAGTGGCACCTGAAGACCAAGACAAAACAACCTTCACTTTTCCATGGGGGAAATTTATGTATAGAGTCTTACCATTTGGTTTATGCAATGCACCTACTACTTTTTAGAAATTAGTCCTAACATAATTTTTAGACTTGACCAATGACTATGTAGAGGTTTATATGGATGATTTTACTATTCATGGTGAGTCCTTTGATGAAAGTTTGAGCAATCTTAGAAAATTAATACAAGTATGTGAGGATCACCATTTGTCTTTAAGTCTTGAAAAGTGTTTGATCATGGTAGAAGAAGGTATAGTTTTAGGACATCATATTTATGCAAAAATTATTTAAGTAGATCCAAAGAAAATTGAATTCATCTCAAACTTACCCATTCCCCATAATCAAACTGATATTAATAGCTTCTTAGGCCATGTAGGATGCTATAGAAGGTTCATAGAATATTTTATCAAGATTGATGCTCCAATTTTTACTTTGTTGACCAAAGAGAGTGAGTTTGTCTAGAATTCAGATTGTAACAAGCCTTTAAAACCATCAAAGTGAAGTTGAGTACTACACTAGTACTAAGAGGACCTATTTGATCACATCCTTTTCATATTTATATTGATGCATATAATCATGCTATGGGAGTTATTCTAGGACAAAAATATGAAGATGGACATATGTATGTCATATACTACATTAGCAAAAACTTGACTTCAACTGAAAGAAACTACACAACCACTAAGAAAGAATTATTTTTTGTGATTTATGCCATAAATAAATTTAGACACTACATTATTGGTTAAAAAAATATTTGTATATATTGATCATATATCTATCAGGTATTTGATGAACAAGCCAGTGGTAGGAAAAGAAATGTTTAATTGATATAACAATTAAACATTTTTGTAGTAATTTGATATAGAAATTATTGATAACCCAGGTAAATTTAATGTATTTTCTTGTTTTATTTTTATATTGAAAAATGCAGATGAAGAAGACCTTATAGAAAATATTTTTCTAGATGAATAATTATTTATTGTTTTAGTACAATCACTTGGTTTGTTGATATAGCAAACTTTTAGACACAAGGAAGTTTCCTTTTTAGTTTACCAAAAAGGAAAAGAAATTTTTAATTGAAGTTAGTTAAAATTAAAAATGGATTAATGGTATACTATTTAAAATTGGACCTGATCATGTTTGTCATAGGTGTATAAAGGATAATGAAATGTATGACATTATTCATGTTTGTCATGATGAACCTGGTAGGATGACACTATTCAATTAAAAGGACAATACATAAGATATTTAGAGTTGGTTACTTTTGGCCAACTCTTTACAAGTAGGTGAAGGCATATGTTTGTCAATGTGATCCATTTTGGAGAATGGGGAAGCCTGCATTATCCTCCAAGATGCCTCTCCATCCTCAAGTAGTTTTGGATCCTTTTGATAAATGGGTCATGGACTTTTTTGGGCCCATACATCCACCTTGTATAAATTATGTGACTAAAGTGGTTGAAGTAGAAGCTCTTTTCTTTGTAAGAGAAGAGGTAGTAGAAGACTTCCTATATTCCAATATCACGCAGCATTTTGGAGTACCAAGGAAGATAGTATCTAATCAAGGACCATAGTTTATGTCCAAAATGATCCAAGCATTCATATAAATATACCAATTCAACCATAAAAATCCTTATATATACCATCCTCAATAAAATGGATAGGTATAGGTTATAAATAGAGAATTAGAGACTATCTGTACCAAGATAGTCAGTATCAATAGAAAGAATTGGGTAGCCAAACTTCCAGAAGCTGTATGGGCATATAACACCATGTAGAAGACCACTACTAGTTTTTCATCATATGAATTTGTATTTGGTAAGAAACCTCTCCTTTTAATTAAATTTGGAATGCAAAGTTTGAGGACTGCACTAAAAGTAGGAATTGACTTGGATGAAGCATAGATAGAGAATGTTATAATTGAATGAGTTAGATGAGATGAGATGAGATGAGAAGATTTGTCATAGATAGAGATGAATTACTATTAGAGGAAGTAATATCATGATTTAGACATAAAATAAAGATATTTAAAAGGATATTGGGCACTCTTGTATGATTTTAAGTATCATCACTTTAAAGGTAATTTGAGAACTAGATGGTTATGAACATTTCAAATAGAAAAGATTTTTTATAATGGTTAAGTATAGTTATTGCCTATAGATGGAAATTAAAAAACACTTATTTTTAATGGACATCAATTGAATTTATACCAAAATCCTTCCAATAAAGATTAATCCATTCATAATTGGTACAAAATGAGTTTCGCACCATGGAAGAACTCAAATATTCCATGTCTATTGATCCTTGAAGACAAGATGGCCTGAATAAAGGAAGAGGATCCACCTCTTCTATAAAAATTTAAAAAAAATAAAAAAATAAAATAAATTTCAATAATGAAAATCTTTAGGGATTTTGTTGACAGTCATGTTCATAAAATTAGCTTACTAGATGTTTAAGTACTACATGATGAGCCTTGATCAGAAAACTAGTAAATGGCTAGTCAAGGGTAAAAAGCCAAAAAAATATTTAAAAAATTAGAAAAGTGAGTTCAAAAATTTAGGAATCATGACTAATTGTCTTTGTTCTAAAGCAATAAAATTTGATTTTATTGTTTTATGTATTATTCCTCATAACTAATTCATGCAAGTTTCTATGTAAGAACAGGTGAAGAAGTCAGACAAGGATAATATCATGGTTTGTAAGGTATAGTATTTATTTTTCTATTAAAAGTTAGTTTTGAATTTTTGAGTTTACATGTTTATGTTCAAATCTTTGGCATAAAAATTCCCATAAAGTGTTATAAGGAGAGTATTGTCAGCAAAGGAATCATTTCCAAAAGTCACATTTTGAACAATTAAGTGTATATTATGGATGTTATGGACAATGTCCTGTCAAGCTATAATTCACTTTATTATGACATGTTTTTGTCATCATATTACTTCAATTAGATAAAGTAATGGCTAAATATTTGGTAGTGGAATAATTAAAAATCAATGAAAAGGGTAAAGGTATGTCATCATTGTTATTTAAAATTGACAGTCATAATTATTTGGCATGCTCCAAGTTTTGTCTGTAGCAAATAACCAAAAGAGATATTATTTCCATCTATTCATTTCCTAGAGAAGCATATTTATTTTGGAAACAAAGTTGAGGGTTTAATATTTTTTGTGAAACATTATAACTCAGGATAAGGCTAAAGAAAAAATCTAAACCAAATACTATAAATGATCTTTTGAGGGATGAGCTAGAGAAGTAAGTACTTGTAGTAGTTGGGTGGCTCAAATTCCTCCTAAAATTCTAGTGTTATGATGAGGCACTAGTTGTCAATTTCATCCTCCACTTGAAATCAGACTTCTCTACTATTCAAGGTGTGTAAATTCCATTCTCTACTCAGGTTTTTAGTGGGTTATCTATAGTTCTAGATAAGGAAGAAAGAATTATAGATAGAACTTCATTCAATGACCTCATTCAATTCTTTAGAAGCGAATGGGAACCAATACCAGTTTATGTCTAAGATGTCAAAGGTAGGATCAAGGGAGTCAATAAGGAATCTTTGCCTGAACTATGGAGGTAAGTTTTTTTTGGCTTATAAAATACCTAGACTGTGAAGGTCAATGTAGTGTTTTAAATTGCATATTATTAAGAATGCTAATACATTTGAGGTATGGTACATAATAACCCCATCACTGAATTAATCTATCCTCATTTTTATTAAGATCTATTTAGGTTATGGCCATGAGATACCCCAACAATCCATCTACCATTTTCCATTATGTATTAATCCAATTGATCATCCAACACCATTTTTTGCAACAAGGAAATGGCACAAAAGCCTAAACTACCTTCCATGAGGGTAAAAAGAGAAAAAATCTTAGACTTGCTAAGCAAATACCTCTAGATCCTCATACCTTAAGTTCTAGGGCTCCACCCAAAACTTCTTCTAAGGTAATTGTTCTCAAATCCACTTGTTGTATGTGATCCACAGTCATAGTTGTTGCATTTAAACCACCAAGCCCTCTTAATGTGATTTCACCACTTGAGTCAAGTCAAAAACTACAACTTAGTTCTTCCACTAGAAATCCTAAGAAAACTCCTCAAATTTCCCCTATATAGGAACCTATCCAAATAATTGAGGATGAATCGTTAGCAAACCCTATCTCACAACTTACACCTCAAAGAACCTCACCTGCAGAAAGTATTTTTCTCCCTTAGAAGAGAAGGAAGAAATTGATATTGGCTATTTATAGTGATGAAACTATAGTTTTAGAAACCCTGGATAGCCTAAGACAAGACACTACTACCACTGTAAATGAGGCATAAAATAGAGAGAAATTAGAAACCCCTCTTCCATAGGATGATTTTGCACAAACTATTCCTGAAGATGTTCCTACTCCCTCCACACAAAATTCAAAAGACAAAGGAAAGGCCCCTATGACTGAAGAAGAAGGTCAACCTTCAAAAAAAGTAGATGATGTAGAGTTGCAACATGCTTTAGCATTATCTCAGCTAGATGCCACAGTTAAACAAAATGTAGAAGATATTGTTGAATTAATCTCTACAACTCAAAATAAATATTTTGTCATTGTCCTTCTAATGAAACAAACACAAAATCTTGAAATTTAGTCTTTGAAGAAACTATATGATTTATAAAATGATATCATTAATTTTTGGAGCTATACTAAAACACTTGAGGAAGACAATATCTCTTTGATAAGAAATATTATAAAGTATAAATAATAAAATACTATATTAAGAGCTCAAATAATTTATAACTCCTCTAATATGCCTCTAAAAGTTATGACAAAATAGAGTTATCAAACCACTTTGTCTATTCCTGATGTAAGAAACTAACGAGAACAAATGTGTTCTAAGCTTAAGGATTTGAAGAGGTAAAACCATCTTCTTAGGAAGAAGTAGAAATTTCAAGAAGAGTTAGCATAAACATAGCAAAAATAAGATCAAGTTAAGCAAACCCTTCAATTCACATGTCAACTCGGTGAAAAAGTGTTATCTTTTAGAGTTCCTTCTTTCCCATATAGTTTATTTTTGCATGAGTAGTTTTTAAGATGGCAGATACTATATATTTATTATTGTTTATCCCATTAAATTAATACAAATGATGAATTAATGATTTTTTTTCAAGATAGCACACCTGATAGGCAAGATTTGTTATGTGAATTTTATTTGTGTGATATCATTTTGGGCAATACATATAAATTCTTAGTGAACTTATTTATGGGAGAACTATAGTTGAGGGATCTTCTTTCTACGTATAGGAATCAAATTACATGGCAAGATAGATATGATGATCATATAAAAATTGAAAGGGATGTTGGTCTATATATTAGAACCTAGTTCAATGATGCATAATACATATTAGAGAAATTACAAAAAAGTTATCAATAGCTCAGGATCTATGACCATTATCTCTATACTTTACAAGATGGTCTCATCAACTTTAAATTATTTATTCAATACAACTTTGATCAAGTGGTGATTGCTTGTAGATGAAATTGGCATATGTTACCAGTCACTTTAAGATAAAGAGATTTTTTATCCCCTACTATTATGCAATGGACTCTTAGGAGGGCCAAGATCATCATTTAGATAATCATTGATGTTCTTCAAGGGGATGGACAAAAACCATGGATAGGAATGAGATTCAAACCTCCTTTATTACTCTTCCCCATGTCTCCATGGAAAAATATAAGACCTCAATTTGATGAGCAGTTTGTTATTTGGCTCCACTTTATACAAAAAGATATGGGATTTACTCCTCACCATCAAAATATATTTTAGGATTTGGATTCCATCTATGACTAGAGTCTCAAGATGGAATAGAGGGTTCATAATTATAAGGATAGATAAAATTAATTTGTAATGGGACTTAAAAAAGGTAAGGTGTGGGGGAGATGATGAGTCCATATTATGACTCATTATTTCCATAGTTCATAGTCTTAAACATGTCAATTGGTTGACCATTACATGTAATCTTAGGATTTAGAACTAGATTAAGGTAGGAAGTAGATGCTTTTAACTCTATTAATTCATGTGAGTCTAAGTTAACTTTATTTGTGTTATGTTCTAATCATTTGCATGTTTTAGTCTTCATATTTTGATATGTATAGGAAATAGTAGCATCTAATAAGATTTTTGACAAGATCTCATGAAGATAAGAATGTTCTAAGACAAAGAATGATCATTTAAAGCATAGCTATAGATTCTATTAGTTAGGAATCTACAGACTTTATTAGTCAATTATGGATTCTACCAGCTAGCTATAGATTTCCTTAGTCAACATGGATTTTTCCAGTTAGCTATGGATTTCAACAAGCAACTATGGATTACCATATTTTTACTATAGATTATCATAGTTCACTCTAGATTTAGTCATAGCATGTTCTAAAGTGTTTAAGAACCTTTTCCACCTTTTCTATGATGATCTGAAGATTCCTTTTGATATTTTCTATTTTTGTACATGTATATATATAGCTTCCTATTTTTATATGGTCTTCCATTTATGTGAGTTATCATTTTAGGTTGTAACTCTAAAGATAGAAGATATGGATATGTTATATGTACATATTTGGTAGTTAAGATATAGCTAAGTTTAGTAGTTATAATATCATGTGGATCTCTTTGATTCCTTGTAGATCTTATTAAAATGTTTCTCTATTTTGGCTATATCTCCCAATCTATCTAAAATATCTTCTTGTTTTAAGTTAGTTGAGGTGTTGCCTGATTTCTAGGATAGACAATTTTTTTGCATAAAATAAAAGGACATATCCATATTGAATCTAGAGACATAGATAAACATAGATATTATAATTTTGGTTATTTTTGAATACAAGGAGACTCGTATCATTTTACTCTTTCAATTCATGTGTTGAGATAGCATTCTAGGGCTGAGTTGATTCAAACTTGAATCTGAGGGTGAGCAAAGGACCACTTCCCAAGGAGACAAGAGACTTTATTTTACTATTTATAAATTTATTTCTTGTTTGTTTTAATTGAAATTGATATATATGTTTTGTGTGATTAAGACTTATAACCTGCAAGATAGATTAGATCATTAATTTGTTACTTTCATATTTGCATAAACATTTAATCACCATTTTAATTTCTATAACTTTCATTCTGTAAGTGTGGATTTGAGATTTGGGTTGAGTGAGTTTATTTTACAATAGTGTGTGATTACATAGTTTGATTTGTTTACATTTATTGTAAGAGTGGTTCCTTTTAGCATTAGTATATATTCTTAGAAATAGACCTTAGGTTAGTACAACATCAAAAAAAACCCCAAAATAGTACTATTAACCTAAAATGAATAAGTTCCTTATTACATATAGCCTTAGACACTAGCCCTGGTAAGAATTGACACTAACATAGGTTGGTTGAATGAAGGGGTAAAAATAACACCGATCACACATAGGCTTCAAATAATTTATAATAAGGTTGTAGGTTCTTCATCATCTTAAAGAAACATGTTTAATATTGAATGGTGATGAGAAATTGTTAAAGACTTGACTACTTGGGAGTTATAAGACCCTTATGAATATGGTATGCGGTGAAAGTGGTGAAGGGAAAACACCTAGCATGGTATTATGTAAGAAAAGATTAAAATGAACAAGAATCTCTTAAGTTATAGGTTTGGTCTTAAGCCTAACCATGCTTGGATAGTTAGAATGAGGCTTAGACCCATCTTTGGAAGTTTTCTGAATGTTAGGGGTAGTTTTAAAACATAATTAGGCTTGTTTAATATCACAAACCATCATAAAGCACTCATAAATAACATATAAAAGTAATTCATTATAAAACCACTCCTCTCAGCCTCAATAGGATTGTACCCTTGTCTAGGGTTTCATGAGACCTATAAAAATACATATATTGCGATTTATCCATACAAATTCAATGAAATTTGTAGCGGAGTTAGGGTACATCATATTATAGGTGTGAAATAATTTATAGGGTTTTAGGTTATCTCCATGGAAATTTATCTAATTTTCCATACCTTTAGGTCAAAGAAACACAATTTAAGACTGTCAAATCTGAGTATTTATTCATTTAAAAGAGATAATTTGGATGGAAGGAGGTTTATAATAAGATTAAACATGAGATTGGATTACAATATGTTATGCTAACCAAGTATAAAAATCATTTTAGGAGGTTATTTTTGTTCAAACATCATCCTATATGGTCTTCAGTAGAGCATTATAGGTCTGTACCACATAAGAGGTTTTGTGCAATGTCAAGGCTATAAAGACCACTGGTGGTTCTCAAAGTGAAAAATACAAGTTATCAAGAAGGTCCCAAGCTTAAGGTGATGTTGAAAACTTGGATAAAGATAAAATGAGTCTATGATATCCTTATGGGATTAAATAAAAAATAATTATAGGTTCTCTAAAAGACAAGAAGATCGTTAAACATATAAGTACAAAATTTTGGTCTTTTCAAGGACTTGTGCAAGTAGATAAGATAGTGAGATTGGTTTCCAAGATATATAAGAGACTTTATTAATATTAATCAAGTTAAATTGGTTTTTTTAGCATGAAGAGGACATCATTGTTATTTATAAAAGTCTAAATCACTTTATAGGGTGAAGACAATGTTTTGTGGCCTAAAAATAAGCTACAAAGCTTAAAAGCACTTCAAGATGAGAGATGAACTCAAAAAAAAAACCAAGGTATCATAACTTACACTAAAACTAGCCTAAATCATGAATATTATGAGTTTTAGGAGACTCTAGGTAGTTATCTCACCTATCTATAGGTTTTCACTTAACCCTTAGGAATCAGGATGAAAGCTATAAAGTACCTTGTAGGTTTTCCATCAAATGTAAAGAAATATTATGTATGCAATTATAATTGCATGATGCACATGATTTAATCCTATATTAGATAATATAAAACACAACTACACTTATGATTGGGTATACACTTGTTAAGCAAGACCATGACCAATATGGGGATCTGTTAGACTCAATTAGGGGATCATTTGTATCATTTTTCACAAACTATCATGTTAGGAAGGGTTCCAAAGCTTATAGTATAACACAATCACATAACAACCTTAAAATATTCCTATTATTTGTTATTTTACTTATACTAATAAACAAGAAAAAAAACTATTATAATAACAAGAAAAGTAAAATAATCTAGTGTGCACCAAAGCTTATGACACAATGTGAGGGGTTGATGCAAATAAATTAAATATGTATAGGGAACTTCAAATAAAGTAAGTATGAGTAACACCCTAATACATAGAATATGAAGAGTAATGTTATTTGAGCCAACACTTATGATACTTCTATCTACTAAAAGAGAGGAGAACAAAGTTAGAATATACTTACCTAAATGTGAACCTATCATGATTCAACCTCTCCCTTGGCCAATGGGGATTTTTAAGAGTTTATTGTGGTACGTAAGGATCACTTTGTTATGCCAAAGCATCCAAGACCTATCCACAAAACTATATTCTCCAAAATAAGAAACTTAAGCTAAGACTCCTCAAGTAGAATGGTGGAAGAGCAAATTGTGAAGAAGCACGAGCGAATAATAATTCTTGTATTGCATATTCTTAATAATGATAGAAATTACCTTGTATATATAGGATTATCTTACTCAAAAATGATTCAAACATGTTGGCTATGCTAGGTCAACCTGATTAACCTAATACATTTTTGGGTTAATTCCTAAAGTCTATGTTAGGTCGACCAGAAGGCTAACAAACCTAAAGAGCTAAAGTGACCCTACACTATACTAGGTCAACCAAGTCAACCTAGTATGTTGAATAGGTAAAAAGTGTGCCAAGTAAGGAGAATAAAGATAAAAAGAGGAAAATACTAGATAAATGTGCAAGGGCGGAGAAATAGTTTAGGGAAAGGTTTTAAGAATTAGTTAGATTGGTGATAATATGGAAATAAGGGACAATAATCTTATTAAACACCAAAGGTCTACCCACCCCTTTCCCAGTGCACTCCTTAAGGCATGCACTCAGAGAGATTGAGTCACGATGGGTTCTTACAAGATGTAAAGCAATAGTATTTCATAAAAGTTAAAAATATTATGTATACATATGCCCCACTCGAATCTCATCATGTGTCACTAAGGTGTAATAGGGGATGGTTCTTCTAGAAAGAACATAAGGACACACATAATGTTGATGCTAAAAAAAGTTACAGTATTTTAAAAAGCACAAAATAATAAAAACTAAATGACTGAAAAGGGAAACTAATATAAAAAGTAAATATGATGCGTACCTTGACTTACCTTTTATCACAAGATGGTTATCAACTATGTTTTTAGTTTTGATTATGTAGGGTATAGAGACTACTTTCAAAAAACCTAGACATACAAAACTAAGGAGCAAAAACAAACAAATGCAAGAAAATCCAAGATAACTAGTGTTATGAGGATAGGATGTACATTGGAATTTGGCAAGTTGGGTGATAGGTGTTATGTTAGATGAAATGACCAAGTCAAATTATAGTAAATAAGGTAACCAAAAAGTCAAGGCTACTAAAACAAAAAAATCAAACAAGTAAACCTAAAGTAAGAAAAGGCAAACCCACGAATTCAAACCAAGGATACATGTTTAAAAAAGAATGATAAGAAAGATAAATCAATGGTAAAGAGAAAAACAAAATGGTAAAACAACATTGATGACTGAGGAGTAACAATCCACATCTCTCTCAATCAATGGAAAAAGATGCATAAAATGGAAAACAACATTGATAAGTGAGCAGTAACAAATCACATCTCACTTAATAATGGAAAAAGGGGTACAAACTCAGGTGTCTATAATAGTAAAATAGAAAAATCATGATAAATGGAAAAAATAAAGTAAAGTAAGTCTAGTAAATGTAAAATAAAGTGAATAATATGATCAAAAGTTGCTCAAACATGTTGTTTTGCATCTAAAGATAGATAAAACTAAAACAAAGTAGTGCTATCATATTTTTAAGAAATGAAGAAGAAGGAATTTAAAGAAGAGGGAAAATAGATTTGGAATCCCAATTTGGCTATCAAGGGGGGGAATGAAATGGGTGGAGGTGAGAATGAAGGGAAAAACCAAGGTATAGGAACTCTTTATTAAAGTTAAGACACTCAAATTTGGTTTGTCAAAACAAGAGGACTATCGACCTTAGGGACTCTAAAGAACTTCTCTTAGCTACACAAGTCTTGGGTCAACAAATGGATTATATAGATCATCCCATGAAAGCTATATGCATGAAAATTAAAATGGACCTATGTCCTCATGATGTGTTCCCCATTGTTCAAGACCCCTTACATATTCATTGGTCTATTGTGAAGATTGGGTCCTTACATGAGAAAGTAGGTAACACCATATATTTTTTTGAATTCCTCTATTCCAATTTATTGGCATACCATACCCCAAAGTAATTTGGCTCTATGTGAAGCTAACTATGGATTTTGATATTCGATTAGAGATAGGAGATATGCTTGTAATCACATCTTTTGGTGTGAATTTAACTTTTGAGAATTATATGTTGCCTTTTAGATATCATTGCCTTTTATTTTAAAATATTTGGCTTTTAACTTTCTTGATGGCTTTTTCTTATTCCTCCTCCATACATATTTGTAAAACCAAACATGGGTACTAAAGATGACTTTCATTTGAAAACTTGGGACAAGGTTACTAAGATAAAGAAACTTCAAAGAGCATGGGGTCTAAGAGTCTCATAAATCTAAGTAAAATAAAAATGTTATCTGAACTTAGACCTTTTCCAATCCAATGAGAAGATGAGAGAAAGGGGAAATCAAGGATAATGACACATGGAACAATTCAAATTACAAAAAAAGTGGAAAAGGGAAAAGAGGGATATAATGATAGCAAAGGTGTGATTCTTTATCATACAATGGAGGGAAATGGAGGAAAACATGTTAACATAGATTGTTTACAAATTCCATCTAGCAAAAGAAGCAAAATCTAAAGTTTAAGAACAAGTATCAATAATAAGAAAAGAATGGTAATTATATGAGGAGGGTCGGGTCCTATCCATGGTCTTACAAATAAAATCATAAAAGAGAGACCCACGAGGGTGATAATAAGCAAAATAAAAGCAAAAAGTGAGGGAGCCTTTATACAAAGCACCTCATAAATAAAAACCCAAAGGATGCTAAAATAGCATTGGCAAGTAGCAAAAAGGAGAAGGAAGATAAGTAAAAGATGATAGTTTTGTGAGGGATGTCAGGTCCTATCCATGATCTTACAACGCAGCTCACAAAATAAAAACCCAAGGGGCACTAAATCAAAATTGGCAAACAGAAGGAGAATGAAAAATAAGATAATGAAGAATATGGTACATCAAGAAACCAAAAGACCAAAAAGGAAGGACTAAATGTTTTCTGAACAAGAGGTAACTATTGTAGAGGGAGAGATTCATGCTTAAGTAACCTATAAAAAATGTTAGATAGATATATATAAAAAGCATGACAAGAAGGAAATGATTAGGCAAATTATTTTTTGAGGAATTTAGCATTGGTGGGTTCTTTGAAAACATGGCCTTCATTAGTTTGAAGATGATAAGTGATTAGACAAAGAATGTCTTTAACTAAATATGGGCCCCACCATTTTTGTTCATATTTATCTTCTTTGTCATGGGTGTATTCTAATTTAAGGACAAGATCACCAACATTAAATGTGAAAACTTTAACACATTTGTTATGTTTCAAGCGATGTGAGCCTTATATTGACGGTTATGTTGTAAGGCAAAGAGACGACACTCATCCATTAGATCAAGGGCATGAAGGTGAGATTCACATAATTTTTCATTAGGAATGATGAAATGAAGACATATGCAAAGAGAAGGAAGTTCAACTTCAAGAGGAAAAACTGACTCAGAACCATAGACCAACTAAAATGGAGTTATCCCAATGGTAGTATGAATGCTAGTCTAATAGGCCCAAAGTGTAGGATAAAGATGAAGATGCTAATTCATGTGGGTTTTATGAATTATCTTTTGAAGAATTTTATTGAGAATCTTGTTAGTGGCCTCAGCTTCACCATTACTATGGATGTAAGGAGTGGAAAACTTGTGATTGATTTTGAATTTGGTGTAGAGTTGTTTAACATGTTTATTTTTAAAATTACCACCATTGTCAAAAATAATGGTATGAAGAACACTAAAATGACAAATGATTTAGTTTAGAATGAATTTAGATATGGTAGGATTGGTAAAATTAATAAGGGGTATGCCTTCAACCCATTTGGTAAACTACTCGATAGCAGTGATAATAAAGATGTGCCCATCTTAAGAATGAGTAAATTCGCCAATGAGATATAATCCTCATGTGTAAAATGGCCATAGATATTTGATAATTTAAAGTTCAACTAGTGTCGAATGAATGAGATCATCATGAAGCTACTAAGGATTACACTTTTTAGCATATTCAATAGCATCCTTTTCTAGATTAGGCCAATACTAACCCATACATAGGCATTTTTAGGTTGTAACATGTCTGCTATAGTAACCATCATAAATTCCCCCATGTGTTTGTTCAAGTAGAGGAGGGACCTCCTCTTACATGACACAACTGAGTAAGGTACCTTCAGCATTATGATAATAAAGGATGTTATGTCTAAATATGTACTTGAAAACTTATTTATGAAGATGTGTCTTTTCACAAGAATCCAAGTCAAGAGGATGAGTTTGATGTTCTAAGAATTAGATGATATCTTGATACCATAGGCATTATCAAATGGTGACAGCCTCAATATGGTAGATAAGTGAATTAGGTGGGTGGGTAGATGATGGAGATTTGACTATTTATATGATAAAAAAGGTTCAAAAATAATATGATGTGGATGAAAAAGAGGATCCTAAAAAATTTCTAAATGTAACTCTAAAGACACATTTGAAAGGATTAAGTTAGACTTTATATTTGATGAGATGGTCAAAAATGATGGCAAGATCAGAAAGATGATTTGTACAGTATTTAGATTTGGTGATAAGATCATCCACATATATTTCAATAATTTTATGGATGAGGTCATGAAAGATATGTTTCATCACACGTTGGTAAGTGGTCCTAAAATTTTTGAGACTGAAAGGCATTTTACCATAACAATAGGTGCCCCATTCTATGGTAAAAGTAGTCTTATATTGGTCCTTGAGAGATATATTAATCTAATTATATCTAAAAATCCATACATAAGAGATAACATTTCATATCCAACCATGGAATCAATAATGGCATCTATTGAAGGTAAAGGAAATTTGTCTTTAGGATAAGCAAGATTAAGATTGTGGAAAGCAACGCAAATATAGATAACCATATTGACCTTTTTCCAAACAAGAACAATATTGGGAACCCATTCAAAATAATCCACAAGTTTAATAAATTTAGCATCAAGTAATTTGATGATTTCCTTATGGCATAAGTTGGTAACTTTGGGAGGAAATTTGTGTTACTTTTGATGCATAGGTTTGGCATCAAGATAGTTAATGATATTATAGACCACTATGTTAGGGTCAATGATAGGCATGTCTTGGTAAGATCAAGTGAATTCTTCTTGATACTTATCAAAAAATAGGCTGAAATTATCATGTTCAAAGGGTGAGAGTTCTTTATAAATTATAATTAGTCGACGGCACAAGGGAGTACCATATTTGATACAAGTTGTTTCTTTAATAATCATGGCATTATCATCTTGAAAGTGGTATGGTGTATTGGGTAAAGATTAAATTATATTATTTTTGGGATCAATGCTAGTAACAAAGTTATTGAAGTGAGGAGTTTTAGTTTTAAAATTTCCAAGTTTATGATGTTGTCAGGGGATTTGAGGTTCTCGAGCATAAAGTAACTCAAGAATAGCTTCATCACTAGGCAAAGTAGGAAGAGGACCATAATACTCAACATCTACTTCTAGATCTAAAATTTGATTACCATGGTGATCATATTCAGAATGTATTTGATGGACATCAGTTGCCTTGGCATCAAGTTTGATTTCAAGAGTAGAAGAAGTAGATAGAGTGGAATAGGTAGATGGAGTGTTGATGGATTCTTTAATAGGAGAAGGATTAGATTTAATGGGAGGATCTGAAGGAGGTAAAGGAGATGAGATTACTTCCAAACGTTCAGAAGGTGTGATTTGCTCTACCACCCAAATAAAATTGATAAGAGGAGGATTAATAAAAACCACATAACCATCAGGTTCTAAGTTATTGTCTACATAACTAGTATGCACATCCTAATTGAAAGCATGAATTTGGGCTAATGTATTTTGATAATGCAAGACATCCAAGTCTCTAGATTGATCTTGGGCCATGGTATAGTTATTATTGTATGTGGGAGAAATTATTCATGCTTGAGATTCAAGAGGATATTTAGAAGGTGAAATCCCAAGATTATTGAATATTCGAGGAGACATGGTGAGAGGATCTTGAAACAATTTAGCCACTCTAAAATCATTGCAATTAAAAGCATCTTCAAGTAAATATGGTTCTTGAGCATTGCATGGAGGGGTAAAATTGGTAATCTCATCCATGAGAGGAATGATATGATCCCTTGGAAAAAAAGTAGGAGGAATCCATTCCAAAATATATGGAGGTAACTTGGTGGTGTTGCAATTATGTTGTAATGTATTGGGCTATCAAAATCTGCAAGAGTGACTTGTAAATTAGGATTCATATTGATGAACTCAAGTAAAGGAGCATTATTAATTTTAGGGATCATAGGAACATGACATTGAGTTTTAGGATTAGGTAATTGGATACTCCATGGGTTGGGATTAGCTTCATACTTATAGCATTTTTCATTATGTAGAAATTTAATGCATTGACTGCCGAAATAAGCAATGGCCCTAATTTGATGAGTCTATAAATTACCAAGGAGGATGTTATAAGATAAGTGAAGATCAAGAACCATGAGTTTGATCTGAATGGTCTTAGTACTAATGGTTAAGAGAATCCATATACAACCAAGTGGCTTTTGATTAGTCTTATCCAAACCAAGAAAAGTAAGATGGGTTTGTTTAAGATGACCTTTGTTATAACCAAGTTGTTGTAGAAGCCATAAAGAGGTCACATTAATACTAGAACCCTTGTCAACTAGAACCTTTTGAATAAGGGTCTATTAATGGCTATTTTGATGAAAAGAGGTAGATCATCAACACAAAAGAGGATTTCATCATTAATCATGTCCTCTTCAAGGAATTCAATTGAAGGCTAGGAAGAAGAACACATAGATTTGATGGTATTAATGTTAGTTGGTTGAGAATAAATAGAAGATGGTTCTTCATCTAAAGAATGGATCCTCGATCTCTTGGATTTATTGCATAAAGAATTTACAATGATAATGTGAAGTGTGAACCAACTCCATAAGAGGAATATTTTATGGCATAGAGTTAAGTTCTTCAATAAAATTCCAATGAGATTTAGAAGAAGAGCCACAAGGTTCAAAAGATAAATTAGACTTTGGAGGAATATATGTGGTAGGAGGATCAGAAGGAGGAAGTTCTTCCTCAAGTGATTTTGATTAATATTGATGGTAGTAGTATTTTTAAGAAATTTTTGCTCTAAATAAGGTTTTTTAGGCTTGGTAATAGGATCCTTATGAGTTGGTTTCCAATGATAATTGACCTTCTAATTATTAACATATTGAGATTTGTTAAAGTATTAGTCATAATCAGCGTCAATTACACAAACCTCCTTGGAAGATAATTGATTATGGGAAGAAGATTTTTGGTTATTAGATGTAGAAGCTTTAGAATATTGACATTTTTGAGAAGCATTAGTGTATTTTTGATGATGATTTTTTATCATGGTTTCATAGTCAAATGAATCATCAAGCATGTAATAAATAACACATTTAGAAATCCCTCTATAAGATTCTTGAGAATGCCTAATGTTGGCATGAAACCAATAAAAGAGATTGGGATCATACCACTTAAGAGGAGCATTAGGATATATGAAAGGTTTAAAGGGTGGTAAAAATTGTCTCATTTGATGTACAGAAAGAGGTATGTGAGATGGTAAAGGAATATCATTTTTGGCAATGCCTAATTTGGTTTGACAAGTGTTACTAGTGATAGCATTAGATGTTTGAAAATATCCTTTAAGAAGTTTAGAATTAGGTTCAAAATGCTTCATAAGAAATTCTTGACATTTATCTTGGTTAAGAGCTTCATTAAGAGTTTATGGAGCAAAGGTTTGAACCTTATATTGAAGAATGGGAGTTAAAGTGGTGATAAAGAGTTTGAATAGGCTATCATCAGACATATTATGATTGACTTTATGAGCTAAGGATTTCCATATTTTAATAAAGTCATGAGCTGATTTGTTAGGATAGTGCTTAGCATTTATGAAATGGCTAAGACAATTTTCAAGAAGATCATTGTGTTGAAACTCTTTAACTAAAGGATTGACCAAATCTTCAAGTTTCTAAATATAATGTTGAGATAATTTATTATACATTCTAATACATCACTAGTGAAAGTTTTAACTAAAAATTTAGTAGTAGCAAATGTATTAGTTTGGACCCACTCTTTGTAGAGATTACCAAAGGCTTTAAGAAATGAGGCGGGGTCTTTAGTCTCATCATATTTGATAGTTGGTGATATGTTATCGATGTCAATAGATATAATGAAGGGAGTTAAAGGCTCATTTTAAATGGTTTAAAGCATTTTATTTATTTATTATTGGTTGAGGAATAACATTACCTGAGGCATCTCTAAGGGGTGGAGAAATGTAGTTAGGATTAGCTTGAGGATGCATGATTAGATGTTGATTAGCCACATTGATCAAGTATTTTTTAAGTTGCATCATTTGATTGGTATTAAATTTTTGCATAATGTTCATTTTTTTAATCACTTGGGCTAATAATTGGGTTGATTAGGTGGTAAGTTGGTGTTAGAAGGATCATTCCCTAAATTGGTGTTAGGGGTAGGATTATTAGAAGAAAGGTTGTTAGTAGGATTGTTAAATAAACTTGTGCCAATCACTCCTACATTAGTTTGAAGATTTTGAGAGGTTTCTTGGTAGGTGAAAAAAGGATTGGATCCATCAACTTCATCTTGAGGTGTTATTTGAACCATGTTACAATTTGTAGATGAAGGAGGAGAAGAAATGCCCCAAGAGTGATGATGTTCTTGGGAGGAAATGAAAGGAAGAAATGAACATCCCATATAGGATCTAAATGGATTAAGGCTATCCAAAAATATTATGATATTAGACCTCATTCTGACCAAAGGCAAATGAACAGAATACAAATTAGAAGAGGTGAAAAATTAGGTTGATAAATAGGGAAAGTAGGAAATAGACCTAATTTGACCAGGTTGGCCTAATGTAAAAATAAGAATTACAAATTGTATTGGGTTGACTAGTTCAACCTAGTGTAAAAATAGGGACACAAAATAGGGTCTGTGATAGTATTAGATCAACTAGGTCAACCTAGTACAACAGACAGGGAAAAGTAAAAGATTGATGACAAGATGAAAAATAAAACAAGATAATTTTGTAGCTAATCTAGGAAAGGAAATGTTGAAATTAAATAGATATTCAATTTAATTGATGATGGTCAATTTGATTGATGCACACAAAGAAAAACCTTGCACTAATGCTGGTCAATATAAGTTCTTACACACATAATTTGATTAAAGATCAAGAAAACAACTTGGAAAGCAAAGCTAGCTAATTGATCAACTTAGAGTGCTAATTATATTATTAAGAAGATTTTTAAATGATATGGATTTGGTTGTAAAAAAAGTACTCGAAAGAAAATTATGGATGGTTTTAGGTGAGTTTAGGATGAAAGGGACTATAGTGGCAATGATACAAGCTTTATATTTGGGCCTACCCCCTCACTTCACACACTACAACAATAAGGGTGTCAAGTGCTTAGTCATAATATACCATTAACCATGATGTATACTGACCAGAGCATCAAGTCAACTTCCCCCTTGGTGATGAAATCTAAGAAGGTTGACCTGGGTAGTCAAATGTTAAAATTCCTATCGATATTTATGTGGTTTGGCTATGTGTGCATAAAATAGAAATAGTGAAACCAAGTGATTAATTAAAAACCTTCTAATTAGACTATGTGAACTATTATAATCATGTAATCAATTGAAATAGAAAATGTGATTAACATATAAGGTGAATTCCAACTCTAAAATAAGGTATAGTGAGAACACTATATTTATAACATATAAAACTAGGTCGATAGGGTCAAGCTAGTACTATTGAAGATAGGGTCTGAAAAACCTACTAGGTTGAATAGGTTGACATAGTTCTTTTGAACAACACACAAAACATATAAATAGGTCAACCAAGTAGATCTAGTTGGCTATGCAAGGGCAGTTTTAAAGATTGCAAACTTGAAAGGAAAGTATAGAATAGAAAGAAACAAAGAATAATAGATTGACCTTGATGGTTCAAAGATAGAAAGGACAAGATTTTTGATCGAGGACCTTGGATAAATATATCA
Organism: Torreya grandis; assembly: GCA_037957365.1. Lineage (NCBI taxonomy): Eukaryota > Viridiplantae > Streptophyta > Pinopsida > Cupressales > Taxaceae > Torreya > Torreya grandis. The sequence continues at coordinate 838,714 of JARHVA010001744.1, read as the reverse complement.
AAAATCTACAATTTGGGTCGAGCTGATTGACCAAGAAATACAAAAACCTATTGAAAAAGTGTTGAAAATGCACTAGGTCAACCTAATCGACCTAGTAGGTTGAATAGGAAGTCTGAAAATGCACTAGGTCAAGTTGGTCAACCTAGTAGGCTAATTTGGAAGTCTAAAAAATTAAAACCCATATTGGGTCAAGTTGATTGATTAGGGTATATAGAAACTTATTGCAAAGTGGTTGAAAATGTGCTAGGTTGACATGGTTGACCTAGTAGGTTGAACTAGAAGTCTAGAAAGTGTTGAAAACTTATATTGGGTCAAGTTGATCAATCCAATTTCCTATTCTTGTGCATAGATAAAAATAATTAGGTTGATAAAATTGAACCAATGTGTTAAAATATATGATAGAAATGATGACAAAAAGAATGAAATAAATGAATTAAAAGTGAATAAAATCTACAAGGATTTGGTTCACATCAAGTTCACCAGAATGTATGAAATTAGAATTGCATGATGCACATGAATTAATCATATATCAGATAAGATAGATCACACCTACACTTTTGATTGGGTATACACTTGTTCAGCAAGAGCATGACCAATATAGGGATCTACTAGACCCAATTAGGAGATCACTTGTATCATTTGTCACAACATATCATGCTAGGAAGGGTTACGAAACCTAAAGTCTAATGCAATTACACAACAACCCTAAAAGAGTCCTATGATTTGATATTTCATTTATACTAATAAATAAGAAAGTAAAATATTCTAATAACAAGAAAAATAAACTAATCTAATGCTCACCAAATCTTGTGGCACAATGTGAGGTGTTAGATGTAAACCAATTAAATATGTATAGGGGACTTCAAATAAAGTATGAGTAAAACCCTAATACATAGAATATGAAGAGTAATATTATTTGAACCAACACCTATGCTACTTCCATCTACTAAAAGAGAGGAGAACAAAGTTAGAATATGCTTACCTAAATGTGAACCCATCATGATTCAATCTCTCCCTTGGCCAATGGGGCTTTGTAAGAGGTTGTTTTGGTTTGTAAGGATCACTTTGTTAGGCCAAATCATCCAAGACCTATCCACAAGACTAGATTCTCTAAAATAAGAAACCTAAGCTAAGACTCCTCAACTAGAATGGTGGAAGAGTAGATTGTGAAGAAGTGTGAGCAAATAATAACTCTTTTATTACATATTCTTAATAATGACTAAAATGACCTTGTATATATAGGAGTATCTTACCCAAAAATCATTCTAACATGTCGACTATGCTAGGTTAACCTGGTCGACCTAGCACATTTCCAGGTTAATGCCTAAAGTATGTGTTAAGTCAACCAAAAGGCTAACAAACCTAAAGAGCTAAAGTGACCCTAAACTATACTAGGTTGACCAAGTCAACCTAGTATGCTAAACAAGTAAAAAGGGTGCCGAGCAAGGAGAATAAGGATAAAAAGAGGAAAAGACTAGAGTAATGTGCAAGGGAGGAAATAGCTTAGGGAAAGGTTTTAGGAACTAGTTAGATTGGTAATAATATGGCAATAAGGGATAATAATCCTATGAAGCACCAAAGGTCTTCCCACCCCTTTCCTAGTGCACCCCTTAAGGCATGCACTTAGAGAGATTGAGTCATGAGGGTTCCTTCAAGATGTAAAGCATTAGTATTTGATAAAAGTTAAAAATATTTTGTGTATAAAGATTGTGTTTTCCATGATTGAAATGCACCTTATAGAGATTATTAGAGGCTAAGGAGTGGCATGGAAGGATGTAAGGAGAGTGAATTAAGGTCATAAATGTAGTTGTAACTACAAATTTAGGGTAAACATTCCTATTTCATGACCATTATGGAAACCAAGGTAGTTTTCAAGCCTAATTAGCATGCAAGAAAGAATAATGGGCTAGTTAATGCTTCATGGAGGACATAATAGGCCATATTCCACTATTATAACTAAAAAATAAAGATGTGGATGGCTAATTTTAGTGTGTTCATGCCTCTCCAAAGGGAAAATATGCCTAAAACATCCCCTCTATAATACCCTTATTGGAATATCATCAAACAAGTAGGCCTAGTGCATTAAGATGGCCTGATAGTCTTGATTTCCTTGATTGTTTTCTAATTTAAAACTAAAATTGAGGTGTAAGGATTCATTCATGAGCCCTCTTTATCTCTTCCTCTCTATCTTACTCATTATAATATTTTTAGGTCAATAATGACCATTATTGCATCCTTCCTTTGGGTATGACCAAACTTTGCCCTTTTTTAATACTAGCTTCAAGCCTTCTAAATTAATAGAAACTAAAATTTACCTTCTTTATACAAATATGCTTATGTGATTTTGATGTTTAGTTGATCTACATCTATGATATAATATATTCTTCATCTTGTATGTCCTTTGTTCTTCTCCTTGCTATCAGTAGGTTAATTTTATGCAAGTTATATGTTGTGTTAAGGTGGTTTATGTTGGTAAATTATTATGGAAATTAGTTGGTTATGTCTGATATAATGCCTTATATTTCTCCCTATAAGTCTTAGGAATGAATCTTGACCTCCATATAAAACACTAATGTATGAAGAGCTTAGTTTGAAGAGTGTGAGATATTTTTAGTCCCCATTGAGTCATAGAGTGCTATTAAGAAGTTAGAATGGGGACAATAAATCATTGGTGTATCACCTTTATTATATCTTAGGTTTAATTTGTGTCTATTTCTCACTTTCAATTGCATTTTGTAGTAGTTTAGTGTTATATTTAGGTGATTCATCAAGGGATCCAACCCACTATGGAGGTTCACTCCAACCATAGGTGACCCACAAAATTTGAGTGATCCCATTATGTCAATTGAGTGAGGAGACCTAAAACACATCCTCAAAGTGATAATATTTAGACAATTCCATATTACTTAGGCACTTAAATTACTATGTTTATTTGTTGTTACTACAAACAAGTCAATCATTTGACAAATTCATATAATATATATATATATATATATATATATATATATATATATATATATATATTATCATAAAATAAAATTTAACACTACAGTGCTCAACACACCACAATTTGTAGTCAAAATATTTTATTATTTACATTGAGTAAGATTAAAAGGTGTTTCCTTCATTACACTCACTCTTCAGTTCTATATTGATAACCATTTCACAATTATATTTAACAATATCAATAACTAAGGCTAAGGGTTATTTATACATAAGTCAACCCCTCACCTTTAGTTCCATCATTAATACCAAAGTGATGACTAGCCAAAAACCATTAACATCAATGAGTCATGAAGAGATGTTATAATTAATTCTTATTGACTCGGGGATAACTGCCCCTATATACCCTCTCTATGTTTTATCTTCAAGTTCATGTTCCTCTTCTTTCATGGAATAGTGCTAGATATGCACTCTCATTAATCTTCATTGCTTCCATGAACTACTTTTTAACCACCTCCACTCCCTGTGTTCTTGTCCTATACTTGTGCTTCTTTGATTCTTCCATATTCTACTCATTTTCCACTTCCTTATATTTTGTAACTCACATTTTTATGCCAAGTTTCTCTCTTCCATGTCATGGTCCTACACACCTGATGTTTTTCCCTTTTTCTTCCATGCTTATGGATCCAAAATACTTAGAATATATTATTACAAAATTTGGGATCCAAGACTAACTATCTTTCTTTCAAGATAACTCTACATATCGATCACATTCTACGATGTTAACTATTCCAAACTTAATAATGATGTGTTTTGATCCAAATATCACACTGTACAAACACACTAACCTTAAAAAGCAAACATAAAATAAATTACCATTAAATAAAATTCCTAACTATATGGTGCTACTCAATACCCTCTCTCATTTACAATGATGCATGATGGTAAGGCTTAAGCCTACAACCATTAACACACATTTTAAAATGGTTCCCTATAAATATTTTAAAATAATTATACCCTATTATGAAAAATCATGAATAATATAGGGTCATTTCCTTATGATGCATAGTTTTCCTTAAAATGCTCTAAATATTCTATCATAGAGTAATACTACTTGTTCAGGATATAATTTCTTACATCGCAAGATACATTCATGCCACACTTTTTGACTTAACCTCTTGATCTCCTATGTCCACTATTCCCTTTATCTATTTTCCTCTTTTTTGACCAAATCCATTAATCTTTATTTTAGAGTGTCTTGATTTTTCAGCCTCATAATCATTGCAATCCACAGATTAGGAACAATTTATTCCATAGGCATAACTACCTTAATACCATAAATGAGATGAAATGGAGTGAAGCCTATAACACATTTATAATTTATCTTGTTTTCCAAAAGAGTTAAAATAATTCAATTCTCCCAATCATCCCTTTGAACATTATATATTTTCATCAATAGTTTACCCAATACTTTGTTTAAAGCTTCAACATGACCATTTTATTATGTATGATAGGTTTTACTCTTGTGGTCTGATATTATAAAAGCCTCAGTGAGAGTCTTGATTGTGTTATTCAGGAAGTGATTACCTCTATCACTAACCAATTTTATGGGACAACCAAATATTGTTATGATATTCTCATACAAAAAATTAATGGCATCCTTTGCACTATAGCTTGGTATCACAGCAACTTCCACCCATTTTAGGAAATAGTCAGTTGCATTAATGACATATCATGCATGATTGTGTTTGATTAGGGATTATAGGCCCTACAATTTCAATTCCTCATTTTTCAAATGGTTGATTAACTAGCATTGGGATAAATGGGATCTCATCCTGATGATTGGATTTTCCCATTATTTGGAAAAGATCACAATGTTTTCCCCCTATGGACATGCTAAAACAAATTTGGCCACCAAATACCACTCTATATTATCTTCTTTATATTAGTTTTCCCTAAAAAATGACCTCTTTTAACTCCTTTATATATTTCCTAAAGATGTGATTTTTCATGTTCTAAAGATACTTTACCTAGCACATCATCCTTTCCAATTTTATACAAAAATCCATTAATGAGACTATAAGGAATGGCTTGTGTGACTATTTAATTTTATCCTTTTCAACATAGTGAATATGAAATGTTCCTTGTTCTAAGAATTTCATGATGTCCATCATGTTGTTTAGGATCATAGTGACTCTAATCAATTGTGCATCTAGTGATTCATTCTATATTTCTTCTAGTTCTTCCCCACTATGGAGCCTACTCAAATGACTTAGTCCAACATTCTCTTGACCTAGTTTCACATTGATTCTGAATTGAAATTATTGAAATAACATTATCCACCTATAAATCTATCCACCCAACATTAACTTATTAACTAGTCATCACAATACTTGATGATCTATGAAAATCTTAAATGGTTTGACTAACATATAATGTCTAAACTTTTATAAATAAAACATTGTATCTAAGGCCTTTCTTTCTATAGTCATATAGTTTATCTCTATTGTCGATAATTTACTACTATCAAAGTGTATAGGATGATACAACCCACCATCCCCTTATTGTGATAAGATAAATCCTACTATAATACCAAAAACATCCACATGTATATGGAATGGATTCTTCCAATAAGTAAAAACTATGATAGGCACTACTACTAACCTTTGTTTGAGATCCATAAATGTTATTTTGAATTATGATGTCTACTCAAACTTTGTATATTTGTGTAACAGATTTTATAGTGGCATAGATTTGGATACATATCCCTTGATGTATTTTATATAGTATCATATATGACCTAGATAGGTACACACTTATGTATAACTACTTGGGGGTGGTATCCTAACTATTACTATAGTTTTAGTTTGGTCTACTAGGATTCCATCACTACATATGATGTGACCTAGAAGAACACCAGAAGGTGTGAAAAATAAGTACTTCTTCAAATTAAAGTAATTCATAGGGCTTGACACCATTCTACCATTAGACATAGCTTCAATAGATGATATTTAAACAAAGATAATACAACCCATTTCTTCAAATAGACTTCCATAAAATCATGAATGAAATCTTTAAATTTAGTTACCATAGCCCTAGAGAAAACTATTGGTGCATTGTTGAGACCCAAAGGCATTACCTTATATGAGAACGACCCCCATTCTATTGCAAAGGTCATTTTAGCTTGGTCTTATTTTGTGATAATAATTTGATGGTATCCACTAAATCCATCTGTGAATGAATACACCTCATGACCTTTGATTGATTTGATATCTTCATCTTTAAATGGTACTGTAAATGGATAATTTATACAGGCATCATTTAGTGTGTGGTAGTCCTAATAGACTTAAATCTCACCAGACTTATTTGGATATCAAACTATGGGACTAACCCAGTCTTCTCTTTCAACTAGATAAATGATTCCTTCTTCTTGCATGAGATGTAGTTGATCCTTTACTTTCATCTTCATGTTGGGATTTAATTTATATGGGAAATTTTTAATGGGTCTATCACACTCTTTCAATTATATGTGCATCTCCCCCAATGAAGGATCTACACAAAACTTGATCAAATTGACATCTTGATAGTCTCTTAGTAGATGCAATGCCTCTAAAATCTCATTCTACACCCAATAGTCTCCCATAGTTGTAAGTTTAGGCACAAAATCTATTTCAATATTTTATTTAATATTTTTAAATGGTTCTTGATATACTTTGCTCAATACACTAGGTAGATCATCTCACAGAGTTTGTTTCCCTTCCCATTCTATAATTTTTTACATTGTGTAATATTTCCTCATCAACTTGTTATATGCTTTAGAAATTTGTTGGTTTGGCTTCTCATTCTGGTTTGAAGAAGCCTAATAAATCTAGGTCTCCATCACTATCACTAGATTCTATTAGTTTTGTAATTATATTACAATGCTTAATAATAGATTTTTCATATTTAATGGACTTGTAATTATGAATCACTAGATTCAAATCTTGAGTTGCTTCCTATTGTGATGATAAATATATCACATCTCCCAAATATTCTATTTGACCTAACATAGAAAAACAATTAGTTTCTATAATGCATTATACACCATTATATTATCATCTTTAAACATAAAAATTTGTATAAAGTATTGTTGCACTTATGCCCAATGTTTGGTCTCCCTCCTACGCTCCCAATGTATATACCAAGAAGTTGGGAGTTTCACTAACATGTGATTGAAAATATGCACCCAATACCTTGGCTTAAATCCTTTCATAGACCATATATTTACACATTTATAAATGTGAAGTCTGATACATTGGCCTTATTTAAATAATGGCCAAATTTTCTCATAATAAGTAGTAGCTAAAATCATATACATAAAAATTCACATGATTCATCCCATTATAACTCTTTTTCTCTATGCACTACCCACCAAGTTTTAGTAGTTAATTTTAATACATATCTTAGTGTATTGATTCTTTGATAAAAATCTGACACATTGTGATCCGAACTCAATATAAATAGATTGAGATATTTTGTCATAAACTATTGAGGTAATTGATGTTTTATGGTGAACACCATACATAGAGGTTGTATCTCATGATCTCCCCAAACCCATTTTAACATATGGGTGTTTGAGTCACCACTTATTGAAGATGTTGTTTCCCATAGTGAGGCACCTCTAGAGTAGGTTTTGTAAAATCCATTGCTATTACACCTATATTATGTAGGAAATGTACCTCTAACTTAGTAGGAGAATGTACTAACATAGAGGTACATCCTTCAAGTTGAAACTTGGGAGATGGATATTTTGTTATTATTTTCTTCTAAACTAGCTACTTTATTATCTACATTTGTATGCTTTTATCCAGCTATGGTTTCAAAAACTGATATTTTGTAGATCATAGAGCATTTTTATTTATATTTTTACTAACTTTGAACCAACTATTATCACCATAGGCATATAGTGACTCTAGTTCCTTTGGAATCATGTAGGGATTTTACTCTAATTTTTTTAAAGGTATGACAAATATCTTGTCTCCTTGATGAGACTTTAATTGATTGTTCATTGTATTAATAGCCATTTGACCATCATAATCCAATTTCTTACCAATTGATTTAACCTTTTTTGGTAATATTGGAGTCATATTCCTATTTTAGTTAAAAGTCTAAGTTAATTAAATTAGTGAATAATATTGGGAAAATTAAGCTATTGATTTGTATAATTTAATTGTAATTTAAACCTTTCTAAAAATAGTAATAAATGGAGAGAAATGTAACTTAGCTTAAACTAGACTGAGATCACTGAGATAGGGTCTAGAATCTATTGTGTAAGACTAGGATAGTATCATGAACTAGGATCCAACCTTCATTTCATGAAAGGATCAAATCATCGAAATAAGACACCCTAGGGTCTGGTGCTATAGTCCTTTTCTATCACTATTGTCTAATAGGTATGAGCTTTTCAAGTTTTGTCTATTGTCTCTATGTGAGCCTACTTATGAAATTTTAGATGTTGGATGTCTACAAAAATCCCTTTAGAGATGATTTAGTCTTCAAACCCTAGACTCCATTATGCTTTTACAAACTTTGAGAAAGAGGGGGGGTTAGTGTGTGTATGATTCATTGAACGTGTATCTACACCCCTTGTGTGGGTATGCTACCTACATACCAATACTCTGAAGAGGGATCAATCCATATGTAGTTCTCACACTTGATGTGCTTAATGAAATAGTGTATATGAAGATGCAAAAATGCTAAACTGGGTGTGCTTGAGGTGGCTATGAACTAGTCTAAGGGTTTTGATAAGCTAGAAACTGTATTGGATGGTTGTATGTAGAGAATAGGGAAATATGCCTGAGTAGATTTACTTGTATTCTTTTTTTATTTTTAATATTCACCTACCCCTTCTAAATGAACTTTGAATGGGATTTTATAGAGATATATTAGTCATGGGTTAAATGTATTCATGCTATGTCAACATAATGATGAAGGGGAATCGAGAGGAAATGGTAATTTATGCTCAAAATGTGATTGGATAGGAGCACTAAAAATGGGACATCCTAGGGTCCAGTGCTATAGTCCAAGTTGGGTGCTATTTTTCTAGAGGTTTGAGACCTAGGGGGATAGAATTACCATAGGAAAAGAATTCCAATTGAGCTGGAATCAGATCTCCAAGGCCTATAGATGATTGGGAATAATCAAAAAGGTGTCTAGGAGGGTCATGATAGCATGCAAGAGGGACCTATGGGTTGGGTGTCACAAGCCATACTCAAGTTACCAATTTTTGCATTTTATATGACTAAATTTTCCCCTCCTTTATTCTATTGATGCATTAAACTAAAATACTAAGATAAAAGAAAGTAAGAAGTGTACCTGAGCTTACCTATAAGGGTGAAGCCTATGAAGTTGTATGATATTGGGTGTGCATAGAGAGAACACGTCATGAAGTGTAAATTTGTAAGAGAAAAATAAAAATTAGATCAATTCTTACTAGACACACTATATCAAAAATAATAATGTATAAATGTTGGGTAAAATAGAGAGGAAGAGAAAGCAATGAATACATATCATCGAGTATGTAGACCAATATAAAACCTCTTATTATACTGAGTGATGTTAGATGATATTATATATGTGTCATGCCAAAAGTAATATCATGAACAGAGTTGAGTGATCAATTCCTTAGAATCAGCTCAAGAATACAAAGGCTATCCCTTTAGCTCCATCATCACCCACTAAATGAAGCTATGGGGTCATGTGTGTGATAATCAATGTTTGGACTATGTGTCCAATCCCTCTGAATAGATGGCTCAAGAATACAAAGGCTATCTAGTCCTTTGGCTCCATCATTTCCCTTTGAAGTGAATCTATGAACTGGTACTAATATAAATGTATGTTGTATGAGATGTATCTTGAATCCCATGAGTGTTTTATAATCTAAAAATGTGGCATGGATAGACGAATATGTATTTTTTAAACTATATCAATGTTTGTCAATTTGAAAAGACACTATTAGGCTTGTATGAAAGCCATTCTGAAACTAGGCAATAGGCTTGTGTGAAATCCACTTGAAAATGATGCCAACCACCTATAGATAGAGTAAGGCACATAATTTTTGACAATTCCTGGGTGATATGATGAACTCAAAAAGAAAAGAAAACCAATGTGTTGTGCACATTGCCCCTAATCACTGGTGTCTATAACATGGATTCTGATCTAGAAGTTATACCAACTGCCCATTCTAAAAAGAGAAGTGAGAGCCATAATGTTGTGCATGATGCCCCCTATATCTATATTTTTTTAGAAAAACTATACTGAAACTATTGAATCTAAACTGATCTAGATTTGAAAAAACTATAGTTGAGCTTACTTTTCTACCTATTTCATGAAAACTTAGGTTTTTCTTATTTGGAAAAGAGTACTAGAAATAGGGCACCCTAGTGTCTGACACTATTGTCCATGTTTGACGTTTTCCTTTACTGATTCTAATGACTATTCTATAATAATCATTATTTTTCTAGTCTATTATGCCTAGTTTGACCTCTGGTTAATATTTTGAGTGCTCTAAATTTTGATTTTTTGAATAGTAAGAGCTTTGATCTTTGTGACAAAACCCATATTTATTTCCCCCTCTTCTGAGGGTAGGAATGAAGACCTTGCAATGACTAACCTCATAAGAAAGAGCCCTATAAGTATATTATGTTGAAAAATACATGATGTACCAATAATAATTGACAAGATATCTAAAGATTTAGTATAGTTTGAAATGGAGATTGTTAGATCAATAGGGGTATGCCTAGATAGATATAGCAATGTAATAACATGTGAAATATAGTAAACTAGAATTGGATGTTTGGTTAGTTTTTAGTTTTTAATGAGGGATAGATCATGATGTCCATCATGGCATCCCAAAAATCAAGATAATGCATGATGTGGATAATGGCATTGCAAACAGTGAAAAGTAATCAAGCAACAAGCACATAAGGTAAGAAGCAAGAAGCATACAAAACCAGCCAAGGGGCCAAGTAAATAAGTGACATGGGCACATGTCACTCAAACTAGAAAACAAAGATACAATGCATATTAAAATGCCACATAGACATACAATTGAAACATACAAGGTTAGCACAAGGGCCATAAACACATAGAAGAGTACAAACAAAGGACATTGGAAAATGTCCTAAGGCAAACACAAGCATGAAAGCAATAGAAACTAGGAAATGCAATCATATGTAGCTATGTTAATCAAGAAAGAAAATCATGTAAGTACTAGAAACACAATCACATCTAACTAATCAAAGCAAGAAGTGAAAGTATGCAAGACATGTAGTACAAGACTAGGTATATGCTAAGAAATACACAAGTGTTATATACTAGTGAGTGTCGATAGAGTAATCTATGTAAGCTAGTAAATAATGTATGTCATAATGATAACTAGAGTGTGTGGTATAGGAATGACATAACCTAGATGGTGTAGTCATGTAGAAGATTCCCCCAATGGGTGTATATATCAATATGTGTCTTGAATGTAGAATTAGGATGCCCCCTCGATGGGTAGAGTAAAGCAATCAAGAAGTTAGATGTCATTGCACACACTCAAAGAAGATCAAGTGAAGCATGGTAATGTAGATAAGTCAACAAACAATAGCATAGAATAGAAAAATGTAAGTCTAGCATGGTATTATAAATGTAAAGCATGGATGATGCATACAATTGAAATGTTTTTTGGTATTTTTGATTATTTGATTGTTTTTGTTGTTTTTGACATATTTGAATGTTTTTCTATGTATAATAAATTTTGAGGAAAGATGGTACTAACCAATGATTCCCATGGCAAAAGCCCTATCATGGTGTCCTATATCAAGGAGAGGAATCATGCATGATCATGAAGCATGATGGAAATGTTGAGACTATGGCTCTAAAAGTTATATGTGTTGTAAATGTTATGAAATCTCTGAAGTGTAAATTGACTTTGGGGTCCTCCTATAACTTTGAGAAGTGGATGCAATTTCAAGACTCTTAGTAACCCATCTGGTAGTAGGAGAAGCTCTCTAAACATGTGCTTTATGTGTAGATGCATGAGATCTCAATGACACTACCCTGGGTATGAGCATTGTGGCTAAAAGTTATAGAATTCTAAAATTATGGTTGCTCTAAAAGAGGCCTCTATGGGATTGTATAAACTCTTTGTGTTGGTGATGAAGGGCTTGATTGTGTTTGAATCTACACTAGAGGAAGAACTGAAACTGGTGGAAAAACTGCAAGGGGTGGTAGAATTGAAACTGGTGATTGAAATATAGTAGATGGCTCTAAATTGGGGAGTGGTAACTCATATATAACTCCACCAATTGTAATAACCTAATTATCATGAATGAATTTCATGCATCTATGAACTATGAAAGGTAATACTCTAAGTTTTTGAATCCATGGTCAATCAAGCAGCATATCTAAAACTCCTACAATTGTAATAATAGTGAATGTTGTGGCCACATGTGTTGGACCAACCTATAAAGGAAGTATAATTTGGCCTAATGAACTCTATATGTGTCAACTAAATCCACTGATAACTATGTCCATCAGGGTAATATCTTTATTTGAATATCTCAAGTGTTGTAATAATATCATAGTGCACATATTCATGCTATATCCATTGTATATGAAAACACTATGAATAGGATGATTATGAATGTAAGATTTGATAAAGAGTGCATGATAATCTGAATCATCCTTTGCTATCTCTTGCTCTGAGAAGGAGATTGAATTTCTAGCTAGAAGTCTATAATTGTACACACCAATCATGTTACTAAAAATATGTGTCTCAATTGAAGGTGCCTGATATGTAGCTGGTGGAGGATATACATTATATGCATGATGAACACTTGATGTATCCCCTATCTCTTATTTAGAGTGCTATGGAAAAGGATCTAATAATATTTTCAAAGCTTTGTCCTATGTTTGCCTTTACTGAGGAGGTTCAGTTAAAGTACCAAGATCAATAGTGTTGCCATCTATCAAGTCTTGTATCTTGTGCTTCAAACTTATGCATCTATTTGTTGTGTGTCTCAGTGCCCTATGAAAGTTGAAAAATGCATTTTGATTATATCCCCATGGAAGAGGATTTTTTGGATCAACTTCTTGAATAGGAGAGAGAGATATCATATTACATTCCAATAGTTATTGTAAAACTCTGGCTAGAGATACTAGTAGATTAGTGAAATTTTATTGAGGGGGTGCTAATAAAACCACTCATTGAGCGGGCTCTAAAACCACATTAACTATTGGTTGATTCTAACTTTTGTTATCATTGACCTTGAATTTGTATGGGAATTTATTGTTACTCTTGTTTATTTTTTTGATATAATTTGTAATTGAGTTTGCTCATTGAAATTAGTTTGACTTCCTTTCTTTTAGTATATGACATAACTCAGTGAAAGAAGAGAATATTTTGAACATTATTGACTCATGTAAAGCTAGAAAAGACTCTATTTAAAGAGATATTGTAAGTCTTGATCGTCCATGGGGCTAGTCATCTTAGCCAAGATAGTCTTATAGTGAAGAATATAATTTGTGAGATGCTCATTTGACCTTTGTTTTTGTTGTGTAACTTGGGCATAAGAGACCTTATCACCAATGTTAATGCTGAAGTGAGCTAGGAACATATCAGCTAAAGGATTGAATACATTGAAAAAATGATTTAGTAGACTATAAAACCATTGTAAATCTTAATCCTTTAGACTCTATGTAAATACCTTGGTTAGTAGCCAGTCATTTGGTACATAGTCCAAGCATGTTTCATGAAAAGCTCTCAAGTGTATCTTTGGATCACCCTTGCCATCATATAAAGTGAGCTTGAGTTAAACAAAACCTTATGACAAGGGTGTAGAATTAATATGGCATGCCAATGGTGTATGAAGTATAGCAAAAGAATCCAAGGCTTATGTAACTCTAGAGGCACCTTGCTCAAGATGTAGCACCTTGGATTAAAGATATTTTATCTCTTGCATAAGGGCTACCACATTAGGAGACAAAGATGTACTAGTTGTAACTGGTGGTGCTTCATAGGAAGTTTGAGCTGATATAAGGGATTGTTAAGACATAGTTGCCCCTATAGTGTCATGTGCAACTGGTTGCTCTATAGGCATGGCAGACTCAACTTGTTTAGCCTTTTTAATTTCCATGATTGAGTATAATATAAGTATATGATCTTTGGGATGTTCCTTAAGTCTTTCTCTAAAATTTTATAGAATCAAATCTTTGTTGATGACCACATCATTATCAATAATAGGTAGAAGTGGATCAAGAGTTTGATGAGGTGGATCATGAACATCGGTGTGTGTATCATAATTCTTATTCTCATACTACTCATTATCAAAATTATCCTTATTGAAATTAGTTTAATTTGGATGTGTAGGATCTATAGCAGGAAGCTGAGTTGATTGTTTATCCATTGTATATGGTCAAGTTGAAGTAATCTAGGTAAATTCAAGAGGGTTTCACTAAGTCTTGTACTTCATCTCAAAGGAAGGGATGCAGGAGCTTAGGTGGCATAAGGAAAAAAACTTGAAAAAGGAAAGAGTAGATTAAATAATTATAATCTAAACAATGGACTAAAATATTTGTAAAAGGATATGAAGCTTACAAACATGTAAGGTGATACCTCAAAAAGCAATAGGAGCTAGTAAATGCAACTAGGATTTGAATGAGAATTATTTTAAAATTTCTACAAAATTTTAAAATTTAATGCAAATTTTTTATTTAAATATATAGGTAAAAAATAAGAAAAACTAGGAAAAATACTAGGACTTGATATAGGCAACTAGGGTTTAAATGAGAATTATTTCAAAATTACTATGGAATTTTAAAATTTAATGCAAATTGTTTATTGAAATATGCAGGTAAAAAATTAGAAGAAAATAGAAAAAAACTAGAAAAAATACTAGGACCTAGTATAGGCAACTAGGGTTTGAATGAGAATTATTTTATAATTACAACATAATTTTAAAATTTAATGCAAATTTTTTATTTAAATGTGTAGGTGAAAAATCAAAAAAATATTGGAAAAAATCAACAAGAATTTTCCCTAGGGTTTTTAGGGTTTTATGTGCAAACAAAGTAAGTCAGGTTTACCAAATAATTTAACCTTTTTTGGGGAATATTGGAGTCATATTCCTATTTTATTTAAAAGTCTAAGTTAATTAAATCAATGAATAATATTAGTAAAATTAAGCTACTAATTTATATAATTTAAACCTTTCTAAAAATAGTAATAAATGGAAAGAAATGTAACTTAGCTTAAACTAGACTGAGATGACTAAGACAGGGTCTAAAATCTATTGTGCAAGAGTAGGACAATATCATGAACTAAGATCAAGCCTTCATTTCATGGAAAGATAGAAGCACCAAAAAAGGACACCCTGGGGTCTAGCACTATAGTCTTTTTCTATTGATATTATTTAGGAGGTCTAGCTTTTTGGGTTTTGTTCATTATCTTTGTGTGAGCCTGCCTATGAAATTTTGGATGTTGGATGTCTATGGAACTCCCTATAGAGCTAATTTAGTCTTAAAACGCTAGAATCCACTATGATTTAACAAAATTTGAGAAATAGGGGGGTTAGTTTGTGTAAGATTCACTAAACATGTTTCCACACCCCATGTGTGGGCACGTTGCCTACATACCAATACTCCAAAGAGGGATCAAGACATATGTAGTTCTCCCACTTGATGTGCTTTGTGTAATAGTGTATATGAAGATTTAAAAAAAATTAATTGGTGTGATTGAGGTGGCTAGGGACTAGTGTAATGATTTTGATAAGTTGGAAATTGTATTAGATGGTTGTATGTAGAGAATATGGAAATATGCCTGAGTAATTTTGCTTGTATTCTTGCTTGCTTTTTAATATTCGCCAACCCCTTCTAAATGAACTTTGAATGGGATTTTATAGATATCTATTGGTCATGGTTTAAATTTTTTCACATTAGGCCAACACAATGATGAAGGGAAATTAGGAGGAAATGGTCATCTGGGCTCAAAATGTGATTGGAAAGGAGTGCTAGAAATGGGACACCCTAGGGTCCAACACTATAGTCCAAGTTAAGAGTCATTATCTTAGAGGTTAGAGACCTAGGGGATGGAATTATCATGAGAAAATAATTTTGGCTAAGTTGGAATCATGTCTCAAAATCTTATGGATGATTGGGAATAAGCAAAAAGGTGTCTAAGAGGGTGATAAGAGCATGCAAGAGGCACCTATTGGTTGGGTGTCATAATCCACACTCAAGTTACCAATTTTAAATTTTATATGACTACACCAATCAAGGTAGGGTAATAGGTCTCATCTATTTTCTTGTAAATGAACTCAAAATCACCTCGTAGACTTAGATCAACATCTATAATATCCACATATTTGAGGTGACCAATTGGTTATACCCTCCCATAGTCTATCAAACCAAGAATTATAGGACTATAGCTCAAGTGTGTCCTAACAATATCCTCCCATGTAGATCTAGGAATCATATTAATATTAATTCAAAATTCAAATACTGCATTAGGAATTTCATATGTATGAGCTCAATGTCCATTTGTGAGTCAACATCCAATAGTTTCTTAGTTTTAACATACCAGACCACCTTATCAATATGTTATTATCACCATTGTGTACATTATAGAAGATTATGCAAGATATTTTTAATATTCTAGGAGATATATTCATTATGTAGAGTGTTGAGCAATTGTAAAAAATATATCAGTGTATGAGCTCAATGTCCATTTATGAGTCAAAACCCAATAGTTTCTTAGTTTTAACATACTAGAACACCTTATCAATATGTTACTATCACCATTGTGCACATTCTAGAATATTATGTAAGATATTTTTAATATTCTAGGAGATATATTCATTATGCAGAGTGTTGAGCAATTGTAAAAAATCTATCAGTGCAAGCACAATAACTTCTTGCTTCATAATTCACATAATTTTCCCATACATTTGTGTGTCAATGGTTATGGTGTATATTTCTGATGTACTCTACTATTGTATTTCCTAAAATAACTATGTCTCTTAATACATCAATTCCTTATATATTGTCGGATCAATATATTTATCCTATTTCACCTTCATGATTCTATGATCATGTGACATTTCTAATGTGGTCAATCCTTTTTTTGTGCATTTTTATCTAGCAACTACTTGCATAAATGCATTTTCCTTAAGTTTCACATTAATCATGTTCACATTTCACACTTTATTTTTTTCCTTTACTTATCCAATACCAGGCAATCTTAAATTTGATGTTGTTATTCAACTCTATAATACAGTTAATATATCTGTCTTTAAGGATTAATGGGATAATTTCATGAAAAATGATTAGACTGACCACAAAAATAGGATTGGATGGGTCAGTGAACTTGTTGATTATTATTTTTAAAACTATCTTGATATCATCATCAATATCCTCCTTTGTGTCCTCCTATATATCCCCTCTACTCTTCCAAAATTCCCAATTATGTGACTATTATCTAGTAAATCCTATTTGTTGATGTTATTACACATTATATCCACCATACTAATGATGAGGTGATGTTGGATCCTAATTTTATTATTATTGTTGAGTACTTGCATTGTTCCATGAGGATTAATACTGGTATTATGGTGATGATGGTGTCCAACTAGCCAGACCCTAGGGTTGATATTAATTTTGAGGTGATAAAGGCATCCATCCATGACTACCTTGTGTCACACTAGTCATTTATACCTCTAGACCTGAAAGTACTAGATTTTCATTGGGTAACTAATGTACTACAATTTTAAATACATTCTTGGTGATATCTTCCTTTAATTTCTGCAAAGATTGATAACTCTTTTCATCATGGTTGGTGGATTTACAAAAACTATAGTAAAAAACTCTAAGGATTTTGAATGTTTTGTTGTAATAGATGACATTTTATGATTACTCTACTACTGTACAGATTTTACATAATTATGGATTGAGTTTAAGAAAATCATTCTTATGATGCTCTTCTCATCCACACTCTATTTCATGTATCTCATATATCCTCTTTATGAAAGCATCTATTTTTGCCTCCACTTTAGAGCCAGTGACTGGATCATCTCCATAATCTTCATTTTTTTCCACTCATAGGGAAACTACTTGAGCATTATCCTTCATCAAGAACTAGGACTATGCAATGAAAAATTTAATGTGATTGTATGTTCTAATTCCCTAGAGACCTTAAAACACTAAAAGGATCACTCATATACAACATAGAATAAAATTATTGTCATACATAACATACCTTTCTCCCCATTATTTGATTGGGTAGTTAGAACATACATGGCAACCTGAATAAGAAGAGAATCAAATCATTGAAGACACTTTAAACAAATAATTTACATTAAAACTAATTACAATCTTGGTATTTAGGAGCTCACTTCAATTATTGGCTTTCCTGTTTGACTTCCCCATCCTGATGACAAACTAGAGAAGTGTTCATAGTCATTATACAAACTATGTAATTTTATCCTTATCATCCATGATAAAATCAATTTTATTCATCACATATGATAATTTATGATCATAGTCCCATACATATTCTCCACTCCACTACCAGATCTCCTTTAGGTCTTGAATATTCTAGTTTTTGCACTTTTTTCATTATAAATTCCAAAATCAGTTATGCTTTAACTTTATCTATATCTAAGACATTAACATCTCTCTTGAAAATGAATCCCAAAGTGTGACCTACGAAAGTTATTATGAGCTCAAACTTATTTACATCATCAAATGTTATTCCCCTAACCTACCATTTCGTGTCATATGTTAAAATATACTTCTATGGGTCTGTAGACCCATCATATTACATCAACATAACAAACATGTTTGGATTGAATTTCATATTTTGTCCACTTGCAATTTCTAATATCAATTATTATGCACTAGTGACTACAACTATAAGTTTCAAAGTACTAGTCACTACGATTATAGTTTTTTGCTCACTAGTTTTTACTGGTGTCTTAATATTGGCCTCAAAATAAAATCCAACCTCTTCTATCATCTTATTATCTCTTTAGTTATTTGTATCTACACTAAGTTTTCCAAATTTATTTGTAAATGACTCAAACCATCTTCTACTCATACCTTCATTTGTACTTGGTGTTTTTACTAATGATAAATTGGGTTAGGGGGATATGTACTCAATAAATGAATGGTTTTTCTCCTTAGCTTATTTTTAATATGATCTTGAACCTAATATACTTATATTCTTATACATAATCTCTTCTCGTGAATATTATTTCACTAATTCAAACACTTTTTCTCTTAACCACGATCTACTCATGTATTTTAATTATTCTATTTTCATTATTTTTTCCTCTTCTTCTTTAGTCTACTCCATCTCCTTGATACTCAAATATCTATCTTATTCCTCCTTGGGCCCTTATCTTTCTTACTTTACATCTACTTTACTTATCACATCCTACAAATCCTCTCTTTGGGCTCCCCTTTCTTTAGCATATTTTACCTTATTCCTACTCCTACTCGTAGTTAAGTCTAGATTATTCAATTTATTCCTTAGTCTTTGTTTTCACAATTCTCTTTCTAATCCCAAAGTCTTATTTTCACTCTGGCTCTTTTTAACCTCCATATTTTGGGTTCATGTTCAATTTTATCTATTCAATTTCACATAATTCACTCTTATATCACATGCATCCCCATAACATTCAAAGTGACTACTCCATGTTGGTAGGAATATGCACCATGGCCTTTTCCACAACCAAAATCTTAATCATAGTAGGTATTCACTGAAGGAACTTTACATATATTCCTATGAAAAAAATGTTTTGTGTAACTTCAAAAGTTAAATATCTTTATTCAATAAATTCGATGATATATCCATCAATGGTAGTCTTGGTCTAGTAGTCTACTATAAGGGTCCAATTAATTTCTAGGTTTCACATGTTTTCTACCTTTTCTTCCAACCAAGTTATGAGTTTCATCCTTTATGGCTGAAAATAATAATACTCCAATCGAGATAACCAAGCAACTAATAGATAAGGAAATTCACACCAAAATATTTCGTAAATTTATCCATAGATATGATCCTTAATAATTTCCTTCACTATTTTTCCTATTCTTCTTACTTCCTTTTTGGAAAAAATTTGAATTCTTTCATCGAGCCATCTCTCTATTTCTCTTTGTCCTGGTAATTATATCAACATGTTTCAACAAAGTTTCATTCTCACTACACCATTTTTAGTAGAGGTTCCAATAAAACCTTTCATAATATGCTAATACAAGGATACTATATTCATGAATAATAGAAGTAAACATTTAATGGCAATCCAAACAAAATTTATTCATTAACAGTCACAATAAGTAGATACATAAATAAACATGGGTTTATTAGAGTTTGAGCAGTTGGTAGAAACTCATATGATTAATAGATTAAAGCAATAAAAGTACTAGCTACACACAAATTAATGATAAAATATACATAGGAAAATTATTTTAGAATAATATGTATTAATCTCTATCACATTGAAACCATATCCAAATACAATTGAGTTTTATATATATAGTTTTACCCAACATTATCTCTTCATATTCCAACCCTTTGATATGCCCAAAATTAGTGACTCTTCATATTTCTATGTTTATCGTAATGCTTATAAAGGTAGAAAAGATACAAAAAGATTATACAAAAAATAAAATGAGTGCAAATTGAACACATGTCTATCAGATATACTCTACATATTTGATAGCCCTCTTCTACACTCAACATGGTGCATACCATAAACACATTTATCCCAAAATATAAAGGGATAAACCATAAACGTAGTTATATTGATCAAGCATATAAGTCTTCTCTCTCTACTTAACCTCTGAACCTTCTCCCTACCTTTTCTTCTTTTTTTTCATTGCATTTTTTCTTCATAATATTGTAACTTAAAAACATTATGTTCACCTTTTGAAAATGTAATTTGAAAAAATAAATGCTAAAATGGAATATTTACCTCAAAAATAGTTATGAGGTGGTTACAAGTTAGTTATGAAGGTTTGCATTATAAATACAAGCTTCCCTTTTTGGTGACTTTTTAACATTGTAAAAAAAATTATACAAGAGAGAAAGCAAGAATCTATCTTTGTATGACTTCATATAATCCATACCAAAGAATTTTTTTGGACGTTTTACCACATAAATATGTTGAAAAATGGTATGCATAGGTGTATTAATTCATTTTGATCATCTCTTTTTATTATTAAAAAATGTTGTTGGATTGTCAGAGATTTAATATTCTTAATGTAGAAATCCTTTAAATTTGCATTAGGGATTTTTAACTAGGGAAATCTTGGTGAAGGTGAAAATATATCTTGGTGTTTATTTTTAATGAGAAATACAAGGTTGTTTTGTGGTTTTATAAGTCGTTAAATATCTATGGTACATGTATTTAATTCTTATGTCTAAAGTATGTATTTCTCATTTCATTAATGGGAAAGGTTTCCACCATCAAATATTTATATCCTTGGTTTGTCAATTTATTTTCTATGTTTAATTTATTATGATTATCCCATTTCCTCCTTAAGTATTTCTTTCTCATTATTCCTTAATAATATTTCTCATCATTCTCATTCTTATTACATTCTCATAATTTTAGGTTAAAGGTATATAAAATGGCCAAGAAAACATTTTTAGTGTAAATACTTTTATTTCCCATATTTTCCTTATTTTTAATAAAGGTAGCTTCACCTAAAAATATAATAGGGACTTTATCCCACACATTATTGACTGAAACTAATTCAATTTGTACCCTTACAATTTTTAGCTAATAGTTTTTTACGTCCACCATGGGCCATTTTATGTGCTTTTATGCAACACAAAAATATATTTATATTGTCATCTATATGATTATCCCTGGAAACCAAGTCTTATTCCACCAATCAGGACTTGATTGGATACAAGATGCATAAGTATATTTTTTGAGACCTCTAACAACTTGTTTTGGATATTAGAGTGAATAACACTTATTTCTAAAGAGTTTCAATAGTTTTAAAGGATGAATAAGACTATGTTGATCATGCCTAAAGAATAAATGAATTTATTGCTATAAGACAAATTGGATAAATTGTAATCATAGTGCTCAAAAATTTCCTCAAAAACTACATGTTCTAGGAAATAAAACTTCCCACATGACCACATCTGCAATTCAAGCACCTATTTATCAACCTAAGCTTAACTTGATGTGAACTATACAAGAAGCTATATCTTTCAACCTTAAAAAATTTGCATGGGATAATATAACTAGTGTTGTTTAATATCATATGTTTATGGTTTTTTGGAAGAAGAAGAAGATCATGTTAATCTTATGTAAAGAGATGAAACACCTATTGTAGGGAGAATACAACCAAGAATATCAATTAAAAAATCAGTTAAATTTTAACTTGATCCTGAATGATAATAATTTGTTTCAAACTGGAAAAAATAAGATGAAAGAGTTTAGAAAACTATCACCCAGGTTCAAGTCTATTAAACATTACCACAATAAAAACCATTAATGCATTCCTCAAACAATATCTCAATATATTATACACAAATAGATCATACAATGAGAAATACTTTATATCTCTTCAACTTCATCAAATATAATAAATGAGCCTTACATATATAGGTCGGGAAGATTAGTCCTAACAAAGATATCAAGCTAAGTGATCAATCATAACAAAGAGATCAATCTAAAAATCAAATCTAGGGCTAAGAGATAACTACCCCTAAAATATAGAAACAACTAGAAAATTTCTACATAATATTAAAGAGAAAATATGTAATATCTCAAAATATTTTAAATAGGATAAATGAAATATACACACTTAAGTGGGTGGGACTAACTAAATATCTAGGTGAACATAAGTTAAGGTAAATAACCCACTCTAACACCCCTCCCTCAAGTGAAACCAAATTTCAAAAATAAAGTGGCATATCCATAGTATGAGTCTCAACAACACAATATGATCAAGTACTCATGTAAAATATATCATGAAGCAATCTATCATTAAGTGGAGAATTAGAGAAAACTCATAGGAAAATAAAACTCCCTCCCTAAAAGAGAGAGAAAAAAGGAAGTAAATGGGTCCTAACAACAAGGCCTGATGAGGTGCCCATACAAAAAAAAATGCAATCTGAAGACAAGTCTCTGTATATATGCCAATCCATCTTGTATAAATACATGGATACTGAATCAATATAATCATCAATTCAAATTATGAATGGTGTTGAATACAAAGATCACTGAACATGAACACTGCACTCCAGAATACTAGGTAGAATGATGAACCTAAGGAAACATTGCCTAAAGATCCTCCCTCAATGTTGAACTAGGAGAAGATATAAATGAAAGTATCTAAATAATCAGACTAAAAATGGTGAGAAGTGAGTAAAAATATTGGTGGGGATGACACACTAGTGTCACTACACAAAAAATCACCAAGAATGCCACTGAGACATGACAATTTTCATATGGGTTCTAGAAAATAAAGTTCCTAAATAAGATACCCATGTATAAATGAGGAATCAAAAAAATGGTCCTAATGGTGATGGGAGATACTGACAACTAAAATAGTAAAGGGTGCATAAACTAATATACACACACATGAAGGTATATTAGGCTATAAATATAAATCCCCATGGAAATTTATAATTTATTGTGAGTATAATATATCAAAAAAACACCAAATGAAAATAATGAAGATAATGTATACACTAAAATAGCTCAAAATAAGGATATTGTCAACTTAGTGAAGAAGTCATCACAAATCATGAGTGTTGTTCTAAAAAACAAGGGAGAAGTGTGGGCCAAAGACACAAGTGGCACAAGAAAATACATACTCAAACAATGTAAGACATTGAGATCTATTAAAAATGCATCTACACGTGTATAGATAAATGAACATGAGTGAAATAAAGTGTTTTTATGAGGGTATCTAACCACCTATCATATCTAATCTGTAAACTAAAAATACAAGTGTAGTACATCCAAAAAACACTTTTTCACATTTAAGAGATCCTTCAATTTCTCACTTTTTTATTTAATTTTGTATAAAGAAATTAAAACTAGAATTTAAATGAAGTTCAGAATTAGATAATAATCTAAGAAAATTAAAAGAATTCACCAGCAAATTGATAACGGAGTTCAGCTTCAATATCCTACATCTCCAGGTCCGTTCAAAGTGAGGACCATTCTCATTAACTTTGTGCAACAAATGGCTTCCAAAATCAATACAAGTCTTCAATTCACCTTCTCTAATCTCTGCTTGCCTGTACTTATATCTCTTAGACCTAAAAATAATGGCCCAAGGCCGTACAAAGCAATAATAAGACTCTAACCTTCTTAAATATCTTTACACAGTCAGCTTCTTGTTCCTCTTCAAGTAAAATTTCATCCCTTTTATATCACTTCAACCTCTATAGCTCAAGTGGTCAAACCCTAATCCTTTTGCACCAAAGGTGCAGGGTTCAAAACCACTGGCCTCCTTTCTAGGCACTTGGGAACTGTCAGTCTTCCTCCGTGGGTGCATTTGACTTTTCTTTGTCCCACATGTGTTGGGTATGATGGTTTTCAATGCTTAAAATAGCTAAGTCAATCTTATTTTCAAATTCCAAGACTTAGGTAATAACTTAGGCCACCGTTTAGACTTGGTCATTGCATGATTTTTGGGGTGATGTGACAGTTGGTGCATGTTGATCTTTGGCACCTTATTTCAAAGTGATCAAAGTTTGAAATTTAAATATAATTTCTCAAATAACATGTGAATAAAAAAAAACCAAACCAAAATTTTTTTACACTGAATCATTTTGCCATGTGTCAAATGGCTATTGGTCCACCTTGCATATTAAATAGTGCCACATCACTTTCGACACCCCTTTTTTTGCCTATCGTAAGATTTCTTCAACTAACTATATCTTGAGCATCCAGACTCCATTTTTCATTATAGAAGAAGTGATAGAAATCTCTCGATGAATTCTATGATGTGTAAATGATTTGAACAAAATTTGAAGACTTTTAAAAATGGAATGGTATATGGATCCACCTGGACCATTCCTCCTCACTGGGAACTTTTGGACCTCTGAAAGTTGAAATTAATTGGTAATGAAGTGAGGGTAGTTTTCCCTCACCTTTCTGACTTCCATCCATCTGGCCTTGCTTGGGTGCATCCCTTTGAGACCAACACGAAGATATTCAACATTACCTCTTCACAAAGTCTACATATTCCTATCAAGAATAGTATCTTCCTGCAATTCTATTAGATATTCAAGAGAAAAATCATCAATGGAAGGAATGGATACACTTTCATCATGATTAATTATCATTGGAGGCTCATACAATTTTAGCTTTTTGACATTTACAACAGAATAAATCTACATGTAAGATGGTAAATCTAATCAGAAATCATTTGTGCCAATTTTTTTCTTTATCTGAAAGTGACCATATTGGATTGGTTTCAAATTTTTTCCTTCATCTGTCAATCTTTCCTTACTAATGTGAAGCCATACCATATCACCTACAACAAATTGGTGATCAATACGATGTTTTTCATGCCTAGCTTTATACTTGGCTTGACTTTTCTCCAATTCAATATGAACAATCTGATGTATGAGCTGTATTTATTTTATGAACTTCTTGGCTTGAATGGCTTCTTTTGGTTTACCAACAGCTGTATCCTATCCATAGCAAACATCTACAGGAGATTTAGGCAAGTATCCATAACAAACTTTAAATGGAGATTTCATAGTAGAAGAATGAAGTGACCGATTATATGCATGTTTTATGTAACACAATAATTCATCCCATAACTTTGGATGTTTATTGCTATAACCCCTAAGTAAATGTACCATAGTGCGGTTCACAACCTCTGTTTGTCCATCGGTTTGTGGATGAAATGCAATGCTCTTTTTTAATTTAGTGTCCATTAGTCCCCACAAAGTTGACCAAAACTCCCCAATAAATCAAGAATCCCAATCAGAAATAATTGAAGTAGGCAAACCAAAATGAACCCATACATGTTTAAAGAACAAATGTGCAGTGCCTTCGCTAGTAATTTTCTTAGTGCAAGGAATCAAAACACACATTTTGCTAAATTTATCCACAACCACATATAAATAGTCATGTTTTCTTTGTGTCATAGGCAACCCCCCCACAAAATCCATGGAGATACTTTCCCAGGGGCGAGTAGGAATAGGTAGAGGAGTATAAAGTCCCAGTTTCCTATTACAAGGTTTACTTGTGGCACAAAGAATACATCCCTTTATATATTTAGCAACATTTTCCTGCATACGAGGCCAATAACAATACATTTTCAATGTGCAACCATTTTAGCAATTCCAAAATGACCAAAAATAAGAGAAGTATGTGCTTCTCTAATCATGTGCACCCTATCATTTTGAGGAATACATAGTTTACCCAAATGATACAAAAGATCATTATGTACATGATAGTCTAATTCTTCTACTTGTCTACTACTCATCAATTCTTTATAAACATCTTAAAAATCAAGATCATTCACATATTGTTATTTATAACTTTCATGAGACAAAGAACCATGTTGTAAAAGAATAGATGCAACAACCATAGGAGGCCTAGATAACATATCTGCAACCTTATTCTGAATACCTTTTTTATACTTGATCACAAAATGAAATTGTTGTAAGAAACCCATCCAATGAAAATGTCTAGACTGTTGTAGTTTGGTTTGTGATTGGAGATATTGTAAGGGCTAATGATCTGTATGTATTATTGTTTCTTTGCCTATTAAGTAATGTTTCCATTTTTTAACACTATAAACCAATGCATATAATTCCTTATTGTAAGTTGGATATTTTATTACTACACTTGTAAAGTTTTTAGAATGATAACAAACTGGTTTCTTACCTTGCATTAAAATAGCTCCCATAGCATATTCATTTGCATCCATCTCGATCTCAAATGGTTTTTGTATATTAGGAAGTGCCAAGACTGGAGCAATACTTATCTTTTCTTTCAAAGTGTTGATGGCTTTTTGATGTTTGCCTCCCCACTAAAAGACTTGTTTCACACTTGTCAAAGAATGCAAAGGTGATGCAATATATGAAAATTGAGCAATAAACTTTCACCAAAATTGTACTACACCAAGAAAAATTCTAACCTCAGTTGTGTTAGTGGGTTTAGGCCAATTAACAATAATTGTCACTTTTGTAGGATCGATTTTCAATTTACCATGTCCTACAATGTAACCCAAGTATATCAAAGAGGTCTTGCCAAATTCACATTTTGACATTTTTAGATAAAGTTTTTCCCTTCGTAATGCATCCATGACTTTCTTAATGTGGATCACATGCTCTTTCCAAGAATTGCTACAAATCAATATATCATCTAAGTAAACTATAACAAAATCATCAAAGAACTATCTAAAATCATCATTCATCAATCTCATGAATGTATCCAGGGCATTACACAACTTGAAAGGCATAACAAGCCATTCAAACAATCCCTATTTTGTTTTGAAGGTGGTTTTCCACACATCACCTTCATTAATTATTACTTGATGATATCCACTTCTCAAATCTAGCTTAGTGAAATAAATAGCATGTTTTAATTGATCCAACAAATCATCAATACGAGGAAGAGGGTAACGATTCTTAATAGTAATTTTGTTTAAAGCATAAAAATCAACACACATTCACCAAGTGCCATATTTATTTGGCACCAAAATAATAAATGAACCAATAAGAGATGAACTTGGATGAATAACACCTCTATCTAATATATCCATTACCTATTTTTTGATTTCCTCATTTTCCACCACTGATAACCTATACATGCCAATGTTAGGGAGAGGGGAATCCTACAATAGCTAAATTTCATGTTGAACTCCCCTTTTAGGGGGAAAGCCCTTAGGATCCTAAAATACATCATCATAAGTAGAAATGATTTCAACCAATTCATTATTGTGTCTAGGATCACACTTTTCCAAAGCCTAAGAATATTTTTTTTCCTTAGACTTAATCAACATGAGATAAAAAGTCTTTCTTGAATTAACTATTCTTTTTATTTGCCCTGTTGTAACCAAGGAAAGACTTGTTCTAATGTGATGTGGTCTAACTATATATTCAATGCCATCCTTTACAAGCAAGTACTTATTCTTCTCTCTATAGAAGATTACTTTTCTATCATAAAGATATGGGCTTCCCAAAATAATCCCACATATGTCCAATGGAACAACATCCAACTCAACCTCATCTACGAACTTGGATGTGATGGCAAACCTTAGTCTACAAGTTTGTGAGACTTGTAGCTTCACATTGTTACACACCCAACCTAGTGGATAAGGCTTTAGATGGGGATTGGTTTGTAAGCCTAGCTTCTTAACAACCTCTTCAGAAATTAAATTTGCTTGTGAACCACTATCAAATAGAGTGTCAATCTTAGTATGTTTTGAAACAACTCTAATGTGGAACAATTCATTTCTTTTCTTATCAACATGCACAGGATTCTATTTAGAAGAAGATGCATCATTTGATGACTTAGTGCTAGAAATTGAAAGAGAAAAATCATTATGTAATCCCATAGCTGTGATCTTAGTTTCATCACCTAAATCTGAACCTAAGTCCTGAACCATAGCATTAGCCTTCTTTTCTTTCTTTTGAAACCTCTTAGGCCTTAATTCAGGGTGTAGTTTCCAACACTTAGACTCATCATGATTTTTCTTGCAATGATTACAAAATGGTTTTCCTTCTTTTTTAACAGTAACAGTGGATTTCTGTTTACCCTTTCCTGATGAGCTTTCCCCTTTGGATTGCTTAACATTAGACTACTTACTTTTAGGAAAAGATTCTTTTGATTGTTTTCCTCTAGCCTCTAAATGAGTGGCTTGAACACATACTACATCTAAATTAGTGGGATTGAACATAAGAATCATATGTCTTAAGTAACTATGTAGCACACCTATATATTTTAACAATGTTTCTTGTGTGTATAGAGGAACATTCAAAAGTAAATATTTTTTCTTAAATTCTTGTGTATAATCTTGAACATTTTTGACTTTTCCTTGTCTAAAACTTTGCCAATCCATCATGTCTTGTTGCATATAGCCTAAAGGATAGAATTTCTTTTTGATTTCTTCAATAAATTCATTCCAAGTAGAAATTGAGTTACCTTTTTGAAGCTCAGCTTCCTTCAACTTACTCTCCCACCAGATGAGAGTTGTGCCTCCCATACGAAGAGTAGCCAAATGAATTTTTAACTCATCCCCTATAATCTTTTGGACCTTGCAATAAAATTCAATCTACTTGACCTAATTATCCAACTTTTTGGCATTAAATTCACCATTAAACATTGGTAATTCAAACTTACTATCCAATTTTAGCAAAGGGAGAGATTCCACAGATTTTTTATGGTTATCCAATGAAGAAGGTTTTTTAGTTTCTTTACTTTTTAATTCTTGTGAATTACCTTCTTTTTCATTCTCAGATTTCCTTTGTTTTTCATGGTATAGTTCCTTAACCATGCTTCTCATGTCCATGAAAGCTCGACAGAAAGCTTGTTCAAATTCCATCTCTTCTTCAACCATCCTTGAAGCACGCCTTGAACCAATCTTTGGATTATACTCAATGATTTTTCCTTCACCCTTTTGGGATTTAGACCTTGTCAACATACACTAATAATCATTGTTAAATAATAACCACTTTGATACCAAAAATCTAATCTGTAAACTAAAAATACAAGTGTAGTACATCCAAAAAACACTTTTTCACATTTAAGAGATCCTTCAATTTCTCATTTTTTTTTAAATTTTGTATAAAGAAATTAAAAATAGAATTTAAATGAAGATCAAAATTAGAGAAAATTAAAAGTATTCACCAGCAAATTGATAATGGAGTTTGGCTTCAATAGCCTACATCTCTGGGTCCGTTCGAAGTGAGGACCATTCTCATTAATTTTGTTGAACAAATGGCTTCCAAAATCAATGCAAGTCTTCAATTCACCTTCTCTGATCTATGCTTGCCTATAATTATATCTCGTAGACCTAAAAATAATGGCCCAAGGCTGTACAAAGCAATAATAAGACTCTAACCTTCTTAAATCTCTTTACACAGTCGACTTCTTGTTCCTCTTCAAGTAAAATTTCATCCCTTTTATATCACTTCGACCTCCATAGCTCAAGTGGTCAAAGCCTAATCCTTTTGTGCCAAAGGTGTAGGGTTTAAAACTGCTAACCTCCTTTCTAGGCACTTAGGAACTATCAGTCTTCCTCCTTGGGCACATTTGACTTTTCTTTGTCCCACATGTGTTAGGTATGATGGTTTTCAATGCTTAAAATAGCTAAGTCGGTCCCCTTTTCAAATGCCAAGACTTAGGTGCTAACTTAGGCCACCATTTAGACTTGGTCATTGCATGATTTGTGGGGTGACATGGTAGTTGGTGCATGTTGGTCTTTGGCACCTTATTTCAAAGTGATCAAAGTTTGAAATTTAAATACAATTTCTCAAATAACATGTGAATAAAAAAACACCAAACCAAAATTTTTTTGCATCAAATCATTTTTCCACGTGTCAAATGGCTATTGGTCCACTTGGCATATTAAATAGTGCCATGTCACTTTTGACACCCCTTTTTTTTGCCTGTCACAAGATTTCTTCAACTAGCTATATCTTGAGCATCCAGACTCTGTTTTTTAGTCCAAAAGAAGCGATAGAAAGCTCTCGATGAATTTTAAGATGTGCAAATGATTTGAATAGAATTTGAAGACTTTTAAAATTGGAATGGTACATGGATCCACTGGATCAATATCAGACCTCACCCTATTGTATTTGACACTTAGAACAACTAAACAAGGGGTGAGGAGTGTGGGTATGAGGTTTATGGTTAAGGTGCAGTTCCCCTTGAGGGGTCTGGGGATAGATCCTCGAGCACACTATGTAATTTGAAGCTTGCATGGCCTTTAGAATGGCCAAAAAACCACATAATTTTGAATTTAAAAAACACCCAAAAATATTATTTTATGAAACCCCATAAATTTGGCACTTTATAATTTTAGTGCAATTATAATGAAAATAGGACCAATGGAATAGTGATGGAAAAATACATGCTTTTGTAAAAAATGGCACTCAAAAGCGAGATACCAATAAAAAGTATTTTTTGTCATTAATAAACCAAATTAAATAATATTGCACAAAATTTAAATGTACTAAAGACCAAAAATATATTTATAGTAAAATATGGGTAGTGTTATTTGATCCCATGACATCCCATGTGACAATGGTCTACCAAAATATGATTTACCACTTCACCTTTTTATTAGATATGAAAAACAAAGACATAAAACTCATGGATCTATTAAAAATAGATATAACCCACAAAAATTATTTGATATACCTAGAAAGACCTCAATAAACCAAAAAAAACCCATGTTTTTTTCAAAAAAACATCATTTTATACATCAATCCTCGGCTAGTCAAAAAACCTAAAAAATGAATTCTTGTAAAAAAATCTATTTTTGATGAATTTACAAGTGCTCATATATTTTTGAGGACTTTTAAACTCAATGGCACATGTTAAAAGACCTTAAAATAAACCAAAAAAAGTTGACTTCTAAAAGTGATTAAAATAACTTACAAATGTAGACATGGAAGAAGCTCATTCTATAGAAAAATGGTTAAATCATGAGTAATGGTTGCAGGGTCATGCTATGATACCATGAAAAATTTTAGAAAAATCTCACCAATGGTCAAATCTAAAAACCATTACCATAATAAAAACCATTGATGCATTGCTCAAATAATATCTCAGTATATTATACACAAATAGATCATACAATGAGAAATACTCTATATCCCATGAGATTCATCAAATACAATGAATGTTTCTTGCATATATAGGCAAGGAAGATCAATCCTAACTAAGATATCAAGCTAAGTGATCAATCATAACTAAGAGATCAAGCTAGAGATCAAACCTAGGGCTAAGAATTAACTATCTCTAAAGGATAGAAACAACTATAAAATATCTCCATAATGTCTAAGAGATAAATATGTAATATTTCATAATATCAAAAATAAGGTAAATTAAATGTCCACACATAAGTATGTGGGAATAACTAAATACCTAGGTGAACATGAGATAAGATAAACAAGCTACTCTAACAAAAGATTCACTAGAGCAAGTACAATTTAAGTTAATACATACCCTTTCTTTAACTTGTAATAAAGTTTTAATTTTAAAATGAGTTCTTAGAAAATAAAAAAGAACAAGAAATCAATGATTCTTCCATCAAGTCCTAGAAAATGCAAATTATCTGAAGGTGGTTCCATATCGAGTCAAACACTCATCCTTTCTAGAACTATTATAAAATTTAACATAATATTTCCAAATATGATTTTACCATGGGAAAATGTGAGAGTGCCATTATATCTAGGGAAACTACATGAAATTCCCAGAGGTTCATGAAAAAAATTCCCAAGTTTTTGAGTGCTGAAAAAAAACACCTTGATGGACATATCATTACATTATTCACTACCTTTAGAATCCTTGGAGTTGAACATGATGATATTACAGTTAGGTTTTTATTAGAAACTCTCTAAAATGGAGTAGCTAACTATTTTTACCACATTTCTCCTTGTTATATCAACAACTCGAATGCTATGAAAACCAATTTTTCAAGCCCATTCAAACTAGTTAAAAACACACATACATTATTCATGTTACTCACTCAAATGAAGAAATAAGCATATGAGACTATGAGGGAGTTTGTAGTAAAGTTTAACAAGTTGTTAAATAAAATAACAATAGCAACCAAACAAATGGCTGAAAATCAAAAATTCTTCTTCATTAATACTCAATTGCCTGAGGTTGGATTCCTTTTAACAAGAAATAGAGTCCCAAATTTTGATAAAAATCCAATTTTTGCCATAGAATTTGAATACCATATGATCATGGCTAGAAAATTGAAAAAATAACCATCAAAATCTAGGGACAGACTTCAAATAATAACTCTACATAATAACTTTTTCAAAAGATAGCCAATGACATAACTTTATTGAAGAAAAACTTGCCTCTAAAAGTTATTTTTTCTCCCTATCATGATATTTTGAGATATAACTATTCACCATACCAATAAAACCTTCCATGTTTACAAGATACTCAAGAAAATCATGTTATTGAATCTCCACAAAATCCAAATGCAAACACTCATGTAAATGTGGTATTGGAAATAAAAGAGATATTCGATTACGAAGAAGAAAGAAGATGAGATATAAAATTTAGTTCCCTGATAATTTGAAATAGATGAACTTAGTTTCAAATCCACTAATGTGTACCTAGAGTATGAGTATGGAGAAAATTACTATGATGATATAGTGGTTGATAGTAATAGAAAATTATTTGTTGTTTGCACTATAACATAAAACCAAAGAGAATAAGTGAATTAAAAACATCAATTTGAAAATTAGTCAACAATAATAAACATAAATAAGTTTCAAATTATATTCTTCTTTGAGGTATTACATCACCCAATCAAGCAAAAAAAAACCTAAAATAAAGGAATGTATCCCTCCTCAAATCTCCATTGTTGGAAATGCAAAAGCCGGTACTTATTATAAAACTAATATAAATATGTCTTGGCTTGCTACAAGTGTTGAAAATTCCTCTTTCACTATTCTACCAACCTTTTACATTATTCATCATTTAATTAAAACCAAGCTACAAATTTCTTAAATTGAGTACCTAAAGTCAAATATCAACTAATTAGATAAATTGGCTATGTTCATCAAAGGTAAAAACCTCAGTACAAAGAATATAAAATCTAAATAAATCCTTACAACTTCATCTTCTTCAAGCCCTATGAATTCCATGGCTACTACTACTTATCAATATGGAAAATATAATCTTTATATATCTCCCTTTTTTCCTCAAAGGATGTAAGAGAAGAAATTATATTATTAATACCATAGCCTTAAACAATGTAATTATAGCTAAAGTTACTAAGTTCATAGGTCTTACACCAAAACATTTGGCCACTATTATTCCATGAAATCAAAACAAGAACCTTTGATTAGACAAATCAAGGATGCTCATGCTAACTTGGCCTCCTTCCCACAAAAGAGAATAAAAATGACTATCTTGGTATAAGACATCCCTACTGCATATGTCATATTGTTAGGAAGGAGTTTTTGAAGAGAATTGGGCAAAGATATTTAGATGGACTTATCTCATGCCATGATTTTGGTAAAAGGATTCAAACATTAATTAGAGCTTAAATTAAAAACCAAGTATACAATACAAAGGGTATAATATCCAAGAGCTAATAATCTATATGAAGATATAGGAATAATAAAAAACATGATGATGCTAGAAGATGATTTGAATACACCTGATGTAGTAAAAATTGATCCCAATGATATTTGGACACATGAGTTTGATGGTAGTTTTTATTAATATTTTATAGGTTTAGGATTTCTCCTTATGTCCCTAAGTGATGATTTTTTTCTTTTATCATATAGGTTTAAATTTTAATGCACAAATAATGGTATTGAATATGATGCCCTGCTCCTTGGACTACAAGTTGAAGAAGAGATGAGAATCAAAAACTTAAAAGTATAAAGCTATGTTGAGTTGGTTGTAAGATAAGTAATGGGTCAATATCAAGTAAAAATGATCAGATGAGACACTAATACAATAAGGTATGAGATAACATTTAGAGTTTTGAAGATTTATCTATAACATCTATTCCTAGATAAAATAACACAAAGGTTGATACACTCATTGTCTTTGATTCCTTACTATTCTTTTATTCATATGTCAATAAAAATAATTACACTATTTAATTATTTTATAGATATAGTGTAACAAATAATTATGAACATTTGCAGGTCGTTAATAATGATCAATAGATTATTACCTTTCATGAGAAAGCAAATAACTTAAGAAAACTATACTTCAAAGGAAATGATTCAGCCTATAGGAAATCTTTAATTCATACTGAAAAATAAGGAATTGTTGAATAAAAAATGAATATGGAGTGATTAAAATGAAAGGAAACAAAAATTCTAAAGTTTTAGTTCCCTTAGAATAACTTCCGGTAAACATGATAGTTTTATAAAAAATAAAAGGAAAAACAATTCCCTCAACTTAGTTGATTATGAAAAGTTTAAAATTGGATTTGAAGAACAACCAAGAATGGTGAATATTGGTAAATGTTGTTCTCTTGAAGAATACAAAATATTTATCTTCTTAAAAAATATTTCAACATTCTTTCCTATTTGTATGTTGTTATGAAATCACTTTGGCAAAAATAAATGCAACATATCTTACCAATCAAAGTAAATATAAAACATGTCAAATAGAAGTAAAGGTAGTATAATATGAAGATATTCAGAACCAAATTTTAAGAAGCTTATAGATTTTAAATGCATTAATCATTGTTCCTATACACCATTCAACATGGGTTTCTAAAATCATGCTAGTATTCAATAAGAGTGGATAAATAAGGATATTTGTTTATTTTAGGAACCTAAATTAAGAATCACTAAAATCCAACTTTCTATTATCCATCATGGATCAAGTGTTACATGTAGTTATAGGATATGAATTCTTTATATATGTTGGATGATTTTTTAGTGAAAACCAAATTGAAGTGGATATGGAAGGTCAACATAAAAATGTCTTCACTACTCTTTGGGGCATGTTTGCATATAGAATAACGCCTTTTGGTCTCATCAATGTAGGTAAAACTTTACAAAGATCAATGGATATTACTTTCAATGATTTGAAAACAAGATAACTATGATCCATTTATATGGCTTGAAAAAAAAAATCCAAGAAAAGAGAAGATCATTATGAACATTCTGAAAAGGTATTTGATAAGTGTGAGCTAAATGGGATTTCCTTGAATCTTAATATGTTTATCTTCATAGTAACTGAGGGTAAGTTTATTGGACATATTATGTTAAATGAAGGAATAAAAATTGATTATTAATGATTTAAATAAATTAATAAGCTATTTTTGCCTAGTTGAATCAATTAAGAATTTTTATTTGCCTAATAGAAAAATTGGATTTCCTTTCATTTCCAGCAATGTAAACTTATTAAGAAGGTTTGTACCTAGCTTTGTAGATCTCACAAAACACATTTCTGATATGATGAGAGGAAAGTATTATTTCAAATGGAATAAAAAAGGAAATATACTTTTGAGAAGATAAATATTTTAATTTCTCGTGCACCTACTTTATTATGCCTATACTTCAAGAAAGATTTTATAGTATATTATTATTATTTAGCATACACCCTTTCAACCATTTTGGTTCATAAGAATGATAAAAGATTTGAATCACCAATTAGATTAATGAGATGTGGACAAAAATTTCAAGATTTTAATTACTCATATATAGATAAACATGTATACATTATGGTAAAATTAGTGAATCAATTTAGGTATTACATTTTGATTTCCCACTCTATTATGATGGTCCCTAATACAATTGTGAAATCCATCTTGACTTAATAAGAAATAGGTTCAAAAATTAGAGGATGGATTTTAAAGGTTCAAGAATATGATATGGAAATAAATCCCACCAAGCTAGTCTGAGGTAAAGGATTATGTTAGATTATGGTAGAGAAAGCTGATGCCCAGATAAATATTTTTTTAACATATGAAAATGATCATGAAATATAAATTTTACCAAAAATATTGTTTGTTGATTCTACAGATGAATAGCACTCAAATATTTTATATTTATTGAAAAAATGGAGAATGTCCTCAAAATTTGAATGCTAAACAAAGAATAAGTGTGAATTTTAATGCAAACGACTATGTTATTTGGGATGACACTCTATTTAAAAAGAATATTGGTGGTTTCTTCCTAAGGTGTGTGGATAAAGAATAATAAAATAAACTTATCCAATCCTTTCATTATCAAGCATATGGAGGTCATTTCTCAATAAAATATCTTATGGTATCATTATTATTTTACATTTTTGTTCAAATATGCTCATGAGTGGGTAAGGAAATGCAAAGGTTGTCAAAAAAAATTAGGCAAGCCAAAACTTTCAGCTCTCCCACTCATGGCAGTTGTAATCAAAGAACTATTTCAACAATGGGGTTTAGATTTCATTAGATCATTGAATCCTCACTCAAGTATAGGTCACACCCATGTTATCCTGGAATCATACTACTTCACAAAGTGGGTTGAGGTAATTCCAATCAAACAAACTACTTTAGAATTAGTTTTCAACTTCATCATTAAAGAACATCTTGGTGAGATTTGGCATATCTAAAAAAATTATAATTGAAAATGCATCAAATTTTATTCATTGGATCTCACTGGTTTTTATTATGGATATTAAATTTATCTATATCATTCTTTATACTATTATCCACAAGGAAATGGTCAAAATGAGTCTAGTAACAAGAACCTTATCACTATCATCTACAAGTTGGTGGATGAAAACCAAATAAATTGGCACAAAAATATGTATGATGCATTATGAGTAGACCACATTACTCCTAAAAGGGCCATTATAATGTTTCCATTTTAATTGTTTTATGTGAAATATGTTGTAATGACCATATCACTAGAGTTTCCTACATTGCAGTTGGTGAGGATAATAAAAAATGAAAATTTTAAGAGCTCACTTGATAAAGTAATCTCATATTTAAGACTATTGGTTTTTAATATAACTGTGGAACATCAAGGTAGAGTCAAAGCTTTGTTTTAAAAAATGCAAAGAAAAAAAATTTTAGGATGGATAATGTTTACTATTGTAGGATAAAATAAGAGAGCCTAAGGGAAGCCATGGTAAGTTTTACTCATTGTGGATGGGTCTTTTCAAAATTAGGGACTTTAATAGTGATAATAAATTTTAATTGTCTTACATATATGGCACACTTTTGAAGCTCTACCCTATAGTTGGAATTACATGAAACATTATTTCAATTGAAATTAGGTGTAAACAGATGAATTTAAGATTTTGCTATGTTTCCTTTACTTGTTTCCATTCTTTTTGTTGTGTTATCTTATTTATTTCTTCTTTCCCATTTTCTCTTATATGTTATTTATTTATTTATTTTAAGTATTATCAAAATTAAAGTGAATTAGTTACCTAATTTATAAATTAATTATCTACAAAAGTAGTATTTGAAGTTCTCCTTTGTACTTTACAATTCAAGTCCCTAGTTAGAACTAGTTGTTATTATCAAAAATTGAAGTGTTAGATTTTTACCAATTACTGGAAATAATAAGTAGACCAATTTAATGTGATAATTTTATATTATAAACACTTAGTTTAAATCTTTTGGGTCTCAAGTATTAGATTCCCCATATGCAAAAATACCCGATTTGGTCTTTTATTCCACAAGTGCAAAGAAATGTTGATAGAATCGATAGGGTCTAGTTCTATAAGTACCTATGGTGCCTAAAGTTCCCAATGGGAATAATGAGACTAATGGGGCCTATAAATATCAATGATATACTCTAAGTGTAATAAAATATCAATAGGCTCAATTTTATTATGGTTCACTTAGTGCCATCAGTACTTGAAGTGCCCAATAGGCCCGATGGACCTAATGAGGAAAGAAACTTGTTTTAAATGATGTTTTGTTTCATATGTGACAATATTTTTTGATGTATTTGATTACGTCAAAGTACATGAGGTACATTGGGTACCTTAGATACATGATGGACTTGACAAGGTCTCAAAAAATGTAAAATGAAAACTTTAAACATTTCAAAAAGTATTTGCATGTTGTTATGGATCTAAAAAGGAAATTAAATCACTCTTCATGACTTTAAATCCATGATAGATCTTATAAAACAATCTTCAAGGTGATAAGTCTCACAAAAAATTTCAATGCATTCTCATTTACTCCAAATGACTCATATACCTCCAAAACAACATCAATGTCCTTAAATTTTAAAATATTTCATGTGGTTTTCCTTCTAAATTCTATTTTTTATCTTTTAATAGAGATTGTCTTTTTTTTTTCTCATTCTCATCTCAAATTTCATGTTTTACCTAGAATAAGTCTTAACCTAAAATGTTGTGCTTACAAAACCCTATATCTTTTTAAATTTCCAAAGAAGTTTTCCATTATTTTTATGAATTTAATTGGTCAACCTCTCTACCCTCATAAAAATTTCTTCCCTCTTGATCTAGTTTTAATAAATATAGAAATTCTTTCTAGAATAACTTTTATTATTTCCAAATTATCAAAAATGAAATATAAATACTTGGGGTAAGATTAAATGTTTTCTCTTGAAATATACCTCCTAAGATCTGTGATTATAGGATAAGCCATGTAGACTTGGAAGAATTCTAGGATGGGATGCAAGAGGGCCAAAAACTACTATTCCAAAAAAATGTTTTGAGAGTGGCCTTGTATGTGCTACCAATTTTAAAACATTAATATAATATACATATTTATTACTTGTGTGTGACAATTACTACAACATAAAAAATAGAGAAATTAGAAACTTTGACGGTTTGGTAATTACACAATTATATGGCCCATCATTGAATATTGTTTTTAGATTACCACAATTTGATGAGGCCACATAAATGAGAAAAAAAATTAGTCAAAAATTCTTTGATAATAATAAATAAAAATTCTTAACAATGCTCACTTATTAATATTGGATAAGCAATAAAAGAAGAGGGCCATCTAAAATACCCAAAACAATACACAAATATGATTTTGGTGATGAATTTTCAAATATGATAACGCTCTTTAATAGGGTAATGGGTCATGATGAAACTATTCATTTCCAATATTGGATGTGTATGTTCATTGACAGATTGTCATGGGAAATAGTTCATTGATTGGGTTCATATAATTAGTGATAATCTTTGTCGGTAGTTGGTGAATCTAGAATCTACACAATAGTTATATATGAATTCATATTTGTTTTATTCAATTGCATCCATTAAAGTATGGCATGGTCTTTTAATGAGTGGTAAATACACCCATACAACAATGATTCATGATTATCTTACATAGATTAGTAATGAATGGATTAAAAGACATTTTAAAAGAGTCAATGATGCCTTCATAATACTAACAGTAAGAACATTGGATGGAAATACCACTATACATATTTGTAATGAGGCTAATACATTAGTTATGAGTTATGGTAATTATTTCATATAGTTTTCCAAGTTCATATATATCAAAGTTGGGGATTTAAGGGTTTCCTATACATAATGCCTAAATTTACAAATGATAAGATGATTCTAATTGAATTTTATATAAAATTGAGTGAATTCCATAATAAATGCAAGGAAAGAATAGTGGTAGGAATCCCCTTTCCTATTGGATTGAGTTACTACATCTACAAGACAACCATTGATGCAATGAATATATATAAAAACATTTCAAATTTAAAATGTATTTTCATACTAGGAGGTTCACATTTGATATTAATAAATATGTGGAAAACAACTTCAGACTTGGTTCATAATACTCACACTAACCTAAAATTGAAGATTATTGGAAAGAATATAAAAATAGTTTTAAGGTCAAAAAGAGAGATTATATGAGAGATAATTTAAAACAAATAATGTCATTTAGATTGCAATGATTCACTACAGTTGTGTAATATGATGTTAATGATATGTATGATCCAATATTCAATAAAAATATTAATAACTTGATTTTTTACTAATTGATTGGTTTATTCAAGAATTATTTGATCTTGAAGAATGAAAAAAAATTATTATACAAAGATAAAAATCATGGTTGAAGAAGAAACTTGTGTACTACACTAGTGTTAAAGGATCAACAAAAAGAGAACCTTCAAACAAAAAGAAATAAATAATTACTTTGTCTTCAACTCAACCAAGAATTATTGTGTATTTAAAGAACCTAAAGAAAAATGCATGTTAAAGAGATGATGATGATGATGATCCCAAAAAAATAATACTATAGATAAAATGTGTACATGTGAACCAATAAATAAGCTTGACATCAAAATATCTTAAAGTAATACATATCATTCAAATGTTTTAAATCCAACTTAGAGCATTGATTCTTTATTGCTAACAAATGACATTATACAACAAGCTCTTATTTTTAGAATTGGTACTATGTAAGCAGTAATAGTTCCATATTCTCCCCACATTCCATCTCATCTCATTTTTTCTTCTCTTCACCCATATTCCATTGCTTATCCATATCAGCCTCATGTGTCTTCTCCACAACATATACCTTCTCCACCTCCAAAACAATTTGTTCCCATAGTAGTTTCCATTATCACTTCTCAGGCTTACACTCCTCCCATTCCTCACACTTCTTATGGAATTGACACCCAAATTTTTGTCTCATCAATAAATGTACCACTCCCTTGGGTACATCAAATGATGGCTAGGAAAATAAAATCCATTATTAGAGTCATTTCTCCTAAAATTGATTTTGTTGTTAGTTTGTTGTAAATCCTTATACCCAAGAAGGCTAACACCACTTTAAAATTGATGATGGACTCTTTTGGATCATAATATATGGAAATTTATAAGACAAAATATGTGAATAATGAATAATATATAACTCCATATGACTACACTGTCAACATAATAGACCTTGGTGAATCAACTCCAAAGGAGATATTCATAGTTTTAAAGTAACAACAACTAAGATGATTCAAAGGACTAAAAAAGTAAATTAAAACTCAATATCATCTTGAGGAAATTGTAGATCTCTAACCTGCACCCTTTGAATGAGGTTGTTTAGGCCTACCTTTTAAGGATGGACTAACATGGGAATGGCCTAAAGGTTATGGGTGACCTTATAATTAGACCAAACCTCTATATTATGGAGCTAACTCCCCTGGTACATCACTTGTGGTTCAAAATCACTAAGAATTATTAATTTGGGGTGAAAATGGATAGAAAGTTCATAAAATGAAACCTTTTTTAAGGGTTGGAAATGCACCAATATAATAATTCATCCCCTCAATTTAGATTCATAAAAACACTAGTGGACTAAACAAGCAACTAAACAACCATCTTTAAAAGTTCCTATACAAAAATGTTTCATGTGGAGGTTATATTAAGTAGATAGAATACAAAGGTAATGACAAGAAGGTCTACTATGAGGCTCTTACTAGTCATATCACACTTTAAACTCCATCACAACCACTTCTACACACCACATAACCTACATAAGACACCTTATTTGTATCTAAGTGAGTAAGGACCTATAAGGGAGATAATTGCATCACATATTCAAATCAAAACAAGTATAAACACACTAGATATCATCATGAAGGAGATGAAATAGTTTATTCATTAGTCTAATAGGTTTGTCAAGTACAAAACCAAGTAGAGTTTCCTCATACCTAGGTGAGGGATATAAATTGAGGCCTTAAGGCCTAAATATATTGAAGAATGAAGAGAGAAGGAGAGGTAAAATGGCATGTATTTATATATGAGAGGTTATAAATTACCATATTTCACTCACATATCAACTTCATTAGCCATAATAGTCCTCTTTCAACTCTCTCTATGCATTGATGCTCTTTAATTATCTCCTTAAGCATTGAGGTAGAGTGGTAGAGGATGGGTTAGATATGTTTGACTTCATTTAGAGAATGACCATGCCCAAAAATGGGACATTTACTTCTATTGTGGTAGTTACATAGAGTAATTAAGGAGCAATTAGCCTCCATGAGGTGTTTGAGTAGCCCATTAGTCTTTTTGCATGTTGATCAAGCTTGAAATTGCATCCTTCTCCATTATGAT
The DNA here is from genome assembly GCA_037957365.1 of Torreya grandis. Lineage (NCBI taxonomy): Eukaryota > Viridiplantae > Streptophyta > Pinopsida > Cupressales > Taxaceae > Torreya > Torreya grandis. The sequence goes on along the minus strand of JARHVA010001744.1, from coordinate 796,043 downwards.
CATGGAAATTACACTTTCCTCCTTCAATACATCAATTACAAGGCATAATAGCTCTATATTGACCCTCTTGATACCCTCGATGCTAACTTTCATCTCTCTTAGCTGGCCAAGTAGGCCTATTAGGCCTAGTTACTTGACTGCTTGTGTTTGGTTGTCATGAAAGCCTATATGAGACCATAGTAACCTATGAATGGGTGAGATTAAAGTCTGAAACAACATCCTACATAATGTCATAATCCCTTTGAGTAATTCACACTTGTAACTTTACCTTTCCTAGTTGACTAGGCCACATGCTTTTAGCATTTGCAGACTAGCTCTTTGGAGGAGAGTTGCAGAGTAATTTCCAAGAATATTTTTAGACATATTAGGATTATATGAGATAAAACAAGTCCCAAAAATTCATCTCTAATGATTTAAAACTTTTGAATAATACTTGTGCCCTACAAACATCACAAAACCTTGAAAAAGTACTAATTTTTTACAATCTTGTATAATGTCCATATAATTAAGTACCATGATTAGGGTATTCTCTAATTCAAATTTTTTATTATGTGTTTTTAGATTTATTCCAATGCAACTAGATTCCAATTTTTCATCATCTTCTCAATTAGGTCATTACTAGGGTTTAAGCAGGGTTTTGAAGGTCTACCATCTTAATGATGGTTCATAAATATTAGACCTCCAATCCCAAACTTATGGTCATGGATGTTTATTCCATAAAACCCCATAAAAATTCCTAAAAATATTAGTGTCTCATGCATCTTGTGTGGAGATATGTGAGTACAAGTCAATGAACCTTGAGCTTTTTGCAGGCAGTCTAGACATATCTATAGTATTAACATGTATTTAAAAAGGTGGACCCATTAAACCAACTCCATATACCATGGATATTGAGTCCATATGGGTTCCCAACTTACCCTATGAGAATTTTCCCTAAGTGATTTTGTGATGAAAGATGTAAGTACCTAAAACTATAGTTTGAGGTGACTGTGTAAGACTGTGGAATTTGAGATGGTGATAAGACTAAGTTTGGTCATTATGATGCATTCCTATGTTTTAAATCATATTATTATGATATTTATTATTCTCATAAAATATTTCAAGTTCCTATTTTTTCCTAGAGAAGGTCTAATCATGCTTCAAGATGATTTGGGGTTTCTAGGCCTCAATACTAGCTTTTAGGCCTAAAAGGCTTGAACTAACTCTAATGAATCTAAAGTACCTATTAGTGTTTTTGGATTCAAATTCATCACAACACCCTTTGTATCACCTATTATCAGCCTTAAGAAACTAATTATAGCTTATTTAACTCCAATTCTATCTCCATTCTATCATATGTGACTCCCTGTAGATAACAATACATTGTTATCCTGAGTGTTTGGGGTTTGGGGTTTGAGTAGGATTTTGTCTACTTTTGTTGCAGTGTTTATGGATTTATAACTACATCCAATGCCTTTAGGTTATCAACCTTTTATCACCTAAGATGTTCTTCTAAATCTATTTCTTATATATCTTCATCTCCCTTGCCTAGGGTTTCTTAGCAATCAAGCTTATGTATCCTTAGTGGCTCAGTTCAGTCCCTTCCTTACCTCAATTGGGAGTCTAACCATTAAATAATAATTTATATCATTATCCTTATTATACCTCAAGTATTTTAAACCTTAAAACATCCCTCAAACAATTATAAATCTCTAATTTAGGCATAAGCCTAAGAGGCCTTAAAAAAAATTTGTCCATATGAGGACTAAAGTATACCAATAAGAAATTGAGATCATTTTTTAGATAAAATGAGGTATATTTTCTTAACTTTCATGTTTTTATTGGATTTATGGTTATACACCCTAATCTTGTTAATTTGTATCTTGACAGTAAGGGATCACTTAGGCCTAATTAAGCATGATAGGCTTGAGTAGACCATAATGTTCAATTGAGCATTATTTTACTAAATTTTATATTATCATGCTTATGTAAACTTTATTTCACCACCATCACTCTCCTTTCAAGTTTCTTTAGACCCAATAACTACCAAAATATACAAGTGCTTTCAACCTCAAAGCACAAGCTTATTTATCCTACCTTTAGGCCTAATAGGTTCTTAAAGGTCTTTTTACCAATCTGAGCCTCCTATTATTCAAAACATCTATTACGTCTTCTTCCTTACTCCATTAGGTATTTCCAATCCCTTTAATCACTCTAAAACCTATAGATTCCCTTCTTTTCCATAGTTAGGTCTATAGCTACTTGGTATAGGCCAAAAGGGGCAAACTATCAAGGTCTTTGCTTCATTCAATGAGTCAAACACTCAAGGGAGGATAGGAATTTTAGATATAAGATAAAAATTTCCCTACCTATTTTCACTCTCTTCACCAAGCATGATCCATCATATTCCATACTAAAACACAATATTCTACCTTTAGGTGGCAATATGGAACTATGACTATGTGATAAGGTGAGATATAATACCTCTACCTACATGACTAATCTCTATTACTTTGATAAGATCAATCATCCTCCTCATGTATTATTTTAACCTTTTATCACCTCATATCCTTGGAAACAAGATGACTTATTCATCTAATCTACCATGCTTCTAATAGTTAGCCTGTAGGTGATATTTAGTTATTTGGTTGCAAGCATGAACCCTTCATTATTTTTAAATTTCCCATCCCCTCACTGACCCTTCATGATTATTTAATTACCTTGCTATGTTTTTTACCCTTTCATTCTCTTCTTCACACTACAAATATGGTTTCTTGCCCAAATCTTTCCTCTTATAGTCAGCCTATAGGTTGCATTTCTAGGTTTAGACTATATGTGCTCCTCTTTAAGGAAGGATTAGTATTTCATTATTTATTTAATGGTATCACATATTATTTGACTTCTCATTGAGATATCTTAACCTTATAAAATCTTCCCTAGTCAACATTCCATCTTCCCTAGCCTGCACAAAGGCCTAAAGATGCTTAGGTGAGTGTTACTTAGACTATGTTAGCCTCTTTTGGACTAAGTTGAAGACATTAATATTTTTTGATCCTACCTTCCCATATATCATGTATTATATACCTTATTTATATATCTTTTAAGTTTCTCACATCTCTATATCCCATGCCAATAGTGACTACCCTATTTGTTTAGTCTAGTTGAGGTTTATAGTGATTGAGTGAGGGTTTCAATTGTAGAATAGGATGAGAATAGAGATGGTTAGTGTATAGGGAAAATATGAATATGGGATAATAGAGAAAGGAATTAATGAAATATATTGTGTACATCTCAAACACTACCAAAAGATCTTCTGCAGACACTTTGTCCTCACCTTGCAAAGGAGACCACATCTATCCATAATAGTCATCTTGGAGATAAGAAATTGAAGGTTTAATTGATTATATAGTGGCTTAATTGATTTTAGGAGGTAGAGAGGGATTTTAAATATTTAATAAATCCATAATAAAATCCAAAACATCATCAATACTCCCATCTTATGCACAAGGATTCTACAACATGAGAAATTCCATCTTTATTTTACAAATGGGAAAAATAGAAGATTTGCTTGATTTCACCCCTCACACATGTGAAACATGGGTGGATATGGGATATGAGGATTTATATAACACACATAAATCATTTTTTCTAATAAAAGCTCCATAAATGCACCAAAACTGATGTCATTTATAATCCCTACATAGATGAAGAAACTTACTAGAGTTCCCAGATTGTTAGCATTTATTCATAAAGTATAGGGCATGAACCCATATAAAAATTACATGGATGAGAATATAAATATACCCCACTAATTTTCCCAATATATTATACCTTGATCTTCTCTCTTGTATACAAAATGAATGAAAATTTTAAAGTCTGCCTAGACTACCAAGAAACTCAATGGAGAGAGGGTCAGTTTTGGGCTTGTTTTACATTTTCTCACCATGAAACTTTACCCATACATCTAACATGATCTTACCTACAACCTCCCAACCTCTTCTTTATAAAAATGCTCATACTAGTTTGTATAACCTGCTAAAATAGTTGAAAACTCCTCTTTTCCTATGTTTTCTCCATGTTTTAAACCTTAAACCACCATTTGAGGGTAGAGGGAGGGAAAACATGAGTCAAATGTCATTTAAAACCTAGTGGTATGGTAGGGGGAGATGAAAAGACACATTTTCCCATGTATGGGGTCCACTTGGTGAGTGGGGAGTGAATATGGGTTTTAAAATGAGCCTTTAAGGATATAAAATGCATAGTGAGTGTCAACATGATTAAAGTGGGATCTTTTCAAGACCCTTATAATATAATTTCAATCAAAACAGTTCCCCCTTTCAAGGATTTATCAATTATATAAGCTCATGTAGCATGTTTGAGGATCATTTGGCACTATAAAAAGGGGCTAATCAAAGTTTGAGACAAGCCTGAGCAAATATACCAGGGAGAATAACCTTGACACCCATCACTAGGCTTCCATTAGGAACCAAACATAGTTTATACACCCTTCACTTTGCTTATCAATTATCTCTCATAAGGAATAGCTTGAAATGGGCCCATTTACCATAAGAATGAATAACCTTAAAATGCCCAGATTACCTTAACTTTGTCAAAAGATCCTTAATCTCATTAAATAGAGTTAACACCATTCTTTGGACCTTATAAGACATCTCAACACTCATTTTCTCACTCAAAGACCATCATGATGATCTATCACATCACCTAAGGACCTAAGATATCTAAGACATATGATGATCACAAGCAGACTCTATGACACCTCTAACAGTGTTAAATGACTTCAAGAAGCAATTTAGGAGACATCATCACTCAGGAGATCACCATGTGAAAGCTTTCATGGGTTCCATGAGAAGTTTTTGGTTATATGGTTTGAAATTTGACCTTGGGAGGCTAAATTTACAACATTTTTGGTGACTCATAAGGGTTTACTAGTTTTTTGGTCAAGAGAACCCACTTACTTTTCATGATAATGATGACCCATATATGACATCATGACTTATATGACCACCTTGTTAGACTACCAGAGACACCTAGTACTTTATGACAAGTCTTGGGACTACAAAAATAAATAAAAAACACACACAAAGGACAACAAATCACACAACACTTAAACCTAAGAACAAACAAAGCAAAACACCAAAGCAATAAGGCAACATATTAAACTTGTGCTGACCACTTATTGAACAAGATTACAAACACTATAAATAACTAACTTGAGTTCAAGCTCTTTTCTTCAAGATCAAATGAAAAAATTATTTAGTCATTATGGCACCATGAAGTATAATTTCCATGTCTTTATTTAATTCTGATCAGGCATTGCTCACTGTACAAGGGCTCTCACTTATAGCTAGAGGTATTGGCATTTTCATGGCCTCTTGGGAGAGTAGTTAGACCTTATGGCTCCATCCCCTGATACATGGGTTGGCTAGGTGATTTAAGATCCCAATCATACTCATTATAAACTTGTTTTCCTTGCACCAATAATTTTAATTATACCTTGATCATGAGCTGTTCCTGATTTGTGATGCTCTCATGTAATGATTGCCTTAATATCTTAGCTTGTAGGCCTTGGTTAGCATCTCCATTCTGCTTAATTTGAGATGGTGTTTTTTCAAATGTTTCAAATCCTTGATATGTGTAAAAACATGGATTCCACATGTCATTAATCTCTTTTTTATTCTATCTATGAGACTATGGATGAGCAGTTATCATAGTGTTCTTTTCAAGACCCTTCTCAAGCTCCTCATGGGGTAGAGATGTACTATCTAAGCTTGAAAAAAAATTATCTAAATATTCCCAAAAGGCCATCTCTTTATGATCAATATAAAATACATGGAGTTCACTATCATTCATTCCCTTTTTCTTTTGAAGCATCATGTTGATAAATCATCTCCAACTCTCTCACAGAGTCATAATAATTCTCATAATCTATTGCAACTTGGTCATCCTCATCTTTTGTGGAGAATGGGAGTTCTTTAATCCATTCAATCTCTAGCTCATCTATATTTGGTGTTTCTAAAACTAAATTTCTTTATCCAATATCTAAAACATTAATGGTACATTCATCTAAAACCTTAAAGTGTTGTCCTACTCTACCATTCCAATCTATCATTCTAAGTTGTTCAATGTCACTTAAGAATTCATGGTACAACTGCTACCAAGGATGATCTAGCTAACTTGAAATTTTCTTAGCTTGAATAATGGATTCTAGGTTTTTTTCATGGTCTCCTCCTATAAGATAAGTTGCATGATGTTGGGGATCAACCAACAATATGATTACACTTATTAAAGCAATAAACCGTGGAATTAAATCAGATAGATAAGTAACTAGAATCAGATAATAGCAAAGAACAAGAGATACAAGAAACCACCTTGAAAACTTGTATTAAACTCTTTACAAAAGGAATACAATTGAAGAAACTTCTTTCTTCCACACCTCTCTCAGATGCACAAGATCTCTCTCTAGATCTCTATCCCTCAAGAGCTCTCTCTCTCAAGTACAATCAACTCCAACAACCTAGATTGATACAACTCTATATTGTTCTTCAACATTCACATACAATGAACTACTACAATAATCACACTAAGCTAAGAAGATCTAATTCTACATATAGAATTAGGAGACTTGAGCATGCACTTACAACCAATAGTTAAGCCTCTTGAACAAGGGCTCTAAAAACAATCTTACTAATAATAGAAATGTGAACTTAAGACTAAGACTTAAACTCATCATGCAAACACTCGATTTTGTCCTCAAAAATAGCATTCTAGATGCACAGGTAATCGACATCGGTTCCTGCCTGCTTGCCTGTGACCGACGTCAGCCGATACCCTACTAATGCTGATGTCTCTTCAACTGCACCTGACCAACATCGATCGCTCCTGACCGATGCCAGTGACTGTGTAAACGTACAACTTTGGTAATGTGCTCATATGTGAAGCTTTTAGGCTCCACACCTTAACAGTCTCCCACTTGGAGAGAAACAGCTGCACCAGTACTTGTACAGTAACATCTTCTAGCTCTTCCATCTTCAACTCAATCATGAAGACCAATAGAAGTTGAATGAAGATTCAACTTCTCCTTTGTAACTGGCTTGGTTAACATATCAGCAAGATTCCTATCTGTATGGATCTTCTCCAGCTAACTGCCATTCCACCTACAGTGAAAACGTAACCTGTGGTGCTCCTCCTGCCATCCAGATCACCTACCATATCTGAATCTACATAACCATGTAGAGAAGTATCTGAACCTCCATAGCACAAGTGCTTACTACTGGTTCCTCTCAGATATCTACTTACAACTCCCACTGCTTAGGCAATATCCGGTCTAGTACACACCATTGCATACATCAAACTTCCTACTATAGAAGAATATGGAACTTTACTCATGTACTCTACCTCATCCTGTGAATTAGGACATTGTTCTTTACTCAACTTAAAATGTCCAGCCAAAGGTGTGCTTACCGGTTTAGCATCCTGCATATTGAACCATTTCAACACCTTGTCCACATAATCTTCTTGAGACAATATCAACCTATGATTTTTCCTGTCTCTCTTAATGCTCATGCCAAGGATTTTCTTTGCTACTCCCAAATCCTTCATAGCAAATGTTTGAGCTAATTTCACTTTAAGCTCAGAGATATCCTACATGTGTGATCCTGCAACCAGCATATCATCTACATACAACAATAGAATAATATATCTACCATTATCCAATCTCTTGAAATACACACAATGGTCAGATTGACACCTACTGTAGCCATGCTCAGTCATAAACCTATCAAATTTTAAATACCATTGCCTAGGAGCTTGCTTGAGGCCATACAAGCTTTTCTTCAATCTGCACACTAACTTCTCCTTACCCTTGACCTCAAATCCTTCCAATTGTTCCATATATATTTCCTCATCCAAATCTCCATGAAGAAATGTTGTCTTAACATCTAGCTGCTCAAGATGCAAATCCTCAACAGTAACCAAAGACAGTACAATCCGTCTAGAAGTCATCTTAACAACAGGAGAAAAAATCTCACCAAAATCAATACCTGGCTTTTGTGCAAATCCTTTCACTACCAATCTGGCCTTATATCTCATCTATCCATTCTCACCTTCCTTCAACCTATAGGTCCATCTATTCTTCAGTGTTCTCTTACCAGCTAGCAACTCAACCAAATCCCATGTTTGGTTCTCTCTTAAGGACTCCAACTCTTCAACCATGCCATGCTCCCACTGAGTCTTGGACTCCACATGTATTGCTTCTTCAAAACTCTCTGGTTCTCCATCATCAGTTAGCAATAAATAGTATAATGAAGGAGAACATCTAATTAGAGGCTTACTTACCCTTTTTGACCTCCGGATGGGTGTCTGAGACTCGTTTACAACATGTTGTCCACCCAAATTCTCTGATAGTGACCGACCTTGGTCACCTCTAGACCTGTTACTGGCCGACGTCGGTTCTTCCTAACTGACGCCGATGCCTATCCTATCGACATCGGTCTCTGTATGACCGACATCAGTTTCTGTTATGTTGACGTCGATTCCTATCCTGCCGACATCAGTCTCTGTGTTTTCCTGTAAGTGATTATTTCTTTTTCCTGTGAGCTCATTTTGGACCGTCACTTCATCCAATTCACCATTGCTTTGCCCAGATTGATTTAGCTTCTTCAGCTGATTACTATACATCACTTTTTCATTGAAAACAATGTCACGGCTCCTAATTATCTTGTTAGTTCCTAGATTCCAAAATCTAAAACCAAAATCATCTGAGCCATAGCCAATAAATGTGCACCTCATAGACTTAGCATCCAGCTTCTTTCTATTTTCCTTATTTACGTGCACAAAGGCTTCACAACCAAAAACTTTGAGAAAAGAGAGATCTAGCTTTTTACCTGTCCAAGCCTCTTTTAGAATTCCACCATCTAGAGCTGTAGAGGGTCCTCTATTAATCAGGTACACTGCAGTGTCAACAGCTTCTGCCCAAAACTCTAAGGGCAAACCAACATGCAATCTCATACATCTTGCATGCTCCATGATTGTTCTATTCATCCTTTCAGTAATTCCATTCTGTTGAGGTGTCCTTGGAACCATCCTTTGCCTATGGATTCCATGCATGTAACAATACCAGTTGAACTTATAACTGCAAAACTCTCCACCATTGTTAGATCTCAAGCACTTTAATCTTTTGCCTGTTTCATTCTCAACCATAGCTTTCCAAATCTTAAAAGTCTCAAATACATCAAATTTCTTCTTAATACAATAGATCCATACCTTTCTTGTACCATCATCTATGAACAAAACATAGTACTATGATCCTCTAATAGAAGCTACCTAAGCCGGTCCCCACACGTCTATGTGAACAAGGTGCAACTTATGCTTCTTCTTTGTAGACCCAGTCTTGAGAAAACTAACCCTTTTCTATTTTCCAAATACACTGCTCACAAAATTCTAGATCCATGCTTTTCAAATCTGAAAGCTTACCTTTAGACTTAAGAATTGACATCCCCTTCTCACTCATGTGGCCAAGCCTTGAGTGCCACAATTTTGCATCCACATCTGAAGTAGATAATACAAAAGGAGAATTGTTAGTAACACAATTACACAAATAGAGAGTACCTACTCTCTTACCTCTGGCCATAACAAGTGCACCCTTGGTCACCTTCCAAGATTCTACTGTGAGAGTTACTGTACAACCCTCATCCCCTAACTTTCCTGCAAAAATCAAATTTCTCTTCAAGTTAAGAACATGCATAACTTCTCTTAACACCCATGTGTTGCCATTCTGCATTTTCAGCTGCACTTTACCTTTGCCAATAATCTTACAAGGCTCATCATCCCCTAGATACACTATTCCAAAATCTCCATGGATATAGTCACAGAAATATTCCCTATTAGGGGTAGCATGAAAAGATGCACCAGAATCTAACACCCAAAATTATATATTATTATGCAAAGAGAATATTAAAGCATCTTGTGTAATACCTGCAACCTTTGCTTCTTCTTTTCCTTCATGCTGATTGTCCTCCTTAGGCTTTGACCAGCAATCTCTGCTTATGTGCCCCATCTTTCCATAATTCCAGCATTGTGGCTTCCTGTCATTTTTGGATTTGGAGCTGCCTCTCCCCTTAGACTTAGATCTTGATCTCCCTTTCTTGCTCTTCTCTTTTTGCCTTCCCCTACTCTCAAAACTTAAAGCATTCCCAGATGTCTCTTTTGTGCTTTTCCTGCGAATTTCCTCATTCAAGATAACACTAACAACATCCTCTACTTTTAAAATATTTGATGCAGATGCAGTATTGCTAACTGTCATTACTAAGCTATGCCAGCTTTCAGGCAAAGAACATAATATTAAAAGAGCTTTTATTTCATCATCAAATACAATTTTGACTGAACTTAGTTGATTTACAATACCATGGAAATCATTCAGGTGATTAGATACAGATCCACCTTCCTGCATATGCAAATTAAATAGCTGCTTCATAAGATATACCTTATTAGAAGCTGAGGGTTTTTCGTACAAATTTGCTAAAGTAGTCATCAACTCTACCGTTGTTTTTGCCTGTGATAAATTAGATATCACAGTAGATGCTAGACTCAGTCTTATAGACCCTAGAGCCTTTCTATCAAGAACTTCCCATTCTTCATCCTCCATGTCTGTGGACTTCTTTGCAATCCCACCTAACGATAAGTATAGATCTTTCTGATATAGATAATCCTCTATCTGCATTCTCCAATGTTGATAGTTTTTTCCATTGAATTTCTCCATTCTCAGTTTACTTTCATCTGCCATTACTTCTCCCACTCAAACAAAAATCCCTACAGAAACTCCTGTGAGCAACCTGTAATCAATACACACTACACAAATCTGAACCACTTGTTAGTGAACCTGAGCTTTGATACCAATTATTGGATATCAAACTCTAAACCTACAACCAAGGCTCTGATACCACTTGTTGGGGATCAACCAACAATATGATTACACTTATTAAAGCAATAACCACGAAATTAAATCAGATAGATAAGTAACTAGAATTAGATAATAGCAAAGAACAAGACATACAAGAAACCACCCTGAAAACTTGTATTAAACTCTTTACAAAAGGAATACAATTGAAGAAACTTCTTTCTTCCACACCTCTCTCAGATGCACAAGATCTCTCTCTAGATCTCTATCCCTCAAGAGCTCTCTCTCTCAAGTACAATCAACTCCAACAACCTAGATTGATATAACTCTGTATTGTTCTTCAACATTCACATACAATGAACTACTACAATAATCACACTAAGCTAAGAAGATCTAATTCTACATATAGAATTAGGAGACTTGAGCATGCACTTACAACCAATAGTTAAGCCTCTTAAACAAGGGCTCTAAAAACAATCTTACTAATAATAGAAATGCAAACTTAAGACTAAGACTTAAAATCATCATGCAAACACTCAGTTCTATCCTCAGAAATAGCATTCTGGATGCACAAGTAACTGACACCGGTTCCTGCCTACTTTCCTATGACCGACGTCGGCCGATACCCTGCCGACACCGGCGTCTCTTCAACTGCACCTAACCGACGTCGGTCACTCCTGACCGACGCCGGTGACTGTGTAAACTTGCAACTTTGGTAATGCGCTCATATGTGAAGCTTTTAGGCTCCACACCTTAACACATGAGTTTTATCTTCATCCACTTCATCATCATGCCATTATGACTGCTTCACATCATCTAACTTTCTTTCATGCTCAAATTCTAATCTATTAGGATGAACAGGGATACCAATGGAAATATCATCATCATAGGTGATTAAATTATCTTATTTAAGGTAGTCTTGACACCTAGCTATAGATGAAACATGATCCAACTCTTGAATAATATCCACCTTAGTAATTAGCCTTGATAAATTATCCCTCACCTAGGTATGAGGAAACTTTACCTAGTTTTTTACTTGATGAACCTATTGTACTAATGAATAAAATATTATAACTCCTTCATGATGATATCTATTATGTTTATACTTTTTTTTATTTGCATATGTGATTGATTTTTCTCCTTTGTAGGTCCTTACTCACCTAGATATAAATAAGGTGTCTTATGCAAGTTATGTGGTGTGTAGGAAGTGTTGGTGATGGAGTCTGAAGTGTGATATGACTAGTAAGAGCCTCATAGTAGACCTTATTATCATGAACTTTGTACTCTAGCTACCTAATACAGCCTCCACATTAAACACTTTTGTATAAGAACTTTTGTATATGGTTGTTTAGTTACTTGTTTAGTCCATTAGTGTTATTAGGAATCCAAACTAAGTGGATGAATGATTATATTGGCACATCATAACCCTTAGATTAGGTTTCATTTTATTCACTTTCTATCCCTTTTCACATGAAATCAATAGGTCTTAATGATTCTATACCACAAGTGATGTATCAGGGGAGCTAGCCCCATAATCTAAAGGTCTGGTATAATTATAAGGTCACCCATAGCCTTTAAGTCATTCCTATATTAATCTAGCCTTAAAGTTAGTCGTGAACAACCTCAGTCAAAGGGAGTAGGTTGGATAGCTAACAAGAAACATATGAACACTCACATATATTCTATCCATCATAAAGGTGAGTGAAAATTTTCTTCAATTAATTCCTTTGTAAATTTTCCACTATCATCTATGAAAGAAGATATTGACATATATACCATTGCAAAAAATTGTAAGTATCAAAGCTATGAGAAGGTCATATAAACCTGGTTAGAATAGATAATCATTTATAGACTTAAATTCATTAAAAATCCATAAAATCATATGATATGATCGATGATGATCAAAATAAGCTCAAAGGAGATATATAGAATACAACCAAGGAAGATAAAATATGGAAAATATGCTCAAATACATTCAAGATATGGCTATCATGGATGATAAAATTATCATATCTAAAAAGGTGTTCAACCTATTAGATGATAATTATTCACTCATTTGGTTCAATAGCATAGAATGGAAAGTAACCTTTCTTAAAGAAGTTATGATGTACTTTCAAGATTGAAACAAATTGTGTGATAATTTGAAGTTTGAAATTGAAAAATATATCTCATCTATTCATTGTGATCTATTCAAATAAGATAACACTGACTTGCATTCAACAATAAGAACAAAGGAACAATTATAGAAAATAATAAAAGAGGAGATATTTAATGAAAATGTTTTTAATATGAAAGCAATGGGTAAGATAAATGATATTTGTTCTTCCCTTGTTGAATCCTGAATGCAATAATAAATTTCTAAATATCTTCAAGCACAGTAAATAAATGAATGAAACAATAAGGATATGGTTTGTTTGTAACACAAACATGTTTATCCCAAAATAGAAAGGGATAATTCTAAAAGATAGTTATTCAAAGCATATAAGATAAATTCATCATAGTTTGAAGCAGTAAAGCAAAAATATGATCAAGCAGATAAGTATTAGCTCTCTACTTAACTCCATAACAATCTCTCTACCTTGTTTTTATTTTGGGTGGTTTTATTTGCATCCTTTTTTGTTTCTTATTTTCCATGGGGAGAGGCATGTTTCATGTGCATTTATTTTCATATATTTTTCTCCCTTGTTCTATATTGTGAGAGATTTGTGTCTCTCTACCTTTACTTCTAGTTTCTCGTTTCACTTTTTCTTCATAATATCATAACTTAAAAACATTATGATAACCTTTTGTGAATGTAATTTGAAAAATTAAATGTTAAAATATAGTTTTTACCTCAATATTAGTTATGAGGTGGTTACAAGTTATCTATTCATGTTTTTATTATAAAAACAATCTCTACCATTTATAAAGGGAATTTTTGACATTATAAGCTTGTATTGATTCATTTTGATTCTTTCTCTTTATATTATGTAAAAAATGTTGTTGTTGGATTGTCAAATATTAAATATTCTCAGTGTATAAATCCTATAAAATCTACATTATGGATATTGTATTAGGGATATTTATTCATGTGGGAGTCCTCTAAACACCACTTAGAGAATTATCTTCCACTCATGATGAGGAATAAATGGAGGTAGGCACATTTAATCTCATAGTCAAAACTTTTTCTAGGGATAAAATGTTGATCAATATAACATAAATTTATAAAAATGTGTGCCCAATAAATGAACAAATTTTTTGGTCACTTTATATGGGCATATAAATTCAATAATTCCCTTTGTTTGATCCCTATTGGCCCCTACACTTGAAACATGTAGGCATTGATATTAATCCTTTAAGATAAACTTGTCATTCTTAAGGGAAAAAATAATGAGAAAATTTCATAGATATTACACACAAACCATGAGGGGAATAAACTAATCATAAGCTCCAAAAAATTCACACATATGTAATATAATCACATCATAGAGTATTATCACCCACTCATGAGGATGAATAAACGGTGAGACATTTTATCTCATGGACAAAACTTGCTTTAGGCAGCAAAATTTTGTTAGTATAACAAAAAATTTAAATCACACATAATAATTGATGAATTATATTTATGATCATGTTTCTATGGGCATATAAATGTAATAATGTCTATCATCATCCATCCATCACCGTCCACACTTGAAAATTGATAACAAATGGGTGCATCCCTTAAGAGAAACTTGTCATTCTAAAGGAAAAAAATAGTACAAACTTTAGGTAGTCATTATAGGTAAATTATGATGGGTAGAGATGAACCATAAAATCCTAAATTTATACACATGAGTATTATAAAAATACCCCATATTATTATATTATAATCATTATGAAGAATGGATAGTGACACATATAAAAATTGATGAATTACATTTACTTTCATGTTTATATGGGTATTTAAATATAACAATTTCCATCATCCTCCATCCATCACTAACCATACTTTAAAATTGATGATGGTTGGGAGTATCCATTAAGAGAAACTTATCATTCTTAAGGGGAAAAATAGTACAAAATTTAGGCAGTCATTATAGGTAAATTTTCATGGGTAGATAAAAACCATAAGATCCTAAATTTACACACATGAGTATTATACAAATACCCCATATTATTATATTATAATCAATATGAATATTAGATAGTGACACACTTTATACCACAACTAAAACATATTTTAAGGAACAAAAATTGGTTAGTATAAAATGATACTTTAGAATCGCACACCCAGTTGACCATGTTATTATAAAGTTTAAATGATAATTCTATAATAATAATAATATATATTATTATATTCCACTCATGAATAATAATAAAAAATAACATGTTTTAACTCACACCCAAAATTTGATTTAGGGAACACAATTTTGTCAATATAATGCATAATATTTGAACTGTGTGCCCAATCGATGAACCTGCGTAATAGGTAAATTTTCATGGGTAGATAAGAACCATAAAATCCTAAATTTACACACATGAGTATTATACAAATACCCCATATTATTATATTATAATCAATATGAAGATTAGATAGTGACACATTTTATACCACAACTAAAACATGTTTTAAGGAACAAAAATTGGTTAGTATAAAATGATACTTTAGAATCGCACACCTAATTGACCATGTTATTATAAAGTTTAAATGAGAATTCCATAATAATAATATATATTATTATATTCCACTCATGAATAATAATAAACAATAACATGTTTTAACTCACATCCAAAATTTGATTTAGGGAACACAATTTTGTCAATATAATGCATAATATTTGAACTGTGTGCCCAATCGATGAACCTAATTTGTGGTCACATTAAAATGGTCCTATAATGAAAAAATGGAATTTTTTACCCTCACCAGTCCCCACACTATAATATTACATGCGGTAGGATTAATCCCTTAAGAAAAACCTATAATTCTTAAAGGGAAAAATAATATGAACTTTGGGTAGAAGTTACAAGCAAACCATGAGGGATAAATAAAAATTTTGAGCTCCTAAAATTATATAGGTGAGTCATATAAAAATAGCACAAAGGATTATATTCCACTCATGATGAGGAATAAATTACAAAATGGTTTATCTCACATAAAAAAAATATTTAGGGAGCAAAATTTAGTATAATGATAAACTTTTGAATTATGAGCCCAATCGATGAATCAGCTTCACAGTCATGTCTAAATGGGAATATAAATGAAATAATGCTATTCATATAACCTCCATCATCCCCCAAAATTTAAACCTATTGGTGTCTATATGCATCCCTTAAGATAAATGTATAGTTCTTAAAGGGAAAACTAATATGAACTTTGGGTAGCTATTGTAGGCAAGCCATAAGGAGTAGAGATGAACCGTAAGCTATTAAATTTGTGTGGTGTGAGTCATATAAGAATAAAATAAATTATTATATTAAAATCATGATGATTTATAAATTATTGCATGTTTTCTCTCGTATCCAAAATTATCTTTAGGGAACAAATGTAGGTCAATATAACATACAAATTTTGAATAATGCACCCAATTGATGAACCATATTTATAATCATGTCCAAGTAGGCCTATAAAATCAATAATTACATTTTTACATCCTCCACCATCACTCACACTCAAAAATTTCAAACATTTAGATGCATACCTTAATATAAACTTGTTCTTAATAGGAAAAAAGTATGAACATTAGGTAGCCATTGTCGGGAAATTATGAGGGGTAGAGATGAACCATAATTAACAATAAATTAATGGGTAATTCCTATAAGATTTCCATAGTGAATTATATTATATACATGATAAATAATAAATAATGTCACATTTTTTTCTCACAACCCAAACTTGATTTAGGGAGTAAAAATTGGTTAGTATAACATGTAAATTTTAAACTGCACACCCAATTGATAAGTTAGATTTGTAGTCACATCTACATGTGCTTATAAATGAAAAAATGGAATTATTAAACACTATGTTTATTTATAATCTTAAAAAATTTTGTGGTCGGATGCATCCCTTAATTGAAACTTCTCATTTTAAGAGGAAAAATAATACAAACTTTAGGCACCTATTGCAGGTAAACTGTGAGGGGTAGATATGAATCGTACACTCATAAAGTTACATGTAGTATTAATATAAACATACCAAATATATTTATATTTAACACATGATGATGAATAAATTATGACTTATTTTATGTCATAGATAAAACTTGCTTTAGGAATATAAAATTAGACAGTATAACGTGCAATTTTAGAACCATGCTCAAATCGATGAATTAGATTTGTGATCATGTCCAAATGGGCCTATAAACATGATAATGGACTTTGTATGACCTACATCATCCGCCACACCTTAACCTTTCATACAATGGAACACATCCCGTAATATAAAATTATTATTATTAAGGGGAGAAATAGTATGAACCTTAGGTAGTTATTGTTAAAAACATGTGGGATAGAGACAAACCTTAAGCTCATGTAGATACATAGGGAAGTAATATAATCATATGTTGGAGGATTATATTCCAATTTTAGTGATTAATAAATGGTGACACGTTTTATCTTGTAGCCAAAACATAATTTAGGGAGAAAAGTTTGTTAGTATAATGTGTAACTTTTGAACCATGTTCCAAATCAAAAAACAAGATTTGCAGTCACATTTGAATGGACCTATAAACATGATAATTAGTTTTTATACCCTCCATAAACCCATAAAATTTAAGCTTGCACGTGGTTATATGTATCCTTTAAGATAAACTTATCATTATTAAAGGGAAAAATAATATGAACTTTAGGTAGCTATTGTAGAAAAACCATGAAGGATAGAAACAAACATTAAGCTCCTATAATTACACAGGGTAGTCCTTTAATAATACATTTTAATATTATATTATATTCATAACTAGGAATAAATGGTGTCATGTATTCTATCATATCCAAAACTTAATTTAGGGAGAAAAAGCTAGTTAATATAATGCACAACTTTTGAATTGTGTGACCAAATAGTGAACTAGATTTGTGATCATATATGAATGGGATTATTAAAAAAATTGAATTTTTAAATGTCCATTTCTCCACACACTCTAAAATTTATGGTGATATAATTCACCCCTTAATATAAACTTAGCATTCTTAAGGGGGGAAATAATATGAACTTTGGGTTGCCATTGCAAGCAAACCATGAGGGTTAGGCATAAAACATAAGATATTAAAGTTGCATACAATGATTTTATAATAATATATAAAAGGATTATATTAAAATCACAATGAGGAAGAAATGGAGGCATATTTTCTCTCATAACCAAAACTTTCTTTAGGGAGAAATAATTAGTCGGTATAATGCATAACTTTTAAACTAGGCATCCAATAAATGAATCGACTTCATAGTCACATTTGGATGGGAATATAAAAATAATAATGAAATTATTCCACCTTATATCATCCCCTAAACATGATATTTCCAAGTATTTTAATGTATTCATTAAGATAAACTTCTTGTTCTTAAGGGGAAATAATATGAAATTTGTGCAACCATTACATTAAAACTATGAGGAATAGAGACAAATTGTAAGCTCAAATATTTTCATAGGGGATTAATATAATCATATATTATAATATTTTATTCCCATCATGGTGATAAAAAATGATAACATGTTTTGTCTCATAACAAAAATGTGCTTTAGGGAGCAAAAGTTGGTCAATAAAATACACATGATTTGAAATACATGCCCAATCAACAAACTAGATCTGTAATCATAGGAAAATTTGGAATATAAATTAATTAATTTTATTAATATAACCTCCATTTTTCCATTACTCATAAATTTCATGTGTTCATATGCATCCCTTACTAGAATCTTATCATTCTTAAGAAAAAAAACTATACAAACTTTATGCATTTGTTTCAAGCAAACCATGAGGGGTAGAGACAAAATGTAAGATAATATAGTTTCATGGAGAAGTCATATAATCATAATATATAGTATTATATTATACTTATGATGAGGTATAAATGGAATCATGTTTTATCTCACAATGAAAGCTTACTTTAGGGAGAAAACGTTGGTTAGTATAATGTGTAACTTTTAAACTATACACCAAATTGAAAAATCATATTTTTATCACATTTAGATGGGAATATAAACACAATAATTACCTTTTAATTTCCTCTATCATCTCCAAAACTCAAACATTTTTGGCAATTGAACGCATCATTGAAAGAAACTTGTCATTTTTATGGGTAAAAATATTATGAATTTTGGGTAGTCGTTGCAAGGAATTCGTGATTGCTAAAAATAAACCTAAGGTATTAAATTTACATATAATAGTATTAAAAACATACAATATATTATTATCTTCCACTCATGATGATAAATAAATGGTGACACATTTTCTTTTACAGCTAAAACTTACTTTAGAGAGTAAAAGTTGGTTGATATAATTTGAAAATTTTGAATCGCATGACAGATTGATGAACCAATTTTTAAATCACATATAACTGGGAATAAAAATGTAAAAAATAAATTTTTATACCCTTCGTTTACCCCTAAACTTGAAACTTGCACTTGGCTAGATGCATTCCTTAAAAGAAACTTCTTTATCTTAAGGGAAAAAATAATACAAACTTTGGGTAGTCATTTGTAAAAAATCATGAGGGATAGAGATGAACCCTAAGATCATATAGTTTCATGGGGGATTAAAATAAGAATCCATTGCAGGATTATATTCCACTCATTATTATAAAGACATGATGACACATTTTTCTCATAGCTAAAACTTTCTTTAAGGTTAAAAAGTTGGTTAGTATAACATAATTTTGTTGAATCATGCGTCCAATCATTAAACCATATTTATGGTCACATTTGGATGGGTATATAATTGTAATAATTAAAATTTATTTATCCTTGTACTATAAACTTTATAGTTTTGGGATGCATCCCTTAGGATAAACTTTAATTATTAAATGGAAAAACAATATAAACTTTGGAAAAATGTTGTAGGAAAAACATGAGGGATAGAGACAAATTATAATCTCTTACAATTGCATGATGGATTTCTCTAAGCATATCTTGTAGGATTATTTTTTACTAGTGAATATTAAGAAACATTGGCATGTTTTATCTCATATCCAAAACTTGCTTTAGAGAGAAAAAGTTGGTCAGTATAGCATGACAATTTTGAACCAAACACCTAATTAACAAATAGGTTTTGCACTAACTTTTATATGGGCCTATAAATTCAATTTATAAATTATTATACCATTTTATATCCAAAAAACTTCAAACTTTCATTTCATCAAATTCATCCCTTAAGAGAAACTTGTTATTCTTAAGGGGGAAGATAATACAAACTTTAGGTATCTTTTCACGAAAACTTGAAGGGTAGAGGAAAATTATAAACTCCTAAAGTTTAAAGAGGGATTTATATAATAATCCCTTGAAAAATTATCTTCATATTTTAATGAGAAATAATGACAAATTATTTTCTCTTAGAACCAGAACTTGCTTTAGAGAGAAAATTTCGGCCAGTATAACACACAACTTTTGAACCGTAAATACCATTGATGAACCAAATTCATAATCAGATTCAGATAAGTGTATTAACACAATAATTACAGCATTATTACCTCTATTTTCCAGTTCAATCAAAAATTTCTAGCAGCCATATGTATCCCTTAAGCAAAACTTCTTGTTCTTAAGGGAAAAATAGTACAAACATTGGGAAATCATTGAAAGAAAACTGTGAAGGGTAGAGACAAATCATAACCTCATAAATTTTCATGTGAGATTATATAATCATGACAAAAATTATTATATTCCACTCATATCAAATAATAAATGATGACATATTTTATCTTACATTCAAATCTTCCTTTAGGGAATAAAATTTGGTTAGTATAATACATAACTTTTGAACCACATGCCCAATCAAAAAATTAGATTTGTAGTCACATAAAAATGGACCTTTAAATGAAATAATGGAATTATTATTTCCTCTATTTTTCCCCACACTCAAAACTTTCATGTGGTTGGATGCATTCCTTAAGAGGAACTTGTCATTATTAAGGGGGAAAATAATACAAACTTTGGGCAACCATTGTGAAAAATTATGAATGGTAGAGACAAAATTTAAACTAATTCAATTTAAAGGGTTAGTACTCTAATCATATATCATAGGATTATATTCCATTTTCAATGATTAAATAATGGTAGAACCTTTTCTATCATAGTCAAAACTTGATTTTGGGAGCAAAAGTTTATTAATATAACACAATTTTTGAACCATGCACCCAATCAATACACCAATTATGTGGTAAAGTATAAATATGTGTAAAAATTAAATAATTTCCTTCATCCACCATCTATTATCCATTTGTATTAAAGTTTTCTATCATCCAGATGCATCCCTTTAGAGGAACTTGTTGTTCTTAAGGGGGAAATAAAACTAAATTTGGGAAGATATTACAATAAATTATTAAATGGTAGATATGAATCATAGGAAAATATATTTTTATGCAGTATTACTCTAATAATTCGTTATAGGATTATCTTAATCTCAAAATGAGGAAGAAACTACATGTTTTATCTCACAGCCAAAACATGTTTTACATAGAAAAAGTTGGACAATATAACACGTAAAATTTGGACCATGCACCCAATCAATGAGATGAATTATGGTCACATATATATGTGACTATAGAAACTAAAATAAACTTTTATACCCTCCATAATCCCCCACACTAAAAACTTTCATGTGGATGGATGCATCCCTTAGGATAAACATGCCATTTTAAAGGAGAACAATAATACGAACTTTGGGAAGATGTTAAAAGAAAACCATGAGTGGTAGAGATGAACCATATGATATTTTTGTTTCAATTGGATTCATATAATCATAAATTTTAGGATTATATTCCACTCATGATGATGAAAAAAAATACACATTTTTCTTACAGCTAAAACTTGATTTAAGGAGCAAAAATTTGTCAATATAACATGAAACTTTTAAACTAAATTCCCAATCAACATAACATATTCATATTCAAATCCAAATGGGAATAAAAATTAAATAATGACATTATTTTTTCATCCATTATTATCCATACTTAAAACATTCTCATGGTTGCATACATCCCTTAACAAATACTTCTTATTTTTAAGAGTAAAACCAATACAAACTTTGGACAATCATTGTAATATAACCATGATGGGTAGATATGAAACATAAAATCTTTAATTTTATTGTGGGAGCTTTATATGCATACCCTATATTATTTTACTCTAATCATGATGAGTAATAAATGGTAGTATGGTTTCTTTCTTAGCCAAAACTTTTTTAAAGATAAAAACCTAGTTAGTATAATGCATGATTTTTGAACCACACACCCAATCAACAAAATAGAGTTGTAGTCACATATATATGTGCATATAAATTCAATAATGGTATTTTCCCACCCTCTATTTATACCTATACTCAAAATTTGGATGTATCTAGATGCATCCCTTAAGAGAAACTTGTTCTTAGTTGGAAAAATACTATAAACTTTATGCATTTATTAAGGTAAAATTGTGAGGGGTATAGATGAAATTTAGGCTATTATATTTGCATAAAATACTTCTATAATTATCCAATAAATTATTATATTATAATATTTATGAATAATAAATGGCATCACAATGTTCCCTTATAGCAAAAACTTGATTTATGGAGCGAAAGTTGGTTAATATAATGGATAACTTTTGAACCACAATCCAAATTGATGAATCAGTTTATAATAACGTCTAATTTTACATATAAATGTAAAAATATCCTTCACATATCTTCCATTTTCCACCAAAATTTAAAATTTCACATGTTTGGATGCATTTGTTAATAAAAACTTCTCAATCTTCAGGGAAAAAATAATATGAACTTTACATACTCATTGCTTGCAAACTATGAAGGGTATATAAGAATCATAAGATTTTAAAGTTTCATGTGGGATTAATCTAATTATATCTTATATAATTATATTATATTCATAATTAAAAATAAATATCAGGTATTTGCCATGCATCCAAAACATTCTTTAAGGATCAAATGTTAGATAATATAACACAAATTTTAAACCATGTAGTCAATCAAAAATGGGATTTATGTTCACAAATTAATTGGAATATAATTTAAAAAATTCATTAATCAAAAAAAACCTTCACTCAAAAAATTTATGCAGTTGGATGCATTCCTTAAAATAAGCTTTTAGTTATTAAAGGGAAAAACATTATAAATTTTGTGCAACCATTACATGTAAACCATGAGGGGTAAAGATGATTAATGAGTTAAAATAAATTAAATTAGGATTATTATAAGAATCTAAAATATTATTATATTTTACTTATTATGAGGAAGAGGTGGTGATACATTTTATCTCTTAGCGAAAACTTACTATAGGGAGAAAACGTTGGTTAATATAACACACAAATTTTGAACCACATGCATAATCAAAGAAATGGATCCATGGTAACATTTAAATGGGTATATAAAAAAAATTTTTTTTTTTATACCCTATATTATCCCCCACAATTGAAAATAATAGGCAATTAGATGCATCCCTAAAATAAAATTCTTGTTATTAAGGAAAAAATAATACAAACTTTGTGCAACCATTGCAAGCAAACTATGAAGGGTACATATGAACCATAAGCTCATAAAATTTATTATGGGATTAATGAGAAATAATACCATATATTATTATATAAAAATAATAATGATAAATAAAAATTTCTATATTTTATTTTACATACAAAACTTGCTTAGGCACCAAACATTGCTTAGTATAACACAACTTTTGAACAATGCACCCAATCGAAGAAAAAGCTTTATGATCACGTATGAATGGGAAAATAAATGAAATAATCTGAATTTTTATTCATATTGTTTCCCATGCACTAAAAAATTACATATTTTTATGTATCCTTTAATATAAACTTATCATTCTTAAGGAGAAAAATAATATGAGCTTTGCTCAATCGTTGTATGAAAATTGGGATGTGTAGAGAAGAAAAATAAGATCCTACAATTTCAAGTGTGAGTCACATAATAATCCCATATATATTTATATTATACTATTTAATAGGTGTAAATAGAGTCATGTTTTCTCTTGCAACCAAAGTTTGCTTTAGGGAGAAAAAGTTAGTGGGTATAACACTCAACGTTAGAACCATGCACTTAATCAATAAAATGGATTTGCAATCACATTCAGTTGGACCTATAAACACAATAATGTATTTTTAATCCCATTTATTATCCAACACACTCTAAAATTTTATGTGGTTATATGCATTCTTTAATATAAACTTATCATTTTTAAAGGGAAAATAGTATGAACTTTGCACAACTGCTACACACAAACCACGAGGGGTAAAGATGATCCATAAGCTTCCACAGTTTCATGCATGAGTATTATAATAATCCACTATAAAATTATATTTGAATAATAATTATAAATAAAAAATGACACATTTTCTCTTAGAGCTAAAACTTTCTTTAGGTATTAAAATTTGGATAATATAGCATACAACTTTTGAACCATGCTCACAATCAATGTTTGGGATTCACAGTCATGTTATTATGGGTGTATAAATGAAATAAATTAATTCATATAAAATTATCCATACAATTCACTCAAATAATTCACATGTTTAAACACATAAATTAAGAGAAACTTAACATTATTAAAGGGGAAAAGGTCTAAACTTTGGGTAGTTGTTACATGCAAACCATGAGGTGTAGAGAAAAACTATAAGCTCTTTAAGTTTCATAATGATTCATATAAAAAAATACTATATTATTATATTATAATCATGATGATTAATAAATAGTAACATATTTTATCTCATGGCCAAATCCTATTTAAGGGAGAAAAAATGGATAGTACAACATAATTTTTGAACTATGTGCCCAATTGAAAAATAATATTCATGGTCATGTATAAACGGGTGTATAAATGTAATAAAGACCATTTTCAAACCTTATTTTACCCCCAAAATTTAAATTTACATGTTTTTAGATGCATCCCTCAAGATAAGTTTCTCATTCTCAAGGGGAAAAATAGTATGAACTTTGGGCATCCATTACACCACAATTCCTATATGCATCTCATAATATTTTTCAAACCATAACATGTATTATGTTTTATCATGATATTTGTTTCAATAATACATTATTCTCTAATCACAACACTAAACACATGAAGGTGGAAGCTCATCTGGTATCACTAACCTACACTGAATGTGTTAGTAATGAATTCAAAAAAAAACATAATGATAAAATAATTATAGATTAAAATACACTAAATAAAATATTAACTTTAATAATTTGAAATGTAGCTCATATTTAATACCAACCTTACTAAGTTAGTCGATCATACCTTTAGGATAAACTCTATTTTTAAGTGTTTCAAGAATTGTTTCATGCTTAGATTCATAAGCTTTTTGAAAACATTTGATGCAAGGCTTTCCATGAAATTTGAACGATTGAATATTTGTAGTGATAACCAAATTTGAATAGTGAATTATCACCTTATTCAATTCAAAGTCTTAAAATAGCCATTAATTTTCATTTTTATGATATTATCTTTGAAGTTACATTCATGTAACTACCACAAGTCTAGTGGGATAAACTAGGTCTTCCCCACATTTGATAATTCTGGTTAATTTATTTTTGGTGTCTATAAAATGAGATAAGTAGTAGTTTGTTCCCTCATCATCTTCTTCTAGTAAAATTGTTGTGAAATCATGACATAAATTTAAAGTGTAATAAATTTTAAGGACATGTATAAAAAATTAAAATATCACTAATATTTAAGGCTAGATTTATATTATAAATAAATTGTACCTTGTTGCATAAGATATGAGATGTGGTAAAAATCAATTATTGAAGACATTTCATGATCCCCAAATGGTTATAATTAATTACTATTATCTATAATCATTAAGGGCCTACAAAACCATTATTTAACCCATTTTTTTGACTCACATTTAATCCAATAAGATTTCATACAACCTGAACAAAAGCATGCCATGTCCCTAGTATGAATAGTCCATGAACTAGAATTTGAGATTCAGAATGAGTGAAAAACACTCAATCCAGGTATTATACCATGATATTAATAAATTTACATATTTTATTCCTCCATTAATAAAAATAATCCTTGCACATAAAAATATTTATCTAATCCATGAGAAATTATTTCATTACACCAAGGCACAATACTTGCAACATTAATAAAATGAACACTATCCTTTTAATTATCTTGCTATATTTCAAGGCATATTTTTACACATGCACTAATGCCATCATGCTCCCCTATTCCATGCCTAGCCTCAAATAACTCTATTAATGTTTTACCCCACTCTTATTATGCATCCCACTCAAATAGTAAAACATTTAATAATTATTAAATTATCTTGCACACTTGTCTAACCAAATGTAGTGTGTACATAACATAATTTATCTTACATTCATATTTATATAAAATGTCTCAAAATAATCTTGGACTAACTCTAGAGAATACGATATGTCATTGCTCATGTGAAAGTGGTACTCCCTCAAAATATTTATATTATACTTTGTGTTATTGATTTTATGTCTGAATGTAATATGCAAGAAAATTCCAACTTGAATTGAATTATAGTACTAGGATTAAACCTCATTTTGTGATTTTAGTGTGTAGTTTTAAGTAAATTTCACAAGTGAACCAATGGTCCCAAGTGGCAAGTTATCCTTGTGTAACTTGAATTGATCATCTAACCATTTTTCTTGGTATGTGCATCTTGCATTTTGGTAATTTTTTATTATTATTATTGATAAATGGGAGTTTTTTAAAAGGGAATCTCCCATTTTATAATGGAAATAAAGATAAAAATAGTGAAAACACTAGAAAGTTCCTCTTCTAGTGTAAAATAAACAAAACTATAGACATGTTTTGACTACACTGTGAAAATGTTTCAAACCCTCAAAAGACACAAAAATAGCCCCTTCTAAGGATTTGAGGGTCATATTAAGAGGTTACAACTTTTTCCTTGTTTTTATTTTCTTTTTATTGCACACCATAGTCCAATCTCCACCTTCCAAAGCATCCACTAGTTTATGGGTCTTCAAACCCTAAAATGAATCTAAAATATCATCCAACAAAGCTCCATCTACTTTAGATTTATTATATTCCAAGTGTCCTAAATATTTTATTCCTTTTTCCTCCTCTCCAGATTTCACTTCTTCATGGATCTCATCCCTTTTAATATCTAAAGCTTTATCCTCATATTCACACTTAGGACCATTTATGTCCTCCACCGTAAGATTATCAAGCAGGGCATCCTTCCACAAAAGGTTCCCATTTAAAAAAAATATTGGCATGAGCCAGCCATATGTCCTGTATAAAAATGTCTTATACAATAGAATGTAAATCATTTTTAATCAATATTTTGAGTCCAAACATGATTCTAGACATTCAAATCAATGATGGTAGGAAGTTCAAAAGACATGTCCATACAAACTAAGATTCTAGTATATGTGGTATGGAGCTATATCATGGTAGATCCATTCACCCCCATCATCTCACCCAAATAATTACCTATAGATGAGAGATATTTTTTAGAAAAAAAACGTAGGGTAAGGTATGATAGACATACCCACATAGGCCTAAACTTCAAATATTTTTTTAAAGGGTTGAAAGTGGGGAACCATGGATTTAACAAGAGAAGATGTTAATACATAGACCAAATCTAGTCTTGCATTATCACATTTTTATATTTTATAAGATTAAAGGAAATAATAAATAAACCCCTAGTACATGGGTACATCTCCAGACTATCCTTTATAAAGGGTCTCTAATTTTTAGATATCCATTTGTGAAGCATTGGGAGGTTAGGCTAAAGCCTATCAAATTTATAAATGACACTTGATCTACGAACTAGGCTTCATTTTCAAGAAATTTTTCTAGTTCCTCTTCCTAAAAATAATTTTTCTTTTCATGTTCCAGTAGCTTATTTCCATTACTTGACTCCACTTTAGCAAAGTATTTATGATTTCCTCTAGAATCTGAAACAAAGTTTTTTTTTTAAAGAAGTGCCTTCATTCAAAATAGGGCTATAACCCTTTGGCTCCTCTAATTATTCACTCCAGATATTTCCTCTTATCATGGCCATAATATATTTTTCAAAGGGATACCCACCTCCACATTATCTAGCATAGGGTCTATTGAATCTTGTAGTTCAATCTCTCTCTACTTGCCTCAACCACCTAACTAGTTGCTTGAGAATAGGAGTAAACTACATAAATGAGTCTAGATCCTTAAATCCCTTAAAGCTAATTAGGCCATCTAAGGATCTATAATATGCCAATAAAGCAACAATATATTCAATCTCATTTGATCTAGGTGACCTATGATAATCTTTGACTCTATCTTCATACTTTGATCATCCTACAACTTATGAAATAGAAAAAAAAATCAAATTTAACAAAGGTAGGATAACAAACCAGATATTACCATGGGTAAATAATATTATTATTCAATTCTACCACAAAATTTAATACATATGCATGGGTTAGAACCAACTCACATATTTATGATTCTTTTCCACATTTTAATGCATACTTTATATATTTTTACTTATTAAAATAGACTAATTGATTTCAAAATTCATATGAAATTTTCTTGTTTGTATAGCTAGTCAAATGTGAAAAACCACCACAAGTATTACATATTCCATCTAAACATTATTTGGAAAAAATACCCCTTAATTATTTGAAATAAAATAATTGGGATTAACTCTCTTAACATTTTAGGTGGAGAAGCCACCAAACATTTAAGAATAATCTATTCAATATGTAAAGTACAATGTATATGATGAAAAACATAAAAATGCATAGAAAAGTCAGCATGTATCTACACTAACATGTAGTGTGTGTTTAGTTGATTTTAATGTAGAAATACTTGTACATCTCAAATGGACTTTGGATAATTACCAATTGTCTATTAATTCTTTTAATAAACTAATTATAGAATTATGTCTGGGTCATGTCAAAGAAGTGTTTCACATATGGATCAAAAAAAATTGAACCTTTTATTATTTTAAAAATATCTTTAATATTAGGTGAGGCCCTTGGGTTATCATGCCATAAAATTTCAATCAAATGTCTTATTCCTTCAACTAACACCATTTATTTTCATGAGAGTCTACCACCAAATGCAACCAATATGTGATAAAATGGTGATCAATTCTTGTTCTTCTTCCTATTTATTTAATTAGAGTTTTCCTATTTAATTTAAATTTTATACATGTTTAACTAAGAAATCAGCCTCTAGATGTTGTCTTTCTCACTATAGTGTTTGTTATTAATCGTCTTGCCACACTATTATCTTTGTTTTGAATTTTAATACCTATTACATTAAATTCATTGCTTAGATTATTTACTATTGCATTATTCATCCCCTTTGGGTTGCTTGTTCTTAAACCTAAATTATGCATCAAATAACACATTTTTTTCATTTTCATCAATTGAAAAAATGATTGACATCATTTTGTATGGATTTTTTTCTCAATCGCATAGCCCCATACAATTTAAGCATGACATTTAATTGTACATTCTAACATTTTATCTTGCATAGATTCTAATGTCTTCTCATCTATTTTAATTAAATACCATGGTGTTTGTTTGATTATCCTTGGAGGTGTGGGAATATCAGCTACACTATTTATTAAATTTAATGGTGTTAACACTTCAACCATAGAATAGATATTCAATCCTATGTTAACATTAGACTTCTCATCTAAGTATTAAAAAAATTACATAGTTATAAACTATTGTCACTTAATTTTTCACCCTAGATATGGTTGTTCAAGCCTACTCTAGATTTTGTGAAACATTGGATTACACCTCAGCCTATGGGTTGCCTATACCATAGGTAAACCTCTAGGTTTAAGGGCTATCTCCCTATATTTCTCTTTGATCATTATCACCTACACTACTTGTTTGCTTAGATAAAAATGGATAAAAAGAACATGAAAAGTAACCTATGCTAATGAGGTGATAAACTAGAATGATCTCCACTACACTACCATACACTTGAACTAAGAAACATGACTCACAACACTAGTCTCAACATCCTAGATTGCTCTAACATAAGTATTTTAAATATGGAGGTGATATGCATTACACTACTCAAGGTGAGCAAACATGAGGTAAGATTACAGACACTAATACTACTCCTTACACTTGAAATATAGACAAATACACTAGTTATACTTCATGTGACCTATTAGAGGAAAAACTACTTGTATCAAACATGGAAGAGTAAAGAGAAGGCAAGGATACATACTTATCACTAGACACTTCACTATGCGCCACTTCACACACATAGAAAAGAAGTCATGAACTCAAAACCAGATTGGAAATCTTTATTGCAAAGGCTAATACAATATTAAAACTAGTAGGGCTTCTCCATACTAGGTGTGGATTGGATACAAATGCCAAAATGGCTTGCATTTATAGAACAAAGGAGAATAAAGAGAATAATTAGAGTGGAAGGGTCACAAGTCCATCTATAAAGTTATATAAACTAGTTATAATGTGAGATAATGAGGTATAAAAGAAGTCAAGGATTAATCTTTGACAATTATCCATCATAAATGCATCATTCTCCCTCAATTTGGCATAGAGACTCTTCATTTTTTTGTTTGAAACTACCTTGATGATGAGTCATTCACTTGATTGATTGAAAATGCCATAGGGATCCTTTAAATTTTTGAATTACCATGAGAAGGTGATAACAAGTTTGTAATAGCCTTCATATGCCCTTTAATTGATGCACTCATCTACACCACTTGACATTCACTATTTATGACTACTCACTAGCGCTTCTATACTTACCATTAGAATGAATTATAGTTTATCATGAAAATGTGTTAAGACACATTTTGAAGACTCCTTTGTCATTTTTTATATCATAGACTTCTATAGTATTCAACATCACTCTTCTCATCTTCACACTTAGATAGTCATGTCCATTCTCATTGTGCTAGCTTAGACTGCATGCAATGACTGGTCCAAGATAGGTGCTTGCATGCACAACCATGGTAATAATGAAGTTTTATAAGTTATTAAAAGTATCTAAAGACATTACACAATGGTTATCACCTATTCATTCTCCTTTATACCATTAAAACACCCCAAAACTTATAGAAAACTCGGTATTAGACCTGTCTATACAAGTGATAGTATGAAAAAATTGAAGGGTGAGGATCCTTAGAGAGTTATAATAATGTCAAAACTAGTTTCAAGACTAATTTACTCCTTATAAAATCAAATTTATTCATGTATTCACCATCGGGTCTGAATAAGGGCTTCAAGAGGGTTTTAGTGGTTTAGACTATTAGCAATAGTTCATAAAATCTTGATGTCTAAATTTCAAACCAATTCCAATGATTTTGAGATATATACCTCCTCTAACTATTCCAAACTCTTTGGAGGACCATGCAGTTCCTCTGTATAGATGTGAATGAATTAAGTTATCCTATCGAACTCTTTCTTGCATTCTGAGAAGGCTTGATATGGTTTTAGGTCAAATTGACCAAATTTGAATGGTTCCCTTCAAAAAAATGACACCTACCATCCTTTTAATATCTAATAAGGATTCTTAAATGGTTAGGATATTCCATTTAGTCATTTGAGTGAAGTTGAAAGTCATTAGGGTTTATGAATGATTCTAGGCCTAATAGGCCTAACAATGTTAAATTGCATATTTGACCTCCTCTAGGTTTAAAATGGTTGCAAAGGTCTCTCAATGTTTTTTTAATCTCCAAAACAACCATAAACACTATCCAATATTGTATTCAATACTCTTCCACTCATTTTTTTATTCCTCACATACTAACCTACAGACTGTGTTATTCATGGAATGCCCTCTATCTAAGATAAAACAAAGGGAATCTCCCATATTACTATGACTTTAAGGGTATCATGAAAATATTTTTTAGTTAATTTTTACCATATTAACAAAGTCTCAAATCTTTTTCATTCTACTAAATCATTCTACACCTCAAACTCCTTAAGACTGGTCTTTGAGATAGTGACTATGTGTAAGATCCTTTCTACCTGAGTATAACATTTGAAAACCTAACCTAGTCTATGTTAATTTCATATAAATTTCACATGAGGATTATAATACCATATGTATCCACATGTTCATCCATATTTATTTACTCCCAACCAAACAGACTTGCATCTTGCATTGGTTTGGACTAGGTTGCATACTATGTCAATTATAGGTGTGCATTGAGTAGAAGTCAAA
Source organism: Torreya grandis (assembly GCA_037957365.1). Taxonomy (NCBI): domain Eukaryota; kingdom Viridiplantae; phylum Streptophyta; class Pinopsida; order Cupressales; family Taxaceae; genus Torreya; species Torreya grandis. The sequence goes on along the minus strand of JARHVA010001744.1, from coordinate 763,809 downwards.
AGGCTCTTGTAGATGTCTATGCATGATTTAGTAATGTGTCTATATATTTTTAATTCCTTTGAGGTCATAAATATAATCTCATACCTAGATAATTCTTATTTTTCTTTGACATCATTCATCATCTTTTATCACTAGTGCACTATAAGTCTATAGTCATACTGTAAATGTTGTCTAGAAGATATGAGATTCCTATAGGTGTATATGTAGGTGTGCACATTGTATTTCATGTCTTCTAATACATATTGATGTCATTAGTACATATTCACACTTGGATGAACCTATCTCATACTTTTAGACTAGGTTATCATCTCTAATTACCATTGTGTTATGTGCCACTACAAGCTACAGGCTTCTTTGAGATCAAAAGCATTGTGTATCACTGAATATCCTCAGTAGAAACTTGACTAAGTTGAGAACATTAAATCATATTTAATTCTCAATTTAAAAACCTACTATTTGAATTTAAATGATACTAATATGTCCAAGATACAATAATTAAAACACAAAGCCTTCTTAGACCTCATAAATCTTCATCACATGATGGCATTGTATCAGGTAGAGGACTATTTCAGATAAACTAAGGTAATTGGTCTCATTTTTCAACTTTATCACTCTGACTGACCATAGGTGTTAATGATTTAATATTTATTTTAGGTTTATGAACATTGAATGACTTGAGATACTCGTTCAAGTCATAAAGTTGAGTCCAACATATATCTTAAGTTTTGGATGGCTCCTCTATTTTTTATGCATGCATGTATATGACTATAGATGACTATGTACATTGGGATTCTAATAGTCTATGCTCATTATCTTGGGAAGTATCTTTAAATCAATATCCAAACCTTCTAATTCAAACTTTCCATGGAGTAACTAGCTTCTATGGTTTGGGAGGTGAAACATAGACACATTAGCTTGATTTAAAACCACTGATAGGGAAAAGAACACTGTAACTAGTGAAACAAAGTTTACAAAATCCAATGGTGGTTTTTCCTAATATAATGAGGGTGATGTTTCCTATATTATCAAGCTACACACATGAAAACCAACTTGGAAACAATAATATTATGAATAACATGCTAATTTACAGCACACACATCACTTGGAAATGTTAGATCATAAAATCAAATGAGAAAACCTATGGGTAATAGCAATCTGAAGATAGTTTTGAGTCATTGTCATTCTTATAATTTTTTCATGAAGCACAATCTATTCATATACAATCTATGACCATGGAATTAAAGGCCATGAAGAGTGATAACATCCTCAAAAATCACTTAGACCAGTTCTTCTCCTTCTATCCATACTAGCATAAAATTGGTTGGTCTTGTTTGACTTGCACAAGAGAGCGATGGGATAGGTAAACAATTTTTTGTCATTTTTTTGGAGTTGTCAAGGGTACCTAGTCATGGATATGAGATTTTAGGATCTGAAATGTCACTTTGAATTAGTTACATGCGATAGGACTATTGTACAGTTTGTACAACTCCCCAAAACTCCTCCTTTTTCAACTGATCTTGTTTTAAACATAGAACCTACAATTATTATTTATAGAATAGTTCCTTAACATGTACTTAGCACATAGGATGTTCACTTTTACAAACTTATCTTACGAAGGAAACCATAAAATTCATCAAAGTGGCTCAAAAGTGGCATAATATGACATAGGGTAAACTTAGACAAATTTAACTAAGGTTAAGACATATTATTTGACCTATTTTAATACCATGATGGACAATTTAGGACCTAGGAGACCTCATGACAAGTTTGAAATGACATGGGGGGTTGACTAAATTAGTCAACATTTTTGGCAATTTCTTAAGGGTAGCATGATTATTATGTTAAGGACTAGTTGATTTATCCTATCTATTAGGATATGGAGTCACCTACACACCTGATGACACTTAATTTCCTCTAAAAAGACACTAAACACAACACACACAAGAAGGAAATAAGCACACAAGACAAGACAAAAAATCAAACACACTTGTGCTCTCAAGAACACTTAGGGAAAGACAAACCAACACTTAAGCAAACTAAGTTAAGTATCGACTAACCTATAAAATGTTTTTCCTCCTAGATCAAAGGGTAAATTAGCACCATGTCTTGCTCCATGAGATAGTGGAGGTCATGAGACAAGCTTCCATTTGAGTATTGGCCTTGATGTATTTAATTTTTTGATGTTTGACAATCTCTTTGGCATGATATTTAATGTAATCAGGGAAACTACAAATAGATCACCTATGAAGGTGAATTATTCAATCACCTCAAACATCTAAATCTTATAATGAGGCTCCTTAGCTAAAACTTAACTCAAATGTGTCTCAACAAAGCATGATTCCTTGATTTCCATGGTATTATGAATGGGATTAGATTATTCACCAGCTGCAAACTCCTCAATATCATCAAGGATATTTGTATAATCCATCTAATTTTGTTTAGTTTCCTCCATAAGGACATCTTGATCTATCTTCTTATACATTTGACCTTCAACATTGCAAAGCTCTTAAAGTTCTTCAAAAATCTCAATCTATTGCAACCAAACATCCTTGCTCTCTTTCTCCTCAAGAAGCATAAATTATTCAAATTGATCCTCTTGACCATGCTCATGACACTCATATTCATCATATATTGCTTCATGATGTTCCTAAAGACATGGTTATTCAATAAGCACTTTGCATTCTTTCTCCATAACCTCATCTTGCTCTCCTTAAAGGACTAGACTATCAAGACTTCCATATTCATTGAACATTTCTTGATAGGTTTTACACATACCTTGATTAAACTCCTAATGAATAGCTTCAAATTAATCTACATATTTTCTTTCCTGACGCAAGAAGGAATCCTTGTTCTTGTCCTCACCAATGGGATTCCCTATGGTGATATCTTCATCATAGATTCTCATGTCATGTTCTTGATCAGATGTAATTTGAGTTTGCTCCTATTTACTAATCTCCCATATTATAGGTTCTCCTTTAATAAGATATGAGGTGGGAGGGTGATGGATAGGCTCATGGATTAGAGAGGGAGTATGAGGTTTTTTCAAGGGTCATGAATGGGCTTGGGAGTAGAGGCTTATTGAATGAACTAATGGGGAGATGACAAGTTGGATTGAGCAATGGGAGAGATACATTTTAAAAAAAGAGTTTCACTTTTCTCATAGCCTTCTTAAGGCTCTTCAATATCTATAAATCCATATTCAAGATCTATGTTTTCCCACTTTTATAACCTATCTACCCACTATTGGATATAAAATCTCATTTATTATAAATCCTCATTGATGACATAGTTAGCTTCCTCCTCAACAATCCTTCACTCATTCATAAGGAACTGAACTGACTTCCTCAACTTCTCTAAGAGATTAATAAGGATCACATCAAGTTCCTAATCCCATTTCTCCATCACTCTTTTTGATTTTAGCATATTTGGTATGAGTGCCAACAAAGAATTATCTAGAGGTGGAATTAAAGTAGGAAGAGGAGGGTGATAATAGGGTTTTTGGAAATCTTCGATTTGTTGAATTAGTTTCCTATTTTTAGCTTGTAGGAATACATATCTTATTTCCTAATATCTTTATTTCCAATCAATGGAATCACCTAATTCCTTATGACAAGGTTGATGGTAATCAGGCTGAGATGCATAAGGACACACTTCTTGACATCCTTCTTGATAGGATTTTCCATATACTTATTCATAGATTTGTCTAAGAACATCATGTTCATATGGAGTATGAATAGGATGATCATAGGTATGAAAACAACCTTGGTAGGGATATTGAGGGGTATAACATGGGTCATAATAAGGTTGATATGGAGGTGAATAGTGGGGATTATCAACATAACCACCATATCAACTTCATTAGTCAAATGAAACCTAATAATTGATTAAAATATTTTTAACAAGTGATTAGACTACTTACAACTATATGATGCATTCTATGTCACCATTGGTGTTTGTTTGCATGCTTCTAAAATCTGATAATAAGAAGAACACACCAACAACTCTTTTAATATTTTGAACCTTAGTCCCATTAGGCATGCCAGAATTTTTATCACTCAATATTTCATCTTAGATATGGTTTTTCAAGCCTAATCTAGATTGAGTTAAACATTAGATTACCTTTAGGCCTGTGGGTTGCCTATAGCATAGGTAAACCTCTAGGTTTAAGGGATATATCCATAGATTTGAAGTGATACACCATAATGATCTCTACTACACTACCATACAGTTTGACTAAGAAACATGACTCACAACACTAGTCTCAACATCCTAAATTGCTCTAACATAAGTATTTCAAATATGGAGGTAATATGCATTACACTACTCAAGGTCAGTGAACATGAGGTTATATTTTAGACACAACTTTTAATCATTTCACTTTAAAGATAGATAAATACACTAGTTTTACTTCATTTAACCTGTTATAGGAAGAACTACTTGCATCAAACATGAAAGAGTAAAGAGAAGGCAATGATATATACTTATCACTAGACACTTCACTATGCACCACTTCACACACTTAAACAAGAAGTCATAAACTCAACTCAAAACTATATTGTAAATATTTATTTCAAATGTAAATATAGCAATCAAATTATAAGGTCTTTGCCATATTATGTGTGGATTGGATACAAATGGCAAAATGGCTTGCATTTATAGAGAAAAGGAGAAGTGAGAGAAGAAGAGAAGTGAAAGGGTCAAAATTCCATGTGTTAATCTATATAAACTAGTTACAATGTGAGATAATGAGGTGAAAAAGAAGTCAAGAAGTAGTCTTGGACAAGCATCCATCATAAATGCATCATTCTCCCTCAATTTAGCATAGAGACTTTTCATCTTCTTGTTTGAAACTGCCTTGATGATGAGTCATTCACTTGATTGATTAGAACTATGATAGGGATCCTTGACACTTTTTAAATATCATGAGAAGGTGACAACAAGGTTGTAATAACATTTATACACCCTTTAACTGATGGACTCATTTGCACCACTTGTCATTCACTATATATGATTGCTCACTAGCCCTTATAGACTTGTCCTCACACTTGTCATTAGAATGAATTATAGTTGCTCATGAAAACATGTTTTAGAGGTGTTAGGAAACCTTTTGATGAATATTTTGTCATATGGTCTATTATATACTTCAAGAGGATTCAACATCACTGTTATCATCTTCACACTTAGATAATCATGTCCATTCTCACTATGTTAGCTTAGACTACCTATAATGACTGGTCTAGAAGAGGTCTTTCCATGCAAAAACATGGTGATAATTGATTTTGATAAGTTATTAAAAGTATCTAAATACCTTCCACAATGGTTCTCACCTATTCATTCTCCTCTATACCTATAGAACACCCCAAAACTTACAAAAAACTTAGTATTAGACCTATCCATATAAGTAACAGTATGACCAAAGTGAAGGGAGAGGATATTGAGAAATTTATAATCATTTCCAAACTACTTTCAAGTCCAATTGAATCCTTATTAAATTGAATTCCCTCATGTCTTCACCATGAGGTCTGAATAAGGGATTTAGGAGGGTTTTTGGTGGTTTGGAATTTTAATAATAGTTCATAAAATCCTAACATCTAAATTCTAAACCAATTCTAGTGAGTTTGAACTAGAGACCCCCTCTAACTATTCCAAAATCATTAGAGCACCATGCAGTCCCTATGTATAGATGTGAGTGAATGAATTTTGCCTATCGAGCTTTTTCTTGCATTCGTAGAAGGCTTGATATGGTTTTAGTTCAAATTGACCAACTTTGAATGGTTCACTATAAATAAATGGCTCCTACCATCCTTGTACTCTCTCATAAGGATTATTAAATGGTTAGTAGAGTTCATTCAGTCATCTAAGTGAAGTTAAAAGCCATTAGGGTTCATGAATTATTTTAGGCCTAATAGGCCTGACTATGTTGAACTGCATATTTGACCTCTTATAGGTTTATAATGGCTAAAAGGGCCTCTCAATGATTTTTTCATATTCAAACCAACCATAAACATTATCCAATAATGTATTCAATACTCTTCCACTCATTTTTTTACTCCTCACATACTAACTTGCAGACTATGTTATTCATGGAGTGTCCTCTATCTGAGATAAAATAGAGGGCATCTCCCCTATTCCTATGACTTTAAGGTTACCATGAAAATATTTTTTGGGTCATGGTTACCATCTACACAAAGTCTCAAATATTTTTCATTCTCATAAAGCAATTTACACCTCAAACTCCTTAAGACTGATATTTGAGATAATGATTGTGTGCAAAATCCTTGCTACCTAAGTATAACATTTGAAAACCTAACCTAGTCTCTAATCCTATCATATAAAATTCACATGAGGATGATAATACCATAAATATAATTTTATCCACATTTTCATCCATATTTTTTTATTTCTAACCAAACAAACTTACATCTTGCATTGGTTTAGACTAGGTTGCAGACTATATCAACTGTAGGTGTACATTGAGTAGAAGTCAAAAGGCTCTTATAGGTGTCTATGCATGATTTAGTACTATGTATATCTATTTTAAATTCATATAAGGTCATCAATATAATCTCACACCTAGATAATCCTTTTTCTACTTTGACATCATTCATCATCTTTTGTCACTAGTACACTATAAGTTTGTAGTCATTCTATAGATGTTGTCTAGGAGATATGAGATTCATGTAGGTGTGTATATAGGTTTGAACATTTTATTTCATGTCTTATGATACATATTTAGGTTATTATGTAATATTCACACTTTAATGAACCTATCTCATGCATTCAATTAGGTTCTCATATGTTACTACCAATGTGTCATGTGCCACTGCAAGCTACATGCTTCTTTGAGCTCAAAAGCATCATGTACACTGAATATCCTTAATATCAAGTTGACTAAGTTGAGACCATTTAATCATCTTTAATTCTTAATAAAACAACCTAATTTTTGGATTTACATACTACTACTATGTATAGGTTACAAGAATGGAAACACATTACCTTCTCAGACCTCATAGATCTTCATCACAAGATGGTATTGTATCAGGTAGAGACCTATTTCAAAAAAATTAAGGTAATTGGTCTCGTTTACAACTTTATAACTCTAACTAACCATAGGTGCAAATGAATCAATATTTACTACATGTTTATGAACATTTAATGATGAGATACTCCTTTAAGTCATGAATTTCAATACAACCTATCTTAAGTTTTGGAAGGCTCCTTCATGTTTCGTACATGTCTGTATATGACTATAGATGATTGTGAACACTAGGATTCTGAGTCTTTACTCACTATCTTGGGAAGCATCTCTCAATCAATATCCAAACCTTCTAATTTATACTTTCCATGGAGGAATTTGCTTCAATGGTTTGGAAGGTGAAACACAAACACATTACCTTGATTTGAAACCACTAATAGGGAAAATAACACTACAACTAGTGAAATAATGTTTACAGACTTCAATGGTGGTCTCTCCTAATATTATGAGGGTGATGTTTCCTATCTTATCATGCTCCACACATGAAAACCAACTTTAATTTAATAAGAATATGAAGAATATGCTCTGTTATAACACACATAGCACTTAGAAATGTCAAATCATACAAGCAAATGAGAAAACCTACAGGTAATAGGAATGTGAAGATAGTTTTGAGTCACTGTCATTCTTAAAGTTTGTTCATGAATTAAAATCCATCAATCTACAATCTATGACCAGGGAGTTGAAGGCCATGAAGAGTGATAAGATCCACTAAAAGTATTTAGACTAGTTATTCTCCTTCTATTTATACTAGCAAAAAACTAGTTGGTCTTGTTTGACTTGCACAAGAGAGTGATGGGATAGGTAAACTATTTTTTGTCATTTTTAGAGTTTGCAATGATATTTGAGCATGGATATGAGATTTTGGGATTTGAAATGTCACTTTGAAGTAGCTACACATGTCAGGACTATTGTACAATCCATACAACTCCCCAAAACTCTTCCTTTTTCAACTGATTTTCTTGTTTTAAATGTGGAACCTAAAATTTTCAATTATATAATAATTCCTTGACACCTACCTGACATATGGGATGTTCACTTTCACTTTGACACACTTGTCTTAAGAATGAAACTATATAATTCATCAAAGTGGCTCAAAAATGGCATAATATGACATAGGGTAAATTAGACAAATGTAACTAAGGTTAAGACATATTATTTAACCTATTTTAAGACCATGGTGGACATTTTAGGACCTAGGAGACCTCATGACAAGTTTGAAATTACATGGTGGGTTGACTAATTTAACTAGGGAATAAACTACGCTCAATATTCCATAATTATTTTTCTTTCTTTATCATAAAATTATTAGTCTAAATGTCTCTAAAAGTCATTCTAAGTTCAAGTATTGATATTTTTATTACAAAAGTGGCATTTTAATCCTCCCTACCCTGTTCCTCTTCCCCAATCCCCCATTACATTGGACCCACCCATGTGTTCAGTTTTTAAATTTATATTTCTTGAATTGTCTTAAGACAATGTCTCCAACCTAATATTCCACTTCATTTATCTTCAAGTTTGTGTGTTGCTTATAATGCAATGCACTCTTATCCAATTTTTCACATTCTTATTCACATCCATCATGTTTTATACATAATCCTTTGCATCTAAACTTTTTTGTTTTATCACTTCTTATGTTGTGTAACTCTAAAAATCCTCTTATATTTATCCCATACACAATTTAAAATGGTATCTTTCCTATAATTCTATCAAATGAATTGTTAAATGCAAACCCAGCCTGCACAAAAATATTATTGCATATTATTTGATTACCTTAAATTAAACAATGTAAAAAATTACTCAAACTCCTATTGAATACCTCTATTTATCCATGTTTTGGAGGATGGCATGTTGAAATAAAATTCAATGCAGTGTTCAACTTTCTCCACAACATCCTTTAGAAATATCCTATTTTTTCATCTTTGTCTAATACTATGCTTCACAATAAATAATGTATCCTTAAAATCTCCCTAAAAAACAACTCAACAATGTTTGTCACATCAATATTGCTATCAAAAGCCACAAATTATACCATATTTAAAAATATATCAACTATCAAAAAATATTGAAACATTTCCTCTATGCATTCTAGGAAACCCTAAAACAAAATCCACACTTCTATCCTCTCATGGTTATCTCAAATAAGTAAAAAATGATATAACCCTACATTATGACTCATTCCTTTATCTTGTTGACAAACCCAACAGTCTTGAAGAAATTTATGCACATATGTGCTCATGTTAATCCTGAAAGATACATCTTATACTTGTGATAATGTCTTTTCATATCCAAAATGACCTGCAAAACATCCACTATGTTTCTCTTTAATCAAATTCTCTCTTTAAATAAAAAACCTTATTGAAAATACTAATGTTTATGTTACCACTCATTAGTTTTGTGCATGCCTTCATGCCTCAATAATATTCATCATTTACATTTTTTCCTTCATAAGATCATTTCCTATGATTTACACTCTCAATTCATTTAATAATAAAACTCTATGGCTCAATACATCTAAAACTTTGTTTGAATTTTCACTCTTGTGTTTTAAAAAAAATTAATAGCTTTATAGGAACTTCATATGTTGTTGATTCAACTTAATCTAACTATTTATGAACTATAATGTCTTATTATTTGTATACAAAATAAAATCCTTATTATATATATAATGTATACACTTCTCGAGTTCTTACACAACTAAATATAAATTTTGATAATATATTATATACTTGTTTCACATTATTTAAATTTTCACTAAAATATGTGATAGGTTTTATTTGTTGAATTAATGGTCCTTTAGTAGGTCTTTTATGACATGCTTCTCTCTTTTACCTTCTTACATCACACTTGAACCTACTACACACTCCTTCACACTAAAACTTCTCTCACTCTTGTACACTAGTCTCATGCTTCATCATAGACCTCCATTCTTAGATCTCACTAGATCGTAGACCTACATAATATGAGCATGCAGTCCCTTGTGCCTCATTGGCACCTATTTTTAGATTAACATTCTTAAATTTTTCATAGCTTTATCACATCCATATGTTAGCCTGCTCCAACTATGTGGATTTCCAAGTGTAACTCCTTAGCCGAGAATCTATCAATTTTCCAATTAGATAGTTATCTACCCACATACTTGGAATCTCAATTATTTCCCAACAAGGAAGATGAACTGACTTCTCACCATATTCTTTGTGCCCCATAATAGTTGTATTTGATTCTTGTATTCTTCAGTTATAAATATGTAACATATAAATTTTGACAAGGGTTGATGCCTTATTTAGTATTAATGATAGATATAATACTCTATCATACACACATTATATCACACTGTATCATTTATTATTCATTCATATTGAATAGAAGTTTCATTTATGAAAGTATAAGACTTCGAATTTACTCAAATATGTGGGGCTTTCCTTGTCTATGTATTTTTACACATATTCACTTTACATAACTATACACATTATCTCTAACACATAATTGTCCTTGAAATGCCTAGTCATGGGCCTTCATAGTATGGATAATTGGTATCAAAACATACTATTACCATAAACATGTAAGCATAACAAAAGAGAGAAGTATTATCATTTGATTATATTTTAGAATACCTAGAGGAATTACATATCAAAATTAAGATGGTTGATGCCTATAAATAACCTAAGGTAGGCCTAGAAGTTAAAAGGCCTATTGTTGGTGAACTAGAGGCATACCACACTAAATTGTTTGGCCAATTCCATGAGGTTATGATTCACCTCAACTAGATGTCTTATAACACACCTCCATAATTCACTCAATATCAACTTCAACAACAAATCCTCTTAAAAGTATAATTTAATATCAACTTTCCTTTATTTGAAGAAAAATTAGATGCCTAAGTATTGGATGCCTAGATTTGAAAACTCAAGGCATACTTATCATTCAACCATTTCATAGATGTTGAGAAGATAACCTTTATCATGTTGAAGATGTCCATTCTATTGGTTCACTAATGTGAGACCTTAAATATACAATGTGTGTAAGAGGGTGTTCTAATTGAGTCTTAGAATACCTTTTTTAATGCATTTAAAGATTACTAACCCTCTCTATCACTTTAATGATAAATACATCAAGTTTATACAATTGTGCCAACATAAAGAGTGGTTAGTTGAAGACTACACAAACACATTCCATGAATGCTTTGTGTCCCTATGAGATAAATTGAGTGAACAACATAAGGTGTTGAATTACATGAATAATATCTCATCTTATATGCATGTGAATATGGAATTATACTTATGACACTCTAGGTCAAACATATAATAATGCACTAAGATCAAAGCAAAGGAAAATAAGAAGCATAATCTAACCTCTTAATATAACATAGAATGAAATATTCAACCCACATAGAATTCCTTGATGTAATGTATTTCATATAAGTAAATCACTTTTCGTAAAGAGATATGCTTAAGAAGACAACATAAAACTAGAAGGTTCATGCACCTTCTACTTCAGGTAAACATAAGAATAATTCCAATGATAAGTGGTACCATATCCATCACTCACACACCTATGATGACTCTGAATTCCATATGTAATAATCCTCTATTATATATTTTGTATCAAGTCCCACTCCATCAGATAACACCGATCTAGATGTGAATTGTCTAAACACCAACACCATTATGATTGACACTTTTGACACACATTAATGCATCTTCCACACTAATTTTTGGGTGAATGATTAACTTTTTCATGTCATCATTAACATTAGTATTCAAAATAGCATTATGGCACAAGCCACAACATAAATCTGTGGCTTTACCACTATATCACATCCCAATCTATATTCACTAGGGTGGCTTTAGCAACGGAAGGATATATAGGTCTAGTGATAATGCACCTTACAATAAAAATTTAATCCTATGGAAGAAACCATCACTTGTGGCATTCAATCTTTAGAGGTTTGTGAAATCTTTCTATGAATAATATATATCTATGACCATGAAACTACTTATCAAGCCAAGCCACAATGGTGGATTATTCATGTGAAAGATCCTTTCTTTATGATCTTTGAGTTAACACCCCAATAAAATTCACCTTGTTCTCTACCAATAAATGTCCTAAAATCATTTCACATGCACATAATTTTATGTTGTTCATGTATCATCCTAACACACCTTCGTGTGAGATAAATTAATCTATGACAATGCATACAATGTGACCAACATCACAATAAATAATAGTTTGATAAGTTACTAAAGAATAACGATGAAGTATTTAATGAGATTGAATGCCTTACAACACATTGTGTATTAAATAACTGCATCAATTTTGTCCTTATTTTATTTCCAATTCATGTGTCCATCATTATATTGGACACATCTGGCCAAAACTTTATAGATTAGGTATATCTCTACTTAGTTGATCAAGACTTCATAGAAACTTACACCAACCTTACGCATGTTAAACAAGTTTGATAATCATAATTATCTGACCATATTTTATATAAGCTAAAAATAGACTATGTTCCTAGTGGCACGCTTCACCAACAACTCATTTAGGAGGCACATTATGACAAGACCTCAAGACATTTTAACATGACAAAGACTCTAGTCATATTAGATTCACACTTATACTATCCACACATGTACACAAACATGCAGTGCCACACCAAGTATTGTATTCCTTGTAGCATCAACAATCCCACTAAAAAATAGCTAGGACTATAAACACTTATCTTAGTTCCATCCATACCATGAAAATCTATCAGCATGGATTTTATGACTTTGTTACCTGTGATGAAATGCCAAAATGATGTGTTTATTTGAGTGGATAGTTTTTCAAATATGTCTATCATGGTCACTTGAAATAAATACATTGATGTAACTAGCACTATGTAAGCCTTATTTAACCATGTTTGGGTTTACTTTGGACTCCCAACATCCATCATATTTGATCGATATCTTTAATTTGTGAATCATTTCTATAAATCACTATGGGAATTAATGGGAATATAACTCAAATGATAAATGTCCTTTCACTCAAAAAAAGATAGTAAAATTGAAGTTGTCAATCGACCATTTGTTCATCTTCTATAAATGTAAAACCATGAACATACTCTCACTTGGGATAGTAATATATTATATATTCAACATGTAGACAACACAAAACTTCACATCTCTATGGTGCATAGTCCATTCCAAAAATGTCTTGGGTTTCAACCTTCAACACCTCTAAACATTTCCTACTATGCACTAGTCTACACTAATTTTCACACACAAGAACATTAAATAAACAAAGAGCAGAAATGTTTACACCACATCTAATATTCTCATCAATAGGCTCCTCATATTATTTATCACACTGAGGTAAAGTATAAGGAGTGTCATGATGCACATCACACACCTCATACATTCTTAATTAGTGATAAATTATGTCAACACATTTAGGATCAATTTCACAATCCATGCCAAAAGATCAAACATATATGCACACCATTATGCACACATCTAGTAGGAACATATTCATTATTGATCTACCTCTGTACTAGGGTATACACCCAATATTCATTTTGGAATTACTAAAATGTTACATTCCTCCATGTTTTGATCCAATAGTGACACAACACCCTTTTGATATTGATCTTAAAAACTTTCACCCCATAGGTAAGGATAAAATTATTGAAGTTACCAACACATGTAGCTAACATGACACACATCTAATTTTTATATTGGTCAAAGTGGGGTAGAATGATGATTAAGATAAGTGGTAAAACTCTTTAAAACTTCATGTACAACTATTGTAACTACATGAGGACACAATGGAGACCATTTAACTTCAATAAATAACGAATTATCCATGTGTAATGTGTTTGTCTCCTTTACCTTCCTGAGGCATACTTACACTTGATACATAATCCTACACATTTATCCAAGATGAGAATTATCTCACTCCCATGGAGTAGTCTTGTGCTTGATTATATACCTATGTGCCTAGACCACACTATAATAAATACTTGAAAACTCTATATACCACTATCTCATAGTCATGCACACCTCACTAGCACTTGCTTGTAGATTATCCTGACTACACCTATCATAGCTCTAACACATCCATGTGTCAACTTACTATGACTATGTGGATTAAAAAGTGGAACTCTAAACATTAGAATCTGTTAGTTATCTATTTGGATAGTTAGTGACCACATACTTGTAATATCAACTATCTCCCATCAAGAAAGATTAATCAACTCATAATTGTCTTATTTAGAATTGTCGATAGTTGTAACTACTTATGTTATTCATGTATAAACATGTAACTTATACATCTATCCAAGGGTAATTGCCTTAAATGTTCATAATGATAAATAGCGTGCTCGTCATATCTACTCTATCATGCATTTAATGTATCACATTGTATCCTTCCCTATTCATTTATATTGAATAGAAGTTGCATTTTTGTAAGTATAAGACTTTCAATTTACTCAAATGTATGTCATTTTCCTTATCTAAGTAGTTATTAAAATATTCACTTTTCATGACCATACACATTATCTATAATACATAGTTATCCTAGGCATACCTAATCATGTGCCCTCGTAGTGTGGATCACTTATTATTGCACTTATTGCTATGATACTTGCATCACAATCTAATTACAATACTTTACTAAAATCAAGTAATGCCAATAATGGTTTCTCTATTATTATATTCTTCAATTATTGAAAACTATGTTATTATTCCTCTATATAAATAAAAGCATTTCTATCTTTCCACATTACCTATGTAATTGTTATGCATGTTCCACTAAAAATACAAATAAAAATCCTATATAATATTGTCAATGCATGAAAACGATGTGACTTAGATTTATTCTTCAGTGATGGCTAATATAGTATATATTTCACATTTTATGGATCCATTTTTAAACCTTATTTGGAAATAAAAAACCAAAGTATACAAATTATTTAGGAAAAAAAATTAACTCACAACTTCTATAGCATTTTGAGTAAATGTCACAAGTGTTTTTCCTTTGTCCTACTAAAAATAAATATGTGATCAAGATAGACAATGATAAAAGTACCAAAAAATAGCATAATAAATCCACTTATTAGGCTCATCAAGTTAACCCAAATGGCATAACTAACCACTCATATAAAAATTCTTATATGTTAAATGCAATCACTTATCAAATATCATTGTGAAAATATTATGATATCCACTCTTCAAGTCAATCTTCATAAATTATCTTGTTCCATTCAATAAAATCATCAAATCATCCAAACACATGAACGAAAACTTATAATTAATGGTTATATTAATAATAGCTTTGAAATAAGTTCACATTCTCTACTCTCCATTTTTATTAGGCATCAATACTACTGGTACTAGACACTAACTAAAAATAATTGATTAACCCTTTATTTAAAAAATCTTGTTTTTGCCATTGGATCTCCACATTCTGTTTGTGTGTCAATATCTATGATACTTTGTTTGGTAAAATATATTTCTTAATTAGGTCCATGTGTTAAATAATACTCCTCATCTATGGAAACCCATCTGGTATATCTTTTGAAACAATATCCAAAATTCATTTATCCTCTATTTCACCTCATGTGGAATTGATTCCTCCTTTGTTTTAGTTGTGCTTAATATTTTTATGGGATTATGGATTATTTATAAGCATATTTATTCCTTAACCTATTTCATAAATTGATTTCCTAAAGTCATCAAAACCTTTGGACTATTTTCCACTTCTTCACTTTTATTCTTCAAAGGACTCGAAGTGTATGCCACTCTACCTTTCATCAATGTATATGTATTTTCATGACCATCATGATACACTTCCATCCATAGGCATTATGTCACACATAAATTCATATTTATATGTACCAGTCTAAAAAATTACTAGACATTTTTCATTTATCAAAGTATGATGTCCCTTTAGCAAAAATAAGACTTTATACAAATTTGAATGCATAATTCTCTCTAAACTAATTTTATCTACCATTTATTGTGAAACAATGTTATATGTTTTTCCACTATCAATAATAAATTTACAGAATTTACCTCTATACATAAAAATGGTTATAAACATATTCTTTCTCTACACAATAATCTTACCCTCTTTTGTTGGATTCAACAAATCTTCATATGAACCCTTCTCTAGTTTTTGGGTCATTTATATCATGAATAGATGAAAAAAATTATTAAAAACATTTTAAAATTTAAATGATCATAACATCTCTATTTCCACCTTAATTATGAATATGTGGATACTCAAATGCTTTATGCCCATTCTCATCACATCCAAAACATGTACAGTGGAATCCATGAACTCTTCCTACTATGTACCTAGGGTTATGATATATTAATGTATATGGGTTAATGTAGATGTTAACATGTGTAACACACCCTCATTAGTTAGTTCTATGGGTCTAATATATTAGGATAAATGAGTAACTTTTAAAATTATTGCATTGGGTAATGGTTGACTTACATTGGGATTAGGAGGTTACCCATCTATTGTTAGTTATATAGAGGTCTATATAAAGGATATGAATATGATTATAAAAGATATCAATCAATAAAGTAAGTATTGAGTATTTTATTGTTAGAAGAATATTGGAGGTATCCCCCTCAAAGTGGAATTGTGGAGTTATTTATTCCTATAGGAGTATTGTGTGGTGTTACCATACCATAAGGGTATTATTCTATTTATGAATATATTAAATATTTGGGCATCTTGGCCCATCAGTATCTATTGTGTTATGTTGATCTACATTATACTCTACATAATTTAAATATTAAAGTGTGGATCATAACAAGTGGTATCAAAGTATCAATTTGGACAAATATTGTGGGTGAAAACCTAATTTTTGAGAATCACTTATATCTTAAAATATATTGTAATATTTTATGAAAATATTTTTTGATGTTGAATAATATTTCAAGGAAGTCACTCTAAAAAAATTGAGGTTTTATGATCAATTTTGAGGGAGTTATTTTTATTTTAGTGTTTGTAATAAATTCATCATATCTTCTAAAATTTAAGGAAATTTTCTATTTTTTATTTAGTATCAACATGCAATGAAACTATAGTAAAAAGTTTGGATTTTGTTTGACACGTTTTGTGTGAGTTATTATGATTTTATTATTTTTCATAGATTCTCTCTATAGGCTAAAAAATTTGGTTTTTTTCTCAAAATGTTTATTGAAGTTTCAATATCATACATGGAAACTATAGTCAATATTTTGAATTGTTTGGATGAGTTTCACATGAATTATTAAAAATTTAGGTTTTTTCATTGACCCTTATTTTTTTATGGACCATGAAGATACAAGTATTTTTAGGGGAGGATGATATAGATGCTAGAGAATGGTGGATCATTTTTAAATAGTATATTGCTATAAAAATTTGGTGGCAAAGACATTTGTTAAAAACAATTATGGTCCTATAGCACTCTGATAGGATGAGTTGGGAGTAAAATGATGGAATTTTTTGTGGGAAGAAATAGAACAGGTTTTCATAGATCAATGAGACAAAGAAGCTCAATATGGTGAAAATTAATAAGAAGATGACAATTATGTTGATAAGGTCAAAGTATCTAAAAATGCTAAGGTATATAGACACCCACATCATCATAAAAGGAGAAAAACATGTATCCAAGTCAGGGAGAGTCATAACAACAATCATTTTAGCTATACAAGAAGTCAAAATACCAATCATTATGTTACATAAGGAATCAGTGGAGTAATCATTATGGATATGCATGAAAGCCAAAGAGGAACTACTATGGTCAAGTATGATATAATAGTAATGCAATGGCATATGGAATATGGAATTAGTGGGTAAATCACTATGAATATGCATGTAAGAATAACTACTATGGTCATGCATGGAATTAGAGTGGCACAATAGAATATGGTACATGGAATCAAAGGAAGAATCATTATGCATGGACACTAAGCAATGCATTTATGATCATGAATGGAATCATGTAGAAAAATGGAATTTTGAAATAAGGTTGGAGAGATAGCACCTACCAAGATCACATATGGGTGGGTGGATGATCAAGGTTGGAGATAAGTGTGTAATGATTTGAAGCACACTCATTATTGGGTTTCTTCTTATGTTTTAAGGAAGAAACATGTCAAGGAGGGAAAGAATGATATGTACCTAGGGATGTGATATATTAATGTATATGGGTTGATGGAGATTCCAAAATGTGGCACACACACCATTAGTTAATTATATGGGTCCAATATATTAGGATAAATGAGTAACTTGTGGAATTAGTGCATTGAGAAATGGTCAACATACATTGGGATTATGAGGTTACCCATTCATTTTTAGTTATATATAGGTCTATATAAAGGAGGTGAATATCATTGTAAGTTAATCAATCAAGTAATATTTGAGTCTTCTATTTTTTAGAAGGATATTGTAGGTTATCCCCTCGAAGTGACATTTGGAGTTATTCCTTCCTAAAGGAATATTGTATGGTGTTTCCATCCATAAGTGTATTATTCTATTTTTGCATATATTAAATATTTTGGAATCTTGGCCTACCAATATCTATTATTTAATGTTTATATACATTATATTATCCATATTTCCAATTTTTATAATCATGGATCATAACACTATCTCATCCATAGGATCATCTACCTATAAACTTTCATCTACTTCTATGAGTAACATCATGATTACAATGTGAAGTGTTAGCCTCAAATTATTGTGAAAAATAATCTCTACCACTTCCACCTCCTTGTTGACATCAACATGTGAATTTTCCTTTTCCTCATGTTGTTCATTATTGTTTGTGTGATAAATTTCTTTTGTTTTCAACCCACACTAATAAACTTATTCAATAGACTACGATCTAATCATACCAAATTCATCTTTAAAATTTTAACCCATTTACATACCTTGAGATTTTCTTAGCATCATATTAAAAATTACCCACTTCAATGGTAATTATATATAAATATTCATTGTATTAATTTACAATCATCTCCATTTGTTACAAATTTTGAAGCTTCTTTAAAAAACTCGTGTTATAATCTATAGGGATAAATTTAGACTTTAACTTTGTCATGGATCTATTCAAATTATTTATCTTATATTTGTATTTATGTAATATTTTAGTTTGGACATGATCCCATTTTAAGGATGCATGACCTTTAATATTTTTCCTTATGAACTTAACTCGCTTGGGATCTTCCATATTTTCATACTTCTACAACTCAATAATCTAGACAATGATTTCTTCTAGATTCAAACTTATATAATAACTAATTTAGTTGTACTAGTCATTCTTGAAATATCTATTAAAAATTGATGTTCAATTTCATCAACCTCTCCCTCTATGTCCGGATCCTAGGGTCCTTTTATGAGTTCAACATCGCTTTCATCATGTGTTACCAAAAAAACCTTGGTATTACGATGTATCCATAGCTTATAATTGATCTTACATATCTCTCACCAATTCTAAAAGTTTTTTAAGTCATGTCACTCTAGCTACTAATATCCTTCTTGCATTAAAACCACCTTTCTGTCATTTCCTTAGAAATAAATATCCTCTGCACATTTTACCCAACAATCTTGTTATAATGTCTTCAACTAATTTATACCACACTTGTAAATGCATAATGTAGTAATAAATTTCAAGAACTAAAACTTTCATAAGATACCAAATGATTTAAACATGGTTAGGGGTCTCAATTAAGATAATCCTTAGACCATGCAACCATAAAAGTCATATAGTGGAATATGAAAATAAAAGCAAAAAAGCAACTCATGTATTTATTTTATTTAAATAATAGGAAAATTATAAGGCACATTGATGACATAAAAACAAAATTTTAAATGATATTTGTTACAATGTCAAATCATTAAATCTCTTATTTCTAATTCATGATCTTTGCAAGTTTAGATATATACCAGAATAAACACTATGATATATCCTTTTCATCCTAAACAAATGTCTTTAAAAATGGAAATTTCTTTTCACAATTCCAGGGGCATGCTTATATAGGCACAAGGCCTAGTTATTTACATTAAATTCTTAGAAACACATTATCAACATTAAATTACTAAAATATTCCAAATGATATTACATCAAAATAGAGCATATCACATAGTAAGACAAATACATGAACTATAACACATCATAGATATGTAGATATTAAAATTGAATATTTATAACATCTCAGTCTTGTACATTTGAAAAATACCAATCAAGACTCTACCTTTAAGTTATGGACCTTCCCATTGATAAAAGGCTTGCATTCACCATATCTTTGTGCCAAATTTCTTATATTATAGTCTAGCCTTTATCATTTTGATGACCCAAATCTCCTATATTGTACAGAAAGCTTAAAAACTTATATACATCCTTTAATATCAAGTTTAGATCTTTAACTATTTTTTATTCTTCTAGACACTACTAGCCATGGAGGGATTCTAACATTGATGCTTGTGTCTAGATCTTTATCTAGTGTTCAATACTCAAACATCATCCAAATTGAAAATCATTAGAAACCTATGCATCGACCTATTTGTCTTATTTAACCCTAATGTGAGATAATTTCAAAATGTGTGGTATAAATTTAAGTCTAAGACTTATCATTATTCATCTTTAAAATACCAAGCAAACACCTATTAAGGCTCATTAAATCAATCACACAATTTAGTTATTCCAACCTATTCATCCCTATTTATTTATAAGTCATAGGATTAATCATCCAAAAAGTATGAAGCATCCAAATAGAGACCCATGAGTGGTATTTGTCAATTTATAAGCTATTTCATTGCATGCATATACATATATACCATTATTACACCCATATTCAAACACACTCTCAGACATAGGGGACAACTACGTAACTCTAAGGCCCTCTTTGGATTATTGGTTGTGTAGGCAATGCTCATTAAAACAGGGGTATGAGGTCAACTCAAAACTATGAGCCTACTAACCTATTTTTGGCAAACACATCCCAAGGGTGAATAAAGGTGAAGAGCTAAGGTTTTGATCCATAATAAGATATATACAATATTTGTTCAAGATCTGAATACATCTATATAAATGTGATAAAAAAATCAAAACAATGAAGTTTTTTGCATCACAATATATCACATATTCCATACTAGATAATAGTGTTACAGAATATATAGTAGTGTTAATGGTAGTTTCAAAATGTTGATGACAGTGTTCACATATATAGAGACATCATTTTTAGAATTTGATGATTGTATCAAAATCCTAACATTTCACACTTTTATGTGTGTAAAACTCATATCCACCTATGCATTATAAATCTAGCTATGTATCATTTCTCCTTGGCATTACAATAAATAGAACATCTTGTTACCTTATATATTTAGCAAATCTTAGTATTTTAAATTTATAATATTCATTTATCTAAGTTTATAATTAACCAACTTGTTATATAATAGTTTTATTCATCCTTTTGTATAGGTTATTCTATCTCATTAAATCTTCACATTATATTTTTTTTAAAGGATTAACATTTGGTGAACATAATTACCATGTCTTATCATGAAAATCCTAGCTTTCTCTAGGATTTTCAGTCTTCTAAGGTTTTTGATTGATGTGGTTACTCACATATGTTTTGTCATTTATATGCAACCTAGGTATAGTCCTAAATCATGTTGTGTTACTATTGAATATCTTGAGATAACCCTTGGACCACCTAAAATGTATCTATTATAGGTACAATAACTGAGAGGCTGGGGTGAATTAGCGATGCAAGAAATTTGATTCCAATTCTAAAAGTTCAACCACTCAACATAAGCATTCATGAAGCATATAAACTAGTTATTACAATGAACAAAGGAAACTATGCAATATCAACACTCATAACACATCGATTATGTGGAAAATTCTCATGGGGGATAAAACCCACTCTCAAGTTTGAAAATAAATGGACTATAGTCCTATAATAGATTCATAAATAAGAGACTTTAGTGAAACACCCACTTCACAAGGAACACCAACCCCTAAGCACGAACAAGCACCCACTTGTCCTAGATGTTGATCACCCACACAACACCTTTGATATTAACACCTCTAAATATATAATTTAATTTCAATCTAATGGATAAATAATAAATATAAATTCTCTTAAACCCTTTACACTCTCTCAAACCTTCACACACAAGCAATGCATCCAAAATAACCTTTTGGATCACTCTACACCTCTTCGCTCATTCTCAATCTTCAAACCTACAAGAACACTATTATAACATCATAAATATGACCTATAGGTCATGCGTATATTCCTTGACCTTTTATTCTCTTCAATCTATCCACCAAGCACACTCACACTTTACTTCGCATATCTACTCTCTAAAAACTTTCATCTTTTTTAATGTCCTTTATAGAGCCTTCATGATCATCATCTTCTTGGTCGGCCATAAGACTTACCTTAACCCTTAATTATTCTATCACACTTATATTATGATCAATTTCAACTACATATGTCATCCATATATTTTATAGATCACCCTTAATCACCAACACCTTTCTATTTAGGCCTAAGAAGCCCTTAAAGGTCCATTGAGACCTATTCACCCTTTTAACACTTCACCAATCAAAACTAGGAACACAAGACCACTTCAAAGCACATAGGTCCATAACACATGACCCCTAATCCATCCTCAAATGATAAAATTCATCACTACACACATCTGCATATGCAAACCTATCAATCATTTGCCTTGTACATGAAAACACCATGAACAAACAAAAAATCAACTTGTAAGCAATTGTTCATACTGAATATGGATTGGTCAAACCTCCAAAATCCATACAGATGATCCTCATGGAGTCTATAACACTCTCCAATAGATTATTCACCTTGAAACATCTAAACACCATCAAGAAAAACTCAAACATCCTTCTTGGGTCACTTGCAGAAGAAAGTCATGTTGGGTGATTATTTTGTCAGCCAGCTAACTGGTGACCAAAATAGTTCCTATCACCACAACATAGGGAGATTAGTCATCTATGTTGCAATTTTATGACATCCAAAGGGTAAAAATCTCTCCTCTCATCAAGGGGAGGTTCCCTATTAAATATGTAGGAGGCTATATACTATATATATAAGTAGAAAGTAAGACACAGGGGTGGGATAAACCATCCATCTCTCTTTTTTCAGAGATGATGCTAACAAATAGAAGAGAAATCCTAGGTTATTGGTGAAGGAACTTCTCTTCTTTCAAAATTAACATTCAAACAAGAGCCAGATCCCTTCCTGGAT
This sequence comes from Torreya grandis, assembly GCA_037957365.1. NCBI lineage: Eukaryota > Viridiplantae > Streptophyta > Pinopsida > Cupressales > Taxaceae > Torreya > Torreya grandis. The sequence goes on along the minus strand of JARHVA010001744.1, from coordinate 740,502 downwards.
AGTAGAAATCCTGGTGAAGTGACAGAAGATATTTCTCTTCTTTCAGAAGTGTTTGTTCTTGGAAACAGTAGGACTCTTTCTGGTAACAAATGACTGGTAACTGGGTACAAAGTAACTATCAATCTAATATTTAGCACAAAGACTCCACCTTGACTACCCTAGAGTGAGGTATGAAGAATAATGGGGGCACAAAGTCATCCCAAGGTCCTTTACACAGAAATAAAAAGGAAAAACACACACTGAAGACAACTATGACAGCGCAAAGTCTGAAAGTAGTTGGCTTTAGGACACCTTCCTTATCACCTCCACTAGTTCTACTTGTTAAATCAAATAAATAAGAATGATTTTAAAAGATATACATAAGAACAATCTCCTAAAGTAGCACAAGCTATAACAGCATAAAGTCTACAAGTAACTTGCTTTCTTATTCAATCAAAGAAATATGAACAATAATCTGAGCTCAAAGTCTCAGTAATGCCTTTCAATTTGGGCAAAGTTTCACTTCTAGTAAGAGGAAGATCTCCTTAAAACAATAAAAGAGATTATAATATATAGCATCCAATAAATACTTGGCACTTTGTTCCATAAAATGGCCCATGCTGTGCATTCAATGCCTTGAATGCATTTATAGGTTTGTTAAAGGACTGCATTGAAAATAGGGTAGTTGTCTTAACTATGGCATGTCATTTCATCTCATATGTCTTCCCTTGAGTCTAGATCATCTGGTCTATCCCTTCTAACATCTACACAGCTATCCATTTTTCCTTTACTTCATGGAAGAAAAATAAGCCACATCCTCAATGTTTGCAAGCTAGAAAATCTACTTCACAAACTATTCCAACTACCAGAATAACTACTGCGTAGATATTTCCTCTTTGTCCTCTTTCTACTTTTGTCTTTTCCAACTTTATCTATTCTTGGTATTTAAGCTATTGGGCTATCTTTTCCCCTTTTTGGTTTTGTCTTTTCCTAGAATCTGAGCCCTCGAGGCTATATTCTTAGCTTTGCCAGCTCTTTTGGCTCCTTCAGCTGGTCGCTGAGTTTGTTTTTAGGTTTCGTGCCACATTTGAAAATTAGTAGATATTTTATTACCTTAAATTTGACATCCATGGGGACATCATTGGTTGACTATTTCAATAGTTTAGGTGGCCTTCTCAGCTCCTTGGTTCAATCACTTTCTTGTTTCGATCGCTTTCTTGCTCCTTGGTTGAACCATCCATTGAACCACCTATTTGCTACTTCTTTCCTTGACTGAGGCCGCCTTTGAACCTTGGAACCCATGAACCATTAAACTAAAGTGGTTCAACGGTTCAATGGTTCAAGCCTTCTTCTCTTTGATAAGTGTTTTGAAGCCGTTGAACCTTGAAGCGGTTGAACTTTGAACCTTGACAAATGCGCTTAACTCTTGATGATGATGTTGAACATTTAAATCCATTGAACCCATTGAACCAAAATAGTTCAAGGTTTAATGGTTCAATGGTTCAATGGTTCAATCCTTGCTTAGAAGCTTGTTGATGGACATTTTGTTAAACTTTGTCGTTGAACCAACCTTGAAATCACCAAAGTGTTGAGAGCTTGCTTCTTTCCTGCAGAGTCTGTAGAAATTAACCTGTGAAGCCCGTAGAAATTGGCCTACAGAGTCTATAAATTTTCTTCCTACAGAGTCTGTAGATTCAATCCTGTAGAGTCCATAGATTCAAGCCTGTAGAGTCCATAGATTTTTTGATAAGCTTGAAAAATGAGGAATTTGAATGCTCAGAAAAAAATTTGAAAAAGGAAGAGGCAATTTTGGTCTGTTGAACCAAAATAGTTCATTTGTTGTCCCAAAAATGAGTGATATTTTTGGGGGACAACAAGTCAAACCCTTAGTCAACTTTTGACCATAATAAATGTATTTGTAAAACCTTTAAATCATTTTTCCTAAATTTCCCTTGAAGTTATCTAGCCCTTTGATTTTTATACCACCATAAAATTCATTCATCATCAAAATTTATAGGCAAAACAATAAGGACTAGTTTTCTATTCTAAATTCAAATATTTGAATTCCAAAAATCACTTTTTAATGCAAATTTGACTATGGAAACTAGTGAAATATACTTTGGAGACCAAATTTTCACTACCATAAATTTTTCTAGACATAATTTCAACACATGTAATTTTAAACACACTATCTAGGCACAAATCTTAACAAACCCATGTGACCACTTTATTCTGAAACTTTCACATGTGTTAATGTCGATGTCATCAATCTACTTATAGACATGTAAATTTAGCCACCATTGGCTTTGTATCAGACTATTAGACCAATTCTTACCAATCATCGAACAATTAATCTAAGAATTTCTATTAGTCTCAAATTTCACTTCATAACCTTGCATTAAATAAATTTGGCCAATTAAATCAATTAAACAAGGCAAATACATACGTTGAATTAATCAAAATCAAACAAATGTCCAAATGCTTAAAATAATTAATTAACTTGCACACCCTAATCAAAATCAATTATCAAGTTAAATCAATTTTAAATCCTAATTGAGTTTACCCATGAGCTAATAAATCAATTACTAAAAAGGAAATTCAAGAGCATCTTAGAACATCCTAGAAGCTACTTATTACCTTTGTGAGTTGCCACTTTTGGAAAATATATAAAAGACTATCCTATGAATATGTCAAACTCAACCATGGTTAGATTTAACCCATTTCAAGGGATTTGAAAGCCTATAAAAGCAAGCCTAGAGCTCTTCATTTAGGGAGCTCAATCAAAGTAGAGTTATAATGCAAGAATAAATTCATGAAGATAAAATCCTCGTGTTATAATGCCAAAATTGAGCCAAATCCATCAAGCCATTGTTGGATTTGAAAGCTTATAAAATTAAACCTAGATATCTTCATTTAGGGAACTCAATCAAAGTAGAGTCATAATGCAAGAATAAATTCATGAAGCAAAAAGCCTAGTGTTATAATGCCAAAATTAAGCCAAATCCATCAATCCCTCAATCAATCCAAACATTCAATAATGGTGCATAGAGGAGATGATGTTATCCATATGTCATTGATGAATACTTATTATGCATACACTGAGCAATCCAATTGAATTACCATTTAGAGATATCAAGGATTTGGTAAGAGATTTCTGTTTGTATGTTTATATTTCTCATTTCCTTCCATGTTTTGTTCAGTTCTCATTTGGTTTATTCATTATGCTTCCCCCATGATCAAGGCCTAAAGGATGTTAGATTGTTAGTGAGTTCATATTTCATTATTTTTGAGACTAACTCTATACTAACCTCCTCCTTCAAGTTAAAATCCTAGATCACAAATCCTAGACTAGCTCTATATTTTATTTCATATTTCATTATGTATTTTAGCAAAAAGAGATGTGTGTGTATTCCCTCCCATCCATCCCCTTTATGGAAATTTTGGGATCAAAATCACCATCTCATCATACTTTGAGCCTAGTCCAAGGCATATAAATAATTTCATTTAAAGCCCTCCCCAAAAACTCACAATAAGATTAGGTGATCTTGAGGAAACCATAAAGTCTTTTTATTATGTCATTTATTTCATGCATCTTGTCTTGAGAGGGGGACGTCATTACCTCCCATCATTTTTTTAGGGAAGCTTTGACCTAGGGTTTCATCTCCTGACATCACCTTTAACCCCTCTCCATAGGGGGTTATATAAATTGGGATCCCCTTATTGGGATGATGGTAAGAGTGGTTAAACCATCTTTGTTAGTAGAGGCTAAGCCCAGTATGTTTGAGCATGTTGGACATCACACTACACTGAGCAAGTGATGGATGTAATGGTTGTAAAAAGGGCAAGACCTTTTTACAACAAGCCATACAATATGGACCCAAATGACATGTTCTTCTTTCATATGCTGATGTAAAAGTTGTATGTAATTGATCCATCTAGAATGTTCAAAAAATTATTAGTTTAGTCAACCCCACATTGCCATACCTTTGCTAGGATTTAGACGATTATACTTGGTGTATTTTGGTCATTTTTGCTTGGTGTGTTAGACTAAAACTTGTATTATTTAAACCATGTCATTTGATGAGTCATGAGTCCACATCACTCCATTATTTGAGGAGGCATTATGTCATCCATACAACACTTTGATTTAACTTAGCAAACATTCTCTTTTTGTGTCAAAACATTGGGAGTAGCACTTGCTTGAGGAGGGCACCGTTACGCTACCCAAATCATTTCAAAATCTTATGCCTTTGAAGTCTTGAAACATAAACCATTTGTCACATCATTTTTTGGGAGTGCTAACATTGTTAGGCTATCCATTTTGTTTCATAAGACTTGTCTTGTTTCATCTTGCATCTCCATTATCATTTATTTACAACCAATCACTTGAGCCTTGTTGAATCTCATATTAGCATGGTCACATTGTTCAAATATTTCTAGCTCTTTGTCATCAAATTAATATTTTATCCATACTGGAGTCTTTGATTAACTATTACAAGTTCAAATTCAAATATTGGTTGACTTTGGTTTAGACCTCAATTCATGGGCTTGATACCCAGATCTTCCCCTTTTGGATTATGTAACTTGGGCTAATTCATCACTCAAATTCAAAAAACTATATTTTTTTGTGCTTTTATTTTGGTCAAATTAGTTTATCTTCAAACATCTCTTGTTTAACATCTTATACTAATCAGATCATGTTTTATGCCTAGAGTCATATACCTTGTCTATGTTAAACTATTCCAAGTTTTTTAGATTAATCAATCATCCTTTTTAAGTCAATATTTTGCCATTTTTTGGCCATTAGTCCTCGCATATCCTATTTTATCTTAGCTTTTTACTTTGTGTTTGGACAAAAGACCTAGCAATTTTTCCATTTAGTAGCTTAGACCTACTTGGAACACATTTTGACATTCGAGTTTGGTAGTTTGATTCTTAAGTCATTTTGTGTGACCTTTGTGTGTATCAGATAATTAGCATTTTTCATTTGACACTACACTATTTTTATCAAGTCTCTGCATAGACTTTTTGGAGATTCAGCTCCACCTTTGACCAAGCTAGATCACATTTGAATCATTTATCTTTCCAAATGGCATAGCTTTTCTAGAGTTTATAGAACCCTAATACCTTCTCTTGTGAATTTGTGTCATTTAAATTAACCATGGATCACTATACACGTAGTGGAACTATGTATAATTCAAGATATAGAAATCCTTTCACATAAGGGGACATTGTGGAAAACCCTACTAAAGGCAATGTCATTTAGGAAATAGATTCTTATCCATCTCAAAACATTCAACCAGGGGACAAATTCAAGATCCTTTGGCCAACTATTTGATTAGTACACCTCTATATATAGATCAAGATCAAGAGATAATGGCCTAATACTTATCTAGCATACCATCAATTATAGAAAGTACTCAGCAACAACCTTATCACATCATAATGTCATCAACATATGATCCAAATAGAACCACAGAGGTAGGGTATGAAAACTTACAAAATCTAGAAAGAAAGCCTTCTAACATGTTTTACAATCAAACTCATGAACAGTTCTCTCCTAGCAATCCTAATGACATTGTACCAATACCTTATCAAAATTCCCATGTGCTTATCCCACAAAGAGGTCCCATGGATGACCAATTTGATCAAATACATCAAGCATACCAGACATATCTCAATTTAGTGCATAACTTCACTAATATGGCCTTGTTAAATGTACCTCTTATTAATCTAGCTCCTCGAATAGGAGTTTTAACAAAGTTGACAGGTTAAGACAATCAAAATTTAGACCCATTTATGCAAAACACTTTAGTAGAAACCATATTCAGTACATTGATTATAGAGGAAATGTCTTTTGTTTCTATGAATGATATTGAGTAAAACATAGGGGATAATGTACAAGCAATGTCTAATTTAAACCAAAATAGTGTTGGCATATAAACAATCAATCAATAATAGAATGTGCCTTCGTTTAGCATAGTTAGTGGTTTTCAAAATTAAGGAGTAGGAGTTTCTATGTCCCAACCTCAACCAACTATAATTAATCCTCAACTAGTTGCTTCTTCAAGCACTCAACCAATAGGATTAAGTATCTAGCCAATAATCAGTGTCATACCATAACAAAACATGTCAAATCCTACTCTTCCCTAAAATATGATGAGTAATATTTTGTAACATCAAGCATAATCAAGTATCCTAATACAACAGAGCCTGAACATATTGCCACCTCAATAAGGGGTAACTAATGTTCCACTTCACTAGGTAGTAGTGAACATACCTCTTCCCTTATAGGCCAATATACCAATCCAAAATCAAATGATGTCTAATCAACAATGATGTCTAATCAACAATGTATTCAAATTGGTTAGTGATAGGTATCAAATCTCCAACATGTGTCAACTTCTCAACAAGTATTCATGCAACAAAGAGGTTCTAATGTTCCTCAAGTACCTTATAGGCAATAATTACCTTTTGTGTAGAATGTACCACAAGTTCAAAGATAGGGTCTTGGCTCACAAGTTCCCACTTAAAAATAAGGTTCAAATAGTCGACAATAAGTCCATATTCAATGATAATAGGGATCGTACAATTATATCCCTCCATCTCAACCTCAATATCCATAAAACCAATCATATATATCTAATTCCAACCAGAATGTCACACCACCATAGGTACAATTTTAACAATTTCACCCTAATCTATGCATGCACATTCTTGGACCATTCCCTAGCCAATCCAACCTACCCTAGGAAATCCCTCCATCATATCCTAGTCCAAGTCATCCACTTGTGAATGCCCAACCATCAACCTAGGCCAATATTCCAACAAGTTTCCTTGAGCAAGAATTACAATAAATGAAGGATGCATTTGCCACCATCCAAGCTGGGAAATAGGTTAAAAAGTTCAAATTGGACAATGTATTTTCATATCCTTTTAACATGGAGTACTTATATATTCCATTCCCTCCAGGGTATGAGCTACCCAAGTTTGAAAAATATAAGGGGAAAGGTGACCCCAAAGCACATCTAATAGAGTTCTTTGTTGCATGTCATCTAGTGGCATATAGTGACATTTATTTGTTGTTGTTATTTCCAAAGAGTTTAGTCAGACAAGCCTTGAAATGGTTTTTGAAACTACCAAAGAACTCAGTTTCTAACTTCGATGATCTATCAGATAAGTTTGTGCAATACTTCTCATATAATCTTGAGCTTGATATTTCATTGGTCAAATTAACACAAGCAAAGCAAAAACTAGGTGAAAGCTTCACAAGTTATTTGTAGTGATGGAACTTCCTTGTAATCCACTATACCCATAGTCTACTAGACAAGTAACTAGTAGCTGTGTTTATAAAAAATCTACACAATGAAACATCCTACTATCTGGAGTTGTAATGTGCGCATACATTTGAAGAGATCATCGACAAAAGTTCAGTGATTGAAAGAGACCTTATTAATAAAGGGATCATAAAACTAAAGTCAACCAATAATAATAATGGCCAAAACTAGAATCAAATGAATAATCAAAACCAAAATCCAAACCAAGCACAAGCATCACAATCAACACAGGCCAATAATAATGATAAACTAAAACAATTTAACTGGAACAAGAATGTTATCAAGAATGGAGTAACAGAGTCACACTATGTCCAAATAGTGCAAACACTATCTACTCAACAAGTGCCACCTTTTCATCTTACTCCTACCCAACAAGCTCTTCAATAGCCATAACATGCATAGCTAGTACAACCTAGGCCAACACAATAAATGCAACAATTACAGCAGCCTTTGACTTTGTAAAACCCACCTCCTCTAAGGAAAAACCTAACTACTCATCATCTTTTTACCAACCTTGGAGAACCTATCAAAGTAGCCTTTTGAAAGTTCATAGTAGTTAACCTAATCAGATACCCTATTCTAAAAGAGTAATATCATGAGGGTACATACATGCCAAATTGGTACAAGCGAGAACAATTTTGCAAGTTTCATAGGGTTAAAGGCCATAAATTACAACATTGTGTGCAAATCAAACATGTCATTCAAAATATGTTGGAGAATGGTGAGATCACATTGGATAATGGAGCTCCCACATCCAATCAGAACCTTGGCATCTATTAGAACCCATTTCCTCAACATAACAATCAGCCAATGTAACAACAACAACAATAACATCAACAACAAAGGATGAATTAGCAGAACCAACAAAACCAAAATAATGGACAAAACCAAGGCTAGAATAGTGGCCACAACCAACAAACCTACCATGTCATTTCACATGACTATAGCTCAATTCTAGGTCATATCTCGAGAGGTAGCATTAACACCATTTCCATCTATCTTAGACCAAATTTCAACCAGACAAGACCATTTCTAGTCTACCAAACCAATCCAATCATTTTAATAACCCTTCTTTAACCTAGGATCATATAAAAGTGAACCAACAAGTAGGGATTCCCACATTAGGACCTTATAATGATAACTCATCATTTGCCTATGACCATACTCAAGTGCATCAATGACTGATACTTATCTTATATGGCCCCCTCCACCATCATCGATTAATAATAATAGTCTTGTATCTAATTTTGATTATGCAATCACAACTCAGTGGTCTAAAATTACCATATGAGGCCCACAACCACCTACCACTTCACCCATCATCCAACCCACTATTTAGCCTCAGAATAAGCCATTTAACATTATTCAAGAAAAGACATTTGATATAGTGGAACAATTAAAAAATATGCCAAACAATATATCCATTTTAGATTTGTTGTGTATGTCAACAATCCATAAAAAAATCTTGAATGAATACCTTAGCCAATCCACTATTTTGAATGACATATCCCCTAACCAATTTCAAGTTTTGGTTGGACACCTAGCTCCAACCTAACAACTCACATTCAACCAAAGTGATATGTCACCTCCTAGCCCACTACATAACAATCCATTATACATCAAAGTATATGTAATGTGGCATAAAGTGAAATGTGTCCTTATAAACAATGTATCAGGTCTAAATATAGTGTCTCTCAAGATCATCAAGCTTCTTGGGTACACAATGATGGATCTCCAAGTCAAAATGATCACCATCAAAGCATATGATAATCAAGAGCATGAATCACAGGGTGCCATTAGCTTACCTATTATCATTGGGCCCTTAACTCATGATACCCTTTTCCATGTGTTAGATCTTGATTTGTCATACAATATGATATTGGGTAGGCCTTGGTTACATGAAATTCATGCAATCCCATCGACATTGTACCAATGTATCAAGTTCTCCCATTTAAGGATGAAGGTTAACATTCTAGGAGATTTTCATCCATATGAGCATTGTAAACATCTAGACTCTAAGTTCCAAAGTTACAACTACCATTTCAGCATGAATCTATCTAATAAGTAGGGTAGGATAAGGGGAAGGCAATACTCCTCTAATTTCCAAAGGACAACTACATTGATCTTAATACCCTTGATTCTCTCAGTCACATGCCACCTCTTAAAGTATCTAATCATTTTACCATCTCAGCTAATGGCCTAAGAGATTACTTGACTCATGATACATTTCATATCACAAAGCTTCCTCAAAACCCAAAAGCCTTTGGAAGACCTAAAGCTATGCCATGTATGCACTAGCAAAGAAAGGGCCAAGGCCACATTCATAATCCAAGACCAGTCATTTTCATACTAGCTTCTAACCTAGAACAAGACCCTCTCAAAGGAGATGAGTCATGATTTTATAATGATAATTTAGCTGATTTTTACAAGAACCCTAAGTATCCCAATCCCAATCACATCACAGAAAATCAAGATTATGAAGGAAGGGGCCTCAAGCTAAATCTACAGGGAATGTTGGAACCTATTTCTATGACCAAGTATGAAGGACCTTATGGACTTGGATTTAAACCACCTAGGGGTGACCCCATATACTTTACCTTTTTCCATCACCATCGACTAGTGATGACAATATCAACAATCAAGCAAAGTCCAATCATAGCTTATTCAATGACAGCACATACCAACCTATTTAATAATCACACCATTTTCACCCTTCACCCAATCATTCATAACAATCCCCTACCATTATATTATCCCCAACTAATAGACTGGGACTAAAAAAAGACACACATACTAATTGATGAGTTTCAAAATGATGAAGCATTCTATGATTTTCTAGGCCTTAGGGACAATGTTTTGTTGGGAGGTCATAAATCAAGATTCTCAATCAAATTGGATCCTCAAGCCTATTTTGGAGAATGATTGAACACCCTTAGCCAAAAACAAACAAATAAAACATTGAGGTCTCAAAGTGAAAACCTCTTTGAGTCACTTTTTAACTAGGGAAATAGTAAAGATAAAGGCTAGTCTAGTGGTGAAAAAATGTTTTAGGTGCCACTAGATGGGGGTGTTCAGCCTTCTTCATATATAGACTAGCAGACCATCAATGATGAACTTGTCTATAGGTCTGAATTTAGTATTGAAAAGCATCAGGGTTTTGAGCAAATCATGTAAGAAACTAACAATGATGAAGTTCACTATGGATCTGAGTTTAACCCTAAAGAGCAATAGGCTTTTGATCAAATCATTCAAGAGGATGTTATTAATGAACATCATAATGGGTCTGAATTCAATCTTGAAAGGCAGGAAGCCTTTAATCAAGTCATACAAGATTTTTTTATAATAGTTATCACATGGCCTAATCTCCCATTAAGAGATTCTGATTCATCATGTTTTGGAGAACTTGTCGAAGAACCAGTCCTAACAAAGGACTCTAATGTTTCTAATCAATTCAAATCATTACCAATTATTCTTGATGATAACTCAACTCTTCTAGTCAAAGATATAATAGAGGTTAACATCAAGTCCCCAAATGACCCAAAGTGGATCAAGTTGGGTGCATCTCTTATTGAGAAGGAGCATGAAGTCCTTACATCCCTTTTGAGGGAATTCATAGATATAGTTACATGGGCATATTCTAACATACCAGGTTTGGACCCCACCTTGGTTCTGTATGACCTTATGGTCAATCCTGATGCCAAACTAGTCAAACAAAAGCTGCATAAGATGCATCCTCTCATTATTATATTAGTGAAGAAATAGTTGGAGGAACTCTTAGAAGTAGGATGTATTAGATCAATTGACTATTCTGAATGGATTTTTAATGTAGTACCTATCAACAAGAAACTAGAGGGAATCAAAATCTGTACTGATTTCTATGACATTAACAAAGCATGCCCTAAGGATGACTTTCCACTACCTAACATTGACATGATAATCAACTCCATAATGGGTTATGAAATGCTTTCACTAATGGATGACTTCTTAGGTTACAATCAAATCAGAATAGCACTAGAAGACCAACACAAAATAGCATTCACCAATTTATGGGGAACATTCTATTATCAGATCATGTCATATAGCCTTAAGAACATAGGGGCCACTTATTAAAGAGTTATGACAGTCATATTTCATGATATTATGCATGACACTGTTGAATATTATGTTGATGACATATTAGGCAAATCCAAAAGTAGGGCTAACCATCTAATAGCATTAAGGAGGATATTTAAGAGACTATGAGAATACAAAGTCAAGCTCAACCCCAAAAAGTGTGTGTTTGGAGATACATCAGGTAAATTACTAAGCTTCAACGTGTCTTATAGTTGCATTAAAGTCAATCCAAGTAAAGTAAGAGCCATAATACAGATGCTACCACTAACCAATTTGAAGTAGCTTCATAGTTTATAGGGTAAGATCCAATCCATTCAATGCTTCATATCTCAATTATCAAATAAGTGCCATCCATTTACACACCTACTAAATAAATGTGTGATGTCTCATTAGGATAACAATTTTCAAAAGGATTTTCAACAACTAAAGGACTATCTCACAAATCCCCCAGTCCTATTGGCTCTGACATCAAGAAAACTATTCTTTTTATATCTTTCTACTATTGATAATGCTCTGAGGGCACTTCTAGTTAAACATAATGACAAGGGAAAATAGCATGCAATGTATTATCTACGCCATACATTGGTTGCATATGAGCATAACTATATGCCCATCCAAAAAGCTTGTCTCGTTATGGTCTTCATAGCTCAAAAATTGTGCCACTACATGTTGAGCAATAAGACCATGGTTATTTCCAAAGTAGATCCGCTTAAGAGTCTACTATCTAAAATAGCTTTGCAAGGTTGTATGGCCAAATGGATCATACCACTCAATGAGTTTTAGATAGAGTATGTAAACTAAAAATCAATAAAGGGGCAAGTTCTCACAAATCAGCTTGTTGAAGCACCTCTTGAAGACACAAATCCATTAATATTCCAATTTCCAGACAAATCCATCATGACCATGATTGAAACACCTGTTAAGGAGTAGACCTAAAAGCTATATTTTGATGGATCATTCACTGTACATAGATTAGGGGTAGGCCTTTTATTCATAACACCTCAAGGGGATCTAATCCCTAAGTCATTTAGAATCAACTTTCCTTATACCAATAACATGGCTGAATATGAAGCACTCATTGCAAGGCTTCAATAGGTGGTACAATGGAACATATGTCATCTAATAGTTTATGGTGATTCTTAATTAATCATCAATCAAGTTACAGACCACTTCCAAATTAAAGATGACAAGCTGGTTCCATATAAGGCAATGGTTGACACTCTAAAGCAAAAACTTACCAACATTCAATTTGAGCATATATCAAGAGCGAGCAGCAGAACAATAGATGTCATGACTACCATTGGATCATTGATTTGGCATGCAGACATAGCTAGTGAGTATCATTTTTTTGTAGAAAATCTAATAGCAGTAGCTCATGAACCTTTAACTATTGCAATAATATGTAATATTGCTGGTCCTAGCTCTAATTGGTACTCAAACCTATATGCCTATTTACATGAGCAAATCTTCCCACCAGACTTATCTTAGAAATAAACTCAAGCTTTTATTCACAATGCCTAATGTTACACCCTACTCAAACCAACCCTATACCACCATAGTTTTGATGGAACTTGCTTCATTATTTACCTTCGATAGAATCTATACTAGCATTATGGTAATTTCATGAAGGATTATGTGGATCCTACACTAGTGGGGCAATCCTATCCAAAATGCTCTTACGTACTAGTTACTATTAGTTGATAATGGACGTAGATGCATTTGTATAGGTCAAGAAATGTGACAAGTGTCAATGGCATGCTAATTTGATTCATGTACCCACCAAGACCTTAAAACCAATGTTGACACCATGGCCATTTTTTACATGGGGCCTTGACCTCATTGGGAAGATAAAGCCTACCTCTATAGATGGCCATAAACACATTCTCACTGCCACTAAATATTTCACTAAGTGGGTCAAAGCTATACCCCTCATTTACATGACTAAAGAGCAAATTTCTAAATAAATCATTAACCATCTCATATGCATCTATGGTATCCATTATAACATTATATATGATAATGGAGGATCATTTAAGAACAAGGATGTCAAAAAGCTATTTGTTGCATAGAAAATCACACAACATTTTTCAATGATGTATTACCTTCAAGGTAATGGCCAGGCCGAAGCATCAAACAAAACCATTATCAACAATCTCAAAAAGATTTTCAATGATGTCAATCATGATTGGCACCTTTAGATATTCTACACCCTTTAGGCATACTATACCAATCATCGCACACCCACAAGAGCCACTCTATACTCAATTATGGTACTGAAGCCATACTTCCCATTGAGGTTGAGTTGCCTTCATTGCACATATCTTTCAAGCATGTCCTTGATGATAACAACTATCAAGTAGCTCACTTTCAAGAGCTATATTTACTTGATGATAATCACATGGATGTTATGAACAATCTATAGGCCTATTAAAACTAACTTTAGGGTCAATACAATTGATGTGTAAAACATAGAACATTTGAACTTGGTGATCTTGTCCTAAGAGAAAACCAAAAGAATTTCATGATCAAAAAGAAGCATAAAAGAAAGTTCAAACCCAACTGGGTGGGTCTTTTCATCATCATTGTAGACTATGATGCTGGAGCATATAGGCTTACCACACCAGATGATAACAAACTTGTTGAGTTGATGAACATTATTCACCTCAAGTAGTACTATGCTTGAGTAACTTGATGTACTATCTATAAAGATCATTTCAAGTTGTACCATATTATCAATATTCTTCATTATACCATTATCAAACAATTTTTTCTCCCATCCTCTCATTTTGACATTCCAACCAGACTGTCCAACCATTCCATTGCTACTTGACTAAACAAGTTTTGAATCCTATCAACCTAGCCCCTTTGACCTTGGTTCATCCATTGGTTTCACATTTTTAGCATGCAAAATGAAATCAATTTTAGTAGTTATTTCAAGCATTTTAGATAAAGGTAGTATTTTGGAGCAGTATGACAAAAGTTTTGGTAGTTGCATCCTTCATTTCTTATTCCCTTATCAAGTTTATTTATGTGAACCTAATTATATTGCCTGCTAAGGCAAATCCATGTTCACTGGTCTTGATACTAATTATATCTCCTATTGGGGCAAATTGCTAGCATTGATCTATTATTTGTATCCTAATTATAACCACCTATGGGTAAACTAGGGGTAACATTTATTTATTGTGCCTTGACATATCACTTAGCCATTCCTATGTCGTATTATACCATCATACCAATTGTGCCTATTTTAATTGAATTGGCTACTACACTAGTCAAATTCCTCTATTTTGAGGTAAACTAATGTGAATTAAAACCATTTTGGGATTACGTCGATCATATTTGATTCACATTGAGGTCATCTTTGTCCCCCTTCAGCCACGCTCTCACTATTTTATGAGCATCATTTCAAGTTATAATACTCCCACCATTTTTTTAGCAACTTTATCCATACTCAAGCATCATTTCAAGTTATAACACTCTCACCATTTTGTGAGCAACTTCAGCCATGCTCTCACCACTTTGTAAGCATCATTTCAAGTTATAATTCTCTTGTCATTTTGTGAGCTTGGACCATTTAGTGTCTCATCATTCTTGATTGAGTTGAGATGCTTCAAAAATTACAAAAACATTTATAAAATTGTTATATAAAAAAAAAAACATAGACCACTTCTTTGCCTTAAGGATTATGGGAACCCTCACTAAGTCACAAACAAATCACTTTTTCCTTAGTTTCCCCATCCTTTTTGGCCTTTTATCCCATGCTCTCATCATTTTGTGAGCATCTTTTTAAGTTATCACACTCTCATCATTTTTAAAGCTCGAACCATTTTAGTGTCTCGTCATTCTTGATTGAGTTGAGATGCTTCAAAAATTCAAAAAACATTTGAAAATCATTTAGAAAAATCTAAAACATTGACCACTTTTTTGCATTATGGATTCCAGGAACCCTCACTAAGTCACAAACAAACCACTTGTTCTTTAGTTTCCCTATCCTTTTTGGACTTTTATCCTATGTTATCACCATTTTGTGAGTTCATCCCCATTCTTCTATCACATCCATCATGTTTTTTATCAATCATCATTTTATTCTCATTTCCTGGGAGAACTACATTTGGCCTAAAGTTTTATTGGATCATCATATCCATGAAACTATGTAAGCAGAGTCCACTTGCCTAGCACATATGGAGACAACTCAACCACCCCCTTCCTTTTCTTTTATTCCCCCATCTTGTTTGTTTGTTTAGTAATCACCTAGTTTCTAGGGGCAATGTTCATTGTGTTGTTTATACTAACATAGGGACTAACACTTGTTTTGTTTTTATTGTCTTGTTTGTTTGTTTTATTTGTTTGTTTGTGTGCCTGTTTGTTTGCTTTCAGCATCGTGGCCTTAATTTAGACTATGTATGTTCATTGGGTGATTATTTGTACATTATTCTTAAATCTATCTATATTCAAACATCTACATTATCATCATGGTTTTTATCATTGCTGTAATTATTTTCCATTAAGTATCAGATATCGGGAGTCAGTCCTTATGCATATTTTGGCCAAGCCCCCATGGTGTTTTATCATGAGGCCTACCATCAAATGCTACAACAAAAAATCAACTTTGAGAGGTCTACAACATCAATGTAGCATCATCATCTCCTCAACATCGACATCAACATTAATCCCAATCCAATCCTAATCATATCCCAAATAGAGTAATTAAGTAATGAAAGAATTTATACCTTTATTAGTTTGGATGAGCATCTACCTACTAGCAGGTTGTCCAAATTTCACCTTTATCCTCTGTATCAAGTTATCAATCTTTAGCCATTAATCATGTTTTTCATAATTATGGTATACTGCATTAGCATTGTATATCGTCCCACATGCATTATCAATGATTATATCGCCTGTTAGGGAAAATCATTGTGTTATCACCAATTTTCTTTCTTATTTGTCTATCCTAACTGGGGTAGCTTCATATTCTCAATGATTATATCATCTATTAGGGTAAATCATTGTGTTAACATACCATGTTGCCACTATCGAGGTATAATACTTATAAACACCTTTGGAAAAACCATTGTACACCATCCCACTTGCATTTCTCAATGATTTTGCCCATCTTTGGGTGAATCATTATGTTGTCACTCCATAGTATTAATTTGTTTGTTCCCCTCATTTTACTTCTTTTTTTCAAGGGACTATTTTTCAACCCACTTGCCAACTGCTCCTTCAAGGGGGCAGCTATAGTTCCATCATTACCATTGCAATCGTAAGCATAAAAAACCATTTTATTATTTGTAAAGAAGTTACTATGCTTACAGCTTGTAACATCTTCCCAAATAGGGGCAAACTATAGACATGTAAATTTGGCCACCAATGGCTTTACATTAGACTATTAGACCAATTCTTACCAATCATCGAACATTTAACCTAAGAATTTCTATTAGTCTTGAATTTGGCTTCATAACCTTGCATTAAATCAATTTGGCCTATTAAATCAATTAAACAAGGCAAATACATACATTGAATTAATCAAAATCAAACACATAACCTAATGCCTAAAAATAATTAATTAACTTTCACACCCTAATCAAAATCAATTAGCAAGTTAAATCAATTTCAAATCCTAATTGAGTTCACCCATGAGCTAATAAATCAATTAAATAAATTACTAAAAAGGAAATTCAAGAGCATCTTAGAACATCCTAGAAGCTACTCATTACCTTTGTGAGTTGACACTTTTGGAAAATATCTAAAAAAATATCCTAGGAATATGCCAAACTCAATCAAAGTTAATAGACTCAACCATGGTTATATTTAACCCATTCTAAGGGATTTGAAAGCCTATAAAAGAAATCCTAGAGCTCTTGATTTAGGGAGCTCAATCAAAGTAGAGTTATAATGCATGAATAGATTCATGAAGCTAAAAACCTAGTGTTATAATTCCAAAATTGAGCCAAAGCCATCAAGCCATCAATCAAGCCAAGCATTCAACAATGGTGTATAGAGGAGATGATGTTATCCATATGTCATTGATGAAGACTTCTTATGCATAAAATGAGCAAGCCAACCAAATCACCATTTAGAGCTATCAAGGATTTGGTAAGAGATTTGTGTTTTTTTGTTTATATTCTCATTTCCTTCCATGTTTTGTTGAATTCTCATTTAATTTATTCATTTTTCTCCCCCCATGATCAAGGCCTTAATGATGTTATATTTTTAGTGAGTTCATATTTCATTGTTTTTTAGACTAACTCTATACTAACCTCCTCCTTTGAGTTAAAATCCTAGATCACACTACTTACTCAAGAAGTTCTACTAAGATGACTAAGAGAACCTAGAATTTCACAAGACTATTCAAATGAATTCCTTCCACTTCCATAAGTGCCCCAATCACTCTTGACACATCATATGACCCGTAAAATATGGTCAATACATAACCAACATCTATCACCTTACCTAACCAAGCAAACATAATAGGGTTTATGCATGATCACTAAGGCACATTTTGTCATTAAGAACCATGCATTCATATCAACTAATATACACACTTGGCCACCTAAGTAACATCATTGAAAACAACTCAATAATCTCCCACTTTTTCATTGATGTCAAAACTTGTAAATGTTTTCAAAGCCAACAAAAATTGTGCACATACTCTTTCTCCCTTTATAAACACTTTCTCCACATTTGATACAATGACAAAGTGGGCTTACCTATGGATCTTGAGGACCTATAAATGTTTTGAAAGCTAACATCAAGAAGATATCTCATTTGAGAGATGATATAAACTCCCCTTATCACTTTTCATACCATTCCTTACCATAACTACCTCAAGCCTGCCCATTGACAACATTCTTCTTTGACCATGCATTGTTATATGAACACAAAATGAATAATATGAAGAAAATAGGAGTGATCACACCTTGATAACACTGAGAGGGACTCGCCATAATTCACCTAGGCTTAGGCACCCCCCTTGAGTACCTTCAAACCATCTCCAACCATGATGAAACTTCATGGTTGCCTTCAAAAGTTCTCTCACAAGCCACCCATAGAATGAAGATTGGACATCCAAGATATTTCTCAAACATATATGATGCATAAATTCGACTGAGAAACATATTCATGGATAACCATACTTTGTCTTTTGAATAAAATGACCAAAAATCACTCTTATTCACACTAGCCTTGCCTAGAGGCCTAGTAGCCCTACTTAAACCTTGAAGAGCCCATAAATGTTTTATGTATACATCCTGATGAATTTAAATTTAATATGTAGATTACATGCATATTTCCTCTTGTTCATTCCAATAATCATCACCCAACTCTTCCTCTACACCATAGCTCTTTCATAAACTGACTTGTCAATTAGCCCTACATTTGCACGAATCCTCAACCATAGGTCAAACTATACACTTACATATGACTATAAAGAAATTATTGAGCACCCTTTTTTCCATTTAAATATATTAATTATCCTCATTCCTCAACTCCTTTAGGAAGGTCATTAACTCAAATGGTGTAAAATTTAGGGCATCAAAAAGAAATAAGGTCAACTTACCACCTTTCAGTTAATGCCAGCTCCTAAGATTTCTCTCACACCTATAGATCACTAATAAAAACATTTAAACCATTTTTTTAGGTTTGAATCCTATGGGAACCCATAGAACCATGAAATGGTTTTTGACCTGCTAGCCCTTAAGCAAGGACTGTCATACCCAAGAGCCTTCAAAATTATTCAACTTGACCTTAAAAGACCTTCAAACCCTAAAACCACCTAGATCATACCTATATGAGGTAAACATGCCTTTATATGCCAAAAAATATCTTGAACACTCACCAATCTTCATTTGACACCTGAAACCAGTCATATTGTGCATACAGACCTTGTTTACACAGTAATCACTATGCCAAAACCCCTTAGAATGATCATGGGAACTTTTGACATCTCCTCAACACCTTTTTCACATGGAAACATAAAATTAACCTTGATTTTACCCTTGTTTAGCTTCATAGACCTCAAAATCATCAAATTTGCATGATGAACACAATTAGGCAGTTAACACTAAGCAACATGGTAAAATTGAACAAATAGTCATGAATGAATCTTTTAACCAATTGACCACATCTAAAATCATGTAATACACTTGTACAAGTCCTCTTCACACTCTATGTCAACCTTTCCTTTAGTATTCATGATTTGACCTTCTAAACCAAGCATCAAAATTTAACTAAAACTTACTTTTAGGACCAATGTCCTTGAATAGAACTCTTAAAGCTTTTCATTAAAAAACCTATAAAACAAGCTCATGAACTTGTTGCTCCCCCTTAACCAATGAATTTATAATGATTTACACAAGGCTTGGTAACATAATATCATCTATTCTATACCAAAATGGCATTGATCTTAACGACCAATCAATAACTCTACATATCAACTATTTTATACATCACATAGAGCACACACACTTGCTTCTACACATGAAAGATATCTCTTAAGAAGCATGGGTAGAGACACCCATATGTCATAGAGAAACTAAAGGTCCCAAAACTCATGGGACTTCCACATCTCTATGCTCGCACTTGACTTGTAGTCCTACTTCATCATCAAATTGACTTTGATTAGGTTCTTAACGTCATTCTTTCCTTTTGACTCAAAATCTTGCTTGATCTTCTTATCCCCTTGGGCAAATAAGGCTTGCTCTTTGATACTTGAACTTTTACCTTATTCTATCATGACAAATAATCCATTTTGAAACTAGTTTTCATTTACCTCCTTGGGTTTCCATTTATTATGGATTATTTTCTTCATGTTAGGATTGGCATTCTTTGAGGTGGAGTTCTAACCATTCCTACAAAACCTTTATCTGTGACCTATCTCTCTTGACACTTTAAAAAAGTGAAGTTTTTTTTATTTTACATACCTTGTGTATGAGCCATATGATGACTCTTTGAAGTTTCATTATCCCATTCATACATCTAATCATTTGGTCTCTTGATGAAGGCATTGCAAAACCTTATAATATGACTAATACCTTAACACATATAACACAAGATGTCATGTTTTCTTGTGGACCTATAATATGATGATATGTTCTTCATGCTTGTCATTATATTTCTCATAATTCCATGCAAATCTCTTACAAGGAGGTTTTCTTCTGTAATCAATGATCCTATGACCAAAGTCATGACAAGAGTAACAATAGCCATTGAAGGAGTTATCATACCTTATTACATTAGGTTTCTTGACTTGATTTGAACTTCTGTATCTTTTAAAGTTATACTTCTTATTAAAATTGGCATCCTTCGTATCTTTATTAGGACTCTCCTTAACATGATTAGTTTTTTTATCTGTCAACATTATCTTCTCTATCTTCTTATCCTTTTGAACATCTTCATGGAATCCTAGGCCTAACTTGTCATTTGAGACCTTTCAACTACTTAATAGGTCATTAAGATCAACTATACTTTTCTCAAATTTTTGATATGTTTCAAGCTTACTCATAGCTTGATCTAGTTTCACTTGTAAAGACTCCATCTCTGATTTGTATGTGACACATTCTTCATCCTTACTCTTTATCTCTTCAGTAAGGGTACAAACCTGAGTTTCAAGATGTTTAGTGATCTCATCATGCTCTTTGACTTCATTGCTCAATCTTTCTTCAAAGAAACCAATTTTCTTCTCATAATACTTGATCAAGGATGCTTGGTTTTTGTTTTTTCCTTGTAGTAGCTTCATCTCTTCCAAGGTATTCAAATATTTATCTTCAAGAGTGACTTGCTCATCTTATTCTTCTAAGCTATCTCCACCAAAGAGATCTCTGCCTAAATAACATTCACCTTCATCATCCATAAAATCCATGAACAGTGTCTCTTTGTCCTCATCATGAGATAAATCATCATTGTCTAATGTGTTTCCTTCTTCTTCAGTAGATGAGTTATAATCTTCTTCACGGTAAGGGATCTTACTACCTTTGTATGACTCTTTCTTGCCATTTCTCCTATTGAATAAATTTTTGTACTTTATAAGATCCTTAGATTTCTTGTGCTCATCCTCATGAGATTCCTTATGATCTTCCTTGTATAGACTTGCCTCTATCTAGTAAATATGAGAAACATTTAAAAGGAAGCTTCCATTCATATTTACTTGATCCCACATTCAATTTTCTCACAATCATGGCTTCAAGTTTATCTTTACTAAGATTAAAGTCTTCAAGACTTAGATTTCTCTTCTTACCTTTTGTCTCCTTGATCACTTTTAAGGTTGCTTCCTTATTTTGTGGTTTGTCCTCATTAACTCCCATCTCATAGGCAGTAAGCATGCCATGTAGTTCATCCATCTTCATATTAGTGAGATCATGACTCTCTTCTACAGTAGAAATATTTGAATCAAACTTGAGGGTGAGAGACCTTAATACTTTCTATACTACAATATCTTCTTCAATCTCCTCTCCAAGACCTTTAATCATGTTCACCACTTCATCAAACCTTAGAAGATAGGATGCCACAATATCTTCTTCCTTCATTTTGAGGCCCTCAAATTATCTTCATTAGCTCTATAATTTAACCAACTTAAACTTTGAATCCCCTTTATAGATGATCTACAATTTGTCCAAAATATTCTTGGTAGACTTGCAATGGATTACCTTGGTTAAATCAGCCTTGGATAGGCCACAAATGATAACATTCATAGCTTTAGAATTGTTATCACTCAAATTCTTGTCAATTACACTAGTTAGAGGAGTAGGGGGTGTAGAATACCCATCCATAATAGATTTCCAAATATCAAAACCTAGATACATGATGTAGGTCTTCATATTTACACTCTAAAAATCATAGTTGGACCATTGAACATGGGTGTTTGCTTAGTAGATAAACCACCTTGCATTTGATGACTACCCATTATACCTTTAATCACCTTCAAGTGGTTAAAATTGCAAAGAAGGTGTGGCTTTGATAATAATTATTAGAGGTAGAATCACTGAAGGGGGTGTGATTCAGTTATGCAAGCAATTCAATTCTAATTCTAAAACTTCAAACTCTCAACCACTCAACATAATCATTCATGAAACATATAAACTAGTTATTACAATAAACAAAGGAAAGCATGTAAGTTCAACACTCATAACACATGGATTATGTGGGAAAACCTCATGGGGGATAAAACCTACTCTCAAGTCTAACAAAAATTAGACTACAATCCTATAATGTATTCACAAACAAGAGACTTTAGTGAATCACCCACTTCACAAGGAGCACCAACCCCTAAGCATGAACAAGCACCCACGTATCCTAGATGTTGAGCACCCATACAACACCTTTGATATTAACACCTCCAGAGCTTTGATTTCCTTTCAATTTGATGGACAAATATTGAATATCAATTCTCTTCAACCCTTGACACTCTCTCAAACATTCACACACAAGCAATGCATCCAAAACAACCTTTTGGATCACTCTACACCTCTTCACTCATTCTCAATCTTTAACCCTAAAAGAACACTATTATAACATCAAAAATATGACATATCTATCATGCACATATTCCTCAACCTAATCTAATCTTTAATATATCCACCAAGCACACTCATATTTCACTATACTTCTCATATCTACTCTTTAGAAACCTTCATCTTTATTTATATCCCTTATAGAGCCTTCATGATTAGCACCTTCTTGGTCAGCCATAAGACTTACCTTAACCCTTAATGTTTCTATCACACTTATACTAAGATCAATTTCATCTACATAGGTCATCCATATCTTTGATAGATCACCCTTAAGCACCAACACCTTTTAGTTTAGGCCTAAGAAGCCCTTAAAGCTCCATGGAGACCTATTCACCCTTCTAATACCATGTGTCGATCAAAACTAGGAACACAAGACTACTTCAAATCACATATTTCCATGCCATATGACCCATAATCCATCTTTAAATGATAACATTCATCATTACACACATCTGCATATGCAAAACCTATCAATCATTTGCCTTGTACATGAAAACACCATGAATGAACCAAAAATAAACTTGTAAGCTTCCAAAATCCAAACAAATGATCCTCAAGGAGTATACAACACTCTCCAATAGATAATTCACCTTGAAAAATCTAAACACCATCAAGAAAAACTCAAACATCCTTCTTGGGTCACTTGTAAAAGAAATTCAAACCCTTAGTCAACTTTGCACCATAATAAATGCAATTGTAAAACCTTCAAATCATTTTTTTTGGATTGCCCTTGAAGTTATCTACCACTTTGATTTTTATACCAATATAAAATTCATTCATCATAAAAAGCTATAGGCAAAAAAATGAGGACTATTTTTCCTTTGTAAATTCAAATATTTGAATTCCAACTGTCACTTTTTAATGCAAATTTGACTATGGAAACTAGTGAAATATGCCTGGGAGACCAAATTTGTACTACCGTAACTTTTTATAGACATCATGTCAAGACCTTAAATTTAAAACACATGACCTAGGCACAAATATCAATAAACCCATGTAACCACTTTATTCTGACACCTTCACACATGTGAATGTTGATGTCATCAATCTACTTACTCAAGAAGTTCTACCAAGATGATTAGGAGAACCTAGACTTTCACAAGACTATTCCAATGAATTCCTTTCACTTACATAAGTGCCCCAATAACTCTTTACCCCTCAAACATGGTCAACACATCACCAACATCCATCACCTTTCCTAACCAATCAAACATAATAAGGTCCATGCATGATCACTAAGGCACACTTTGTCATTGAGAACCATGCATTCATATCAACTAATGAACATGGTTGGCCACCTAAGGAACATCATTGACAACACCTCAACAATATCAAGTTAATACTACATCAAATTATAATAATGATGAGAGTGTCAATCCTAACAACCTATCATAAACTAAAAAAATATCATAGAAGATAAATTCAAACATGAGGATAACGAAACACTTTAGAAAAATTAAAAAAACTAAGTTGACCGAGAATAATTTAATTATATTATAATATTTCAAGATCACATTCATGCAAATATTGAAGATCTAGAAAAGATCCTAAATACTATATTAGAAACTCAAAAAGTAAAAGGTGTTAGTGAATAACCATTTCTCTCTATTGATACAAATATTGGGGCCATTGGATATTCTTATAATACATCCCTTCCCATTTCCATCCCCTTGAGCACAGCATTGCCTAGTACATCTAGTGGGGAAATACAATATGTTTTCAAACCATTTTTATAAGAAATTCAAAAAAATATTGCTACATAATCCGTGGGAATAAATAATACTTCAACCCAATTACCAATTTTAATGCCTACATAAACACAAGTGGTGTTTTCATCCCTGTTGGTGGATTCTCAAGTCTCAAATCTTAATCCCAATGGGTCTACTTTGAAAATTCTTCTACAAGTTATAAAATATTTGGAATCTAAGGTTACCAACATTTAACAAAATTCCTTAAAATCAACTCATGATATTTATTTAAAAGATGTATTACATAATCTTCTAGCACCTAAGATATATTTTCACCCTTTTCCAACTAGTTATTTTCACCCAAGTTCACATTTTATGATGGCAAGGGTTATCTTGAATAAAATATCTAATATTTTTATATAACAAGTGTTGGAGCGCTGCTGCCAGAATGGTATTTCCTTAAATCCTAAAAAGTCTATTTTTGGAGTAACAAAAGGGAAACTCCTTGGACACATTGTGTCCAAAGAAGGCATAAAGATTGACTCAAACAGAGTCAAGTCTATTCAAGAACTTAATTTACTTATAAGTAAGAATGTTGTTCATTCTTTCTTCGAAAAGGTAAATTTTTTATGGAGATTCATCCCCGAATTTGCTGAGAAAATGAGACACATTATGAACATGATGAAAGGGAAGACCATCTTCAACTGGACTAAAGAAGGCAAATCAGTATTTCAAGATATCAAGACTACCATTGCTTACGCCCCTACCTTGGTTTTCCTAGATTACAACAAAGAGTTCAGCATATACAGCTATGTGTTTGAACACACTCTTTCAGTAATTCTTGTTTAACAGGACAAGAAAGGTATGAAATGTCCTATCTCTTTCATGAGTTGCTCTCTCAAAACCCATAAGATGAAGTATTCAAATATAGAGAAGCAATCTTATGTATTGGTGAAAGCAGTCAAACATTTATGCTTCTATATTCTAAATTCACACACCACTGCCTTAGTTCTTAACACTACAGTCAAGTCTATATGAACTCAGCAGGAGTTTGGCATGAAAAGAGGTAATTGGATTGAAAAGATCCAAGAGTTTGATCTAGACATCAAGCTGATAAAGCTGGTCAGGGGTAAAGGCCTATGCCAATTAATTGCTGACAATAATCCAGAAGACACGCAGCATAAAGAAACTGAAGTGGAAGAGAATCCAACAGTCCTTTTTGTCTCCACTACCAATGAGTGGTATTTAGGTATCATTCATTTCCTTACTTATGGTGAATGTCCTACTCATTTTCCGTACAAATAAAAGAGGACAATCAAGTTGAAAGCTGCCAATTTTGTCCTTTGGGACAATGGCTTGTACAAGAGAAGCATAGATGGAGTATTCCTTCGCTATGTAGACAAAGAGCAACAAAGCCAGCTTTTGAAATCTTTCCACAATCTGGCCTGTGGAGGACATTTTTCTGCTCCTATGACTACTCACAAGATTTTGTGAGCCAGGTATTACTGGCCAACTCTTTTCCAAGATGCACATAACTGGGTGAGAAAATGTGAACTTTGTCAGCAATTTGTTGGAAGACCCAAGTTAGCTGTTATGCCTCTCAAGCCAGTGATCATAGAAGAACCTTTCCAGCAATGGGGGATTGATTTTATTAGGACAATAAACCCATTTTCAAGTGCTGGACATGATTATGTCCTTACAGCAACTGACTATTTTACCAAGTGGGTAGAAGCAATCCCAACTAAGCATGTTACTTCAGAAGTTGTATGCAACTTCCTCAAAGATAATATCATTTCTAGGTTTGGAGTTTCAATCAAAATTGTTATTGATAATATAGCTTGTTTCACCTCTCAAGAGATTACACAATTATGTTTCCATTATGGAATTATACTCTCTCACTCTTCTAATTATTTTCCATAAGGGAATGGACAAGTTGAATCTAGCAATAAGAATCTCGTAACTATCATCAAGAAGCTAGCAGATGACAATTAAAGGACATGGCACAAAGCATTGGTTGATGCTCTATGGGCAGACAGAATCACACCAAAGAGGGCAATTGGTATGTCTCCTTTTCAACTTCTTTATGGTATCAATGCTGAGATACCAATCACCTTAGAATTGCTAGCCTTGAAATTGGCAAAGGCAATTGAAGATTAGACATATGAAAGTTCTCTTGATAAAAAAATCATGTTCCTAACTGAGCTGGAGGAATAGAGAACCATGGTGGTGGAAAAAATTGCTACTCATCAAAGTCTGGTAAAAAAACTCTTTGACCAAAAGGCCAAAAATAGTGATTTCCAGATTGGGGATCAAGTCTTGCTGTGGGACAAAAGGAGAGAACCAAAGGGGATGCATGGAAAGTTTGACTCCCTTTAGAGAGGCCCATTTATAATTCATCATCACATTGGTGAAAATAACTTTCTACTAAAATATCAAGATGGCACACTCTTTTCTTTGCCTCACAATGGGCAGCATCTGAAACACTTCAACTCTTGAAGTATCAAATCATTACATCTGTATATATGTATATTTGTATAGTTTTTAATTCTACTTTATTTTGTTTGTTTCCATTTTTTATGCCTTTCATTTCTGGATAGCATGACTCCATAACCCAATGGTACACATTAAGACACTGGAGATCTTGGATTTTACTCCTTTCAATTCTCTTTGCAATTGACAAAAGTTCCCCAATTGGAGCCAGTTGCCCCAAAAATATCACTTATTATTGGGACAAAATTTGAACTATTTTGGTCTTACAGACCAAAATTGTCTCTTCTCTTTCCAAAATTTGTCTTGGACATTCAAATTCCTCATTTTTCAAGCTTCTCAAAAATCTACGAACTCTACAGGCTTAAATCTATAGACTCTATAGGCTTAAATCTATGGACTTTGCAGGCTTGAATCTACGAACTCAGCAGGAAGAGAAAACCTACAAACTCTACAAGCCAAGTTGAATGGGCTTTACAAGTTGATTTCTATAGACTTGATTTCTACAGACTCTGTAGGTAGGTTCATTTCTATAGGTTCAAAGACTTTTGTAGGTGGGTTCAACCAAAAGAATTAGTTTATAACACTTGGTCATTTTCAAGATTGTTTTAGTGCCTTGGTTCAAACAAAATGTCTATCGGCAAGCATTTAAGCAAAAGAGGCTTGAAACATTGAATCTTTGAATCATTGAACCACTTTGGTTCAAAGGTTTAATGAGTTCAATGTTCAATTGGTTCAATGCTTTTAGTTCAATCGGTTCGTCCACTTTGTTTCAACATTTTGGTTCATCCTTTGGTTCAATCAAATGGTTTGTCAATCAGTTCAAGGCTTTGTTTGAACCGTTGAACCAAAGCTTGGTTCAACGGTTGGTTCAACATCTTTTGGTTCAAAGGCAAGTTCAAACACATCATTCAAAGGCTTCATTTGAACTGTTGAATCAAAACTTGGTTCAACGATTAGTTCAAACAAATGGTTCAACGACTTAGTTCATCTGCTTGGTTCAAAGGCTTGGTTCATTCAATTGAACCATCGGCTTGAACCATTTTGGTTCAAAGCTTGGTTCATCAACTTGGTTCAAGATTTGGTTTAACCAAGCGGTTCATTATCATGGTTCAATGAAGTGGTTCAACAGAGCGGTTCACTCAGATGGTTCAAAGGAGCAGTTCAAATGCAACAGTTCAAAGAGCCTCCCGAAGGACAAAGTGCCCTTATGGAGGGCACTTGGATGACAAAAGTACCCTTCGAAAGGGTCATTTTCAAAGAAGCCTCAAAAGGTAAATCTTTTGGATTTCTATTTAAGGCTTTTGAAAAAGAATTTTGTTTGAAGGAATTCCTTCAGACAGCAAGCCCGAAAGAATTCAGAGAAGCTACAGGTAGAAAGCCTAAAGAAATAACCAAGGCAAAAGTGATAGGAACATTTTCTGCAGACTTTTTGTTCACGGGAAATTTTTGTAGACTTTTTGTCTATGGGAATTCATCTAGGGAAAATGCCTGTAGGAAACCCACGAAAGGCTGTCGAAGGACCCCGAAGGGCAGGTGCCCTTGTGGGGGACTCCCAGCTGTCGAATAGGACACTTCCCCGAAGCTGAAGGGTCACCTTCCCTTCAGGAAGATGTAAAACAAGAAGCCCGAAGGCCATTCAAAGACCGCCTAAAGGGCAGATTCTTTCCAAGAAAGTGCCAAATAGAAAAGTTGAAGAAGGACCAAGGGGTGATGCACCCGAAGATGTCAAATTTAACACAACAAACTAGTTGTTGAAAACATAGTGACGGACATGCGAACATCGATTTTAAAGCTCATAAAATAGTTGTTGATCCTTTGAATCTATAGACCTGAATGCATTCACAGACTTCAAGGCCAAGACTAGTAGAAAGTAAGGAAGGAACAAAATAGCAAATTGAATCCAGGACCCAATTCAATTAACCAGAAAATGAGGAATGATGAAGGTAGGATCAGATCACCAGGTGGACATTGAAAGTTACAAACTTTCAATAACGTGACTTGTTTCTTTGCATTGATAAAATCAAATGGGTAAACACCCCTAAGTTTCAGCCTATCTTCTTAATAGATTCCAATGCAACATGATGTGTTACTATTCTCAAGTCCTTCTTAAAGAGGCTATATAAGGGACTCTCTTCTATTGTAAATGTATCTCTTTTTGACAATCAGAATGAAACTCTGCCCAAATTGAAAGACACTTCTGAGACTTTGAGTTCAATTTGTTTATCATATTTTGTTATTGGAATAAGAAAGCAAGTGGTTTTGCAGACTTTGTGCTGTAATATCTTTGTTGTTGAGGAAACTGTTCTTATATCTTTTTCCTTAATATATCTTCTGTTCCTTTAATTTAGCAAGTAGAATTAGTGACAGTAGTCAAGAAGGTGTCCTAAAGAGTCAACTATGGAGAGACTTTGTGCCCCCATAATTACCTTTATTGTGTTTTCTTTTCATTTTTGTGTAAAGGACCTTGGGGTGACTTTGTGCCCTCATTGTCCTTCGTATCTTACTCTTGAGCAAATTTAGGCGTAGACTTTGTGCTACATCTTGATTTGTTGGTTATTACATCTTTTGTTAAATTTTGTTGTTACTGCCTGGAGTATTCTTGTGGCTTGCTGAATAGTACTTCTAAAAAAAGAAGAGTGCTTTCTATCATTTTCTTTGAGATTCTCCCTTGATCTGCACACATCATCTCTAAAAAAAGAGAGATGGATGGTTTGTCCTACCTTTGAGTATTATTTTCTATATATATATATATATATATATATATATATATATATATATATATATATATATATATATATATATATATATATATATATGTATATGTATGTATGTATATATATAGCCTATCTATACGGAACCTCCCCTTGATGAGAGGAGAGATTAGTCCCCTTTTGATGTGGTAAACCTACACATTTGGATGACTAATTTTCTTACTTTGGCTGATCAGACCTATTTTGTTTATCAGTACGCTGATAGACAAAATATTCAACCAACAAGGTTGATTATAGGTGAGGTGTTTTGAGTTTGGGTTTACTCCACTAAAAGGGTATGTGGAAAAGGTAAGTTGGGTTGGGTTGAGGTTTGCTCCACTAAAATAAGAAGTAAAAAAGGTAAGGTATCTTTGATTGGTTCCACAAAAAGGGTAGGTGGAATAGGTATGGTTATTGGGGGTGATCCCACTTTTTGAGGGAGTGGAAGAGGTAGGTTGATTTGAGGTTGATCCACTAAAAGGAGGAGTGGAAGAGGTAGGTTGATTTGAGGTTGATCCACTAAAAGGGGGAGTGGAAGAGGTAGGTTGATTTGAGGTTGATCCACTACAAAGGGAAGTGGAAGAGGTAGGTTGGTTTAAGGTTTATCCACTAAAAATTAAAGTGGAAGAGGTGGGTTGGTTGGAGGTCGATCCACTAAAGGGGAAATGGAAGAGGTAGGTTGATTTCCTTAATTGTGGTTTTGAAAGAAATCTGAGAAGGTTCCACTTGGTCAACAAGTGGATTGGTTAAGGTTGGTTCTTCCTTAGTGATGATTTTAAAATGGAGTTGAAAAGGTTGCACTTGGTCAACAAGTGGATTAGTTGGGGTTTTGATCATGGTTTCCTTAGTTATAGGTTCACTAAGGACCAAATCTAATGAAGGGACCTCATTGTGTTGAGGGTTTTGTTTATGGGTTTGCACAATAATGGGTGCATGAAGAGGTTCAATGGTTGATTTCTTGAAGACATTCAAGGTTAGGTTAAGGGGAACATAGAGAATATACTTTGGAACCTCCTTTTAATTGATAAGGTTTTAGACAAACATCATAAAAAACCCACATCTATCTATCACATGTCCATTTGTGTGATGGTAAGCACAAAACTCATTATCTATAAACCAAATTGGTTTTAGAAGAGAAATATTTATGAGTTTAATTTGAGGAATTCTAATGACATAAGCCTCCAAGATTTTGTCAAGGATTGAGGCTTATGATTCCCCTAATGGGGTACGCTATCTAGGAAGAGGGTGCACCAATGGCTCTTGAGGTTGTGATCAAGTTGGTTGGTTTGATAAAGTTCGTTGGTTTGACATGGTTGATGAATTTAATAGGTTGGGTGGGTTTGATAAAATTTATGGGTTTGAAATGTTTGGTTGGTAGTTATTGGTTTGATTTGGGGATGTTGATAAGGTTTTTAAGATGGGGTGATAGTTGTTGGTTTGATTTGATGAGGTTGGTTAGTTTGGTAAGGTTGATAAGGTTGAAAATATAGGTTGGTTTGATAGATTGGGTATAGTTGATAAGGTTGAGAAGGTAGGTTGGTTTGATAGGTTGGGTATGGTTGATAAGGTTGATAAGGTAGGTTGGTTTGATAGGTTGGGTAAGGTTGATAAAACAGGTTGATAGTTATGGGTTGGATTTGATGAGTTTGGTCAAGTAAGTTGGTTTAAAAAGTTTGGTTGATGGTTGAGGGGATAGACCAAGTCTTAGTTTTGAGATAAAGAGGGTTTCCACAAAGAGGGTTTAGATAATTGATATGATGGTTGGGGTAGATAATCCAAAAGTTTGATAAGGTTGAGGTGGTTGATATGATGGTTGAGATAGGTAACCCAAAGATTGGTGAGGTTGAGATAGTTGAGGTTGAGATGGGTTATGACAATGGTCAAATAGGTATTGAAAGGTTGTTGGTTAGTTATGATGATGATCAAATGGTTTTTGAGAGGTTGTTGGTTGATAGTAGTCAAGATTTGATTGATTGTAATTAAGGTTGGGTTAGTTGTAGGTGAGTTTAGGTTGATTGTAGGTGAGGTTGGGTTGATTATAGGTAAGGTTGTGTTGACCATAGGTAAGGTTGGGTTGGTTGTGGGTAAAGTTGTTTTGATCATAGGTAAGGTTGGGTTGACCATAGGTGAGGTTGGGTTAGTTGTGGGTAAGGTTATTTTGATCATAAGTAAGGTTCGGTTGATCATAGGTGAGGTTGGGTTGGTTGTGGGTAAGGTTGGTTTGATCATAGGTAAGGTTGGGTTGATCATTGGTGAAGTTGGGTTGATTGTAGGTGAGGTTGGGAGCACAAGTGGCTCTTGATGTAAGGTAATTCTCTAAGGTAAGATGGTTATCTTTTAAGAGTCTAACAAAGTTAGGATCTCCTAGATAAATTATAAGAGGGCTCTCCATTAAATAAGGCAATAGAGATGAGGTGGATGAAGGCAAAATGTTAGAAGGTTTCTAAGTGGAGTTAGATTCCTCACAACTCAAATAAAGAGAAGACAAGAAAAAGTCAAATAAGATAAAACACACACTAAAGCACATTAAATACTAAGGTTCTTTTTGTCTCTCTTATGGCTTATGCCTTAATATTTAAGAATTATGTGACTCAACTTGGTTTGTAGAGCAAGTACTAGATAATAAGTCTATGGTTGGTTTTAGGGAGTTTAGGCTATCAAAGAGGTTTATATTAGAAATCATTACATGGCTTGATATTAGGGCCTACCCCCTCACTTCACACACCATATCGATAAGGGTGTCTTGTGCTTAGCCAAGATATACTAATTGTCAAAGATTATGCTCAACCAAAGAGTTGAGTTTTAATTTTTCTCCTTGGTAATTACATCCAAGTGGGATAGCCAATGGGTGAAGGTTACCACTAGGAGATGAAACCCTAGTCAAGCCATATGTCAAGTGTTATGATGTTTGATTTGGTGTATGCAGTTTGGTCTATGTGTGTAAAGAAGTAAGGCTACAGTTGATTTACTTGATTAATTAAGCTATATAAGCTAATTATGCAAGTAAATAATATATGAAAGGTTAATTTTAATCCCAAAAAAAAATGACTTCATTTAAATAAGCATAAAACAAGAAGAAAAAGCACCTAGATGAAATTAGGTCCCATCGGGCATGCCAGAATGTTTCAGTAAAATTTCAATTTATTTTATTTTTAAAAAGTGAGAAGAAACTCCAAGAGGGTATGGTAGAAAAACTTGATATGTTGTGCACATGTTGATCCAGATGATTGTGGAGACTCCTTTTTGTCTAGGGAGGAATGACCTATAGATAATAAAACACTAAAGAAATGGTTGATTAGTTGGGTAGTACGGTAGATTTCCTAGCGTGAGCTAGATCTAAGAAGCACAAGCTTCTTAAGGGGCTGTCAATCCACACTTTTAAACAATTAAGTTCTAAAAATGAAAGATAAATTATTTGCATAAATAATAGAAGATATTAAGATGAAATAAATAAGTGATTAATGGGAGATAGATGAATTTGACTAATTTTAGTAATAAATGATTAAATATCAATTTAGAATGAATCAAATGTGATTCATAAAATAGAGTGATCCTCTATGATAAAATAAGAACTCAAAAAGTGGAATTTAGTTAGTGTCTAATTGGTCAAATTAGTGTGTTTTTGAAAATTGATAGACAGTGACCATCGATGGTTAAGGTCAAACCATTGGCAGTTAGGTGACCATCGGTGGTTAGTGACCATCGATGGTTAGGGTCAAACTGTCGATGGTTACTATGGGATCTTGATTAAGAAGAGAAGTTTGGTTGGGAAGGTTGTAGGAAAGTTTTGGAAGGTGAATTTAGATTGGATGTTGGTTGCGAGATAGAGGGTAATGTTTAGAGGTGTTTGGTTCAGGTAGATGGTGTTCAGATGATTGAAAGAGGTTATGGGTGGTTTTGGGGAAGAGAAAAAGTGTCTAGATTTTTAGAGCTCCAAAATAGGGAAGTGGGATGGAAGAGAAAGTGATACAAGGAATGTAACAAAAAAACTAATTATTGAATCATGATAATAAATAGATACGTAGCTTTATTGTTGTTAGTCTTAAGAATGTTGAGGTTGGCTGAAAAGCTTGTTGTAGATTCTAAAGCAATTTTGGTTGAGTGATAGTACCTTGGCTATTACTTGATGAGTTGCAGCGACACTTTTGATCTTTGTCTTGGTCGCTAGTTTGCTAGAAGCTTTCTCAAATTCACCAAAAGTAATAAGATTCATTGCATAAAAAGCTTTGATCTCTTATGCCAAGAAGTTTTCCTACCTTTCACCTCTTCTTCTTCTTGTAATATAGAGGGAAGGGAGTGGTGAAACAATAAGTCTAACAAGTTGTCAAATTTTATCCTAACATGCATTAATTATGCAAATG
Organism: Torreya grandis; assembly: GCA_037957365.1. Taxonomy (NCBI): domain Eukaryota; kingdom Viridiplantae; phylum Streptophyta; class Pinopsida; order Cupressales; family Taxaceae; genus Torreya; species Torreya grandis. The sequence continues at coordinate 706,274 of JARHVA010001744.1, read as the reverse complement.
GTGGATCAAACAACTATTAATAAAAAAGCAAGCTGGAGTTTGAGTTGAAGTCAACCCCTGAGGTAGTTAAGGGCAAACCATCAGTGGTCGAGGTTAACCGTTGGTGGTTAGGGTTTGATTATTGACGGTTAGGGACATGGTCAAAATTAGCTAAATTTAGCTATTTTTACTAATGATTGATGGGGTAAATGATTAGTAAATGGTCCTGGTCCCAATGGGACTAAGGGGTGATCTAAGGGTTAATGTGACATCTAGAATCGTAGTGTATGGTTTTTTAGTGTCTACACTAGGAGGTACAAAAGTATGTTACATAGGGATAACCATACAAATTTGAGTAGTAACTTGTATTGCCCCCAAACAAAGTGTAGGTATCACTTTTGGAATAATAGTAGTTGGATTAATTTTTTGAACACCTATTATAACATATATGCCTCTAAAATTTGGATTAATATGATTTAAAAAAATTAACACGTGGTTCCTCATATGTGGTCTCCTTAGCAAGCTTTTTCTTTTCTTTTATAGTTACATGAAAAAATGCACCAATCGTACATGGATTCATTTCAAGATATTTTATAAATTTGAATTTATGTGAATTCATTCCAAGATATTATGTAACATCGTGTTTATATATATCATAAAAATTATCATGAAAATAGCTATATTTGTTTCCTCTATTCACATTAATAGTATATTCCATTGTAATTATGTTAGGTTTTTGTTTATATGAATATGGTGAAATTAGAAATCAAATATGAAAGTCAAACCCTATATAGAGGATAAATTTAAAACCTTAATAAACTATGAAACCCTGAGATGGAAGAGACCTAGAGTTTTTCTTGCTCAAATCAATGATCAGGTTCACCAAAATGTTTTACTTATTTTGGATTAATGTGATCTAAATAATGTAAAAGTGGGGATAATTTATATTTGTAAAATATAACAATAATACCCTAATATAAATTAATAAATGTATAAAAATGATATTGTAGTTAGAACATTTGAACTTGAAAAAGTAAAAGAGGGGAGATGTACTTGGCTTTGTATTATGTTGGTTATAATAGTCATCACGAATCCTAAAAAACATTTTTTAAATGCTTCATCACTACTTAGATCAATAAACTATAGCTCAAACCTTGCATGGATACTACAAGTGAAACTAGGACCCTTGTAGTGATCGATATTGCCCTAGCTCTATTTTTAGTGTCATTATAGATTGTGCATGCCTACAACCCTTATAATATCTACACCTTAGCATGTTTTATTCCACCTTATTTTTAAACCCCAATATCACTTTAAAACACAAGATGAACCCTGAAATATGGGTTAATATATTAGGTTGGGCAACCTTAACCACACCCTGCTAAGTGATAGATTGTTTCTTGCATTTTAGAACTTCGAAGAGGGATCAAACTACACATAGTTCTCCCTTTTAGGTGTGTTTTCACAACATCTTGATTAATCTAAAATTCAATGCAATGTTTGGATTTTGACAGTCAACACCATGCTACTTTGACCTCTATGTATATTCATACTTGGCTCTATGGTTTCTCCTTTGAGGGGTTTTATGATGTGTACTCCTTTGTGATAATGTCACAAGAGAATGCAAATTGATTTCTTAATGTGATTTATAATTAATGAACCTCCAAGATTCATTTGTATTTATAGATGACTCTTTGATATTTCCTATTATGACTGACACATAAGACACATCTAGGCTGACCTAATGAAGACTTCCCAATTGGAAAAATAATCGTTGAGTGTTTCTAGACACTTCTATTAGAAGGTTAACACCTTTATCAATCTATAATGCTATGGAATAGTTGGCTTCTAAAACTTGACAACATGCAACTTTAACTATGTATATTTAGAATTGGCTCTAGGGCTACTCCTTTGAGGGGTTTTCATATGTGTATGCTTTTGTGATAATGTATCAAGAGAGTGCTAATTGATCTATCAACGTAATTGCCAAATAATTACCCCCTAATATTAATTTATATTTATAATTGACTATGATATTTCCCACTATGATCGACGCATGAAATGTTTATAGGCCAATCTAATGGAGACTTGAAAAATAGTCATTTAGTGTTCTTAGACACTATCAATAAAAGGCACACTTAGAATATTTGAACTTGACAAAACAAAAGAGGGTAGACGTAATCAACTTATTTATGCATTTAGTTGTTCATAATAGTGGTCATTGATCCTAAAAATATTTTATAAATGATTCATCACTACTTAGATTTGCAAACTATAACTCAAACCCTGAATGGATGTGTAATCACCTAAAAGTGGTATTTGAGTGCTAAGAGTGATACTTGAGACCACCTATTCCTAGCTTAGCTCTAGACCTATCCTAGATCCTTTTATCACACTTTTCTAGCCTTTGTGTGGACCATGGGCATCCCTAGCTAGCTAAAATATAATCTTAGACCTTCTTTCCTAGCTCCTGACCCTTCATGCCCAACAACTTGCCAGATGGACATTAGATCCACATTAAGGACACTAGAGGCACATGGCTCTAGTGTCCCCAATATGGCACTAATGTCCCTTGTCTTAACTCTCTAGAATGGATATATTTTCAAAAGTTAAACCCTCTTAAGGTCAGCCTAAGCATATTTTATTATCCACACAAGCTACAAAACACTATAAATACATGACTTTTAGACCTCTACCCACTAGATGGAAAATAGATGCAAAAGACCTATTCAAACATGAAACAAGTTGAGTAAAATCAAGTTTATTAATCCCTATTCTACCCTACTTCTACATACTACCATCTATAGTTTCCCTAAGCTTAGATTTTCCAGATTTCTAATCTCAAACACACTCAAGGCATTCAATACCACTATCATTCTAACATCAATTGCACTTGCACCAACACTTAAGTGGGGAGAACTACATCGGGTTTGATCCCTCTTGAAGTATTGGTATGTAGGAAAATCTCTTCACAATGGGGTGCTGAGGATGTCCTACTTATCCTACTAAAGAACACACATTTTTAACTCATGCCTTACGTACAAGGAATATTAGGGTTTGCATCATAAATCAACTATTACAAGCACAATATAGAGTTTCAAATTTCATGCATGTAAGAACATAACCCAAAAACATAAGCGTAAGTGCACCCAACATTTAGGAATAATCCTACATAGAGGACATTAGTACCATTTTTAAGACAATAGAGCCACATGGCACTATTTTAAAAGTGTGGCACTACTATCCAAGAGAGGATATAACATAGGTATCTGGTTGATGACACTTAGACCTATTCACAACTTAGTTTTTAGCACTCAGATCTTTTGTGTCTAGTGTTTTCTAGATAAGTCTTTATTTGCACATATTTATTACTATTTTTAGAAAGTTAAAGCAAGTCAAAATTTGTAACAAATCAATGGTTATTTATTGCATTTTATTTCACTAATTTACACTACTCAACCTTTTAATCAAACATAAGATTTACCTAGTTAAACCCTAAAAGGTTAAAACAAGATGTTATAGGTGAAATTGGGATCCTTGTGACAACTAATATTGTCCTAGATTTGTCGACAATGTTCCTATAGACTATGTAAGTTGGTAACTCCTCTAACTGATGTGTTTATGCTTATAGATGTTACATGTGTGTGTTCTCACCTTCAACCATATGCATTGATATTTTTTTCCTTCTTCCTTTGAAACCATATTATCACTTTCAAATATAAGATGACCTTGAAAAGGGGGTTAGTATGTTGTGTTGGATAGCCATAACCACTTCCCAGTGAATGATAGAGTGTTTAATATGTTCTAATACTCTAAAGAGGGCTCAAACCTTACATAATTATCCCACTTAAGTGTGTGTATGCAACATCTCGATCAATCTAGGATGTAATGTAATGTTTAGATTTTGATAGTTAACACCTTACAACTTTGACTTGTGCGTATATACAAACTTGGATTTAGGGCTACTTCTTGTGTGTATTCCTTTGTGATAATACCTTAAGAGAGTTATAGTTAAGTTCTTAATGTGATTTCTAATTAGTGCCCCCTTAGGATTGATTTGTATTTCTAGTGACTCTTTGATATTTCCCAATATGAACAACCCATGAAATATATTTAATCTAACCTAATGGAGATGTCCCAATTTGAAAAATAGTTTGGATTTTTCATGGACACTCTCAATATAAGGCACGTACCTTAATCAATCTAAAATTCAATATAATGTCTATCTTTGACATGTAACACAAGTAACTTTGACATGTGTGTAGATACTAAAATCTCACATGAAATACATGATAGTGACATTTTCGTCTTACTAATACTTTACATGAATTATGCACACATATTCAATTATTTTTCATCATTCTCTCACATCCACATGTTTTTATAGACCTTAACCCTCTCAAGTTACTAACAATCACCTAAATGAAACCCATAGTATGTGCCAAACTAGCTATCTATATTACTAACACATCTCTAGATCATCATATCAGTATCCTTGTCTCCCATATGGAAATGTTGGACTTAGGACATACCATATATATAGTTATGTTTAAATCTAATAGTTCCATCCCACTCCAAGCAATGATATTATTTCAAATTCAAATCATTCTTATGGATTGGCCTATATGTCTAATGTGTCAGTGATGTGAAAAAATACCACAAAGAGACTCCTATAAACACAAAATAGGCATATACTTATTATTTATATAGAATTCAACAAGAGATATCTATTTACCACTCCACATGTAAGAGGATTGTCCTATTATTCCTAGTTTACCAAGTAGTCACTAGGAGCAGGTCTTTACTAAGTACAAAGTATTCTGAGATTTAAGCCAAGTTTTTTATTTGACAATATTCATAGGTAACACTCATTGATTGAGTAATTGTACACAAGAACCTAATAGGGATAATTACATGTAGTTTGATCCCCTCCTTGGAGTACTGGATGTAATCAAGGAATCTAAGGACAATGTTAGTCTAAGCATTAATAGAGTGAAAATAATGAAAAACAAATTGAAGACTATCATTTCAATCCTAGATACTTGGGGTAGAAAATAACAAGCAAACAACAAACAATGCAAAGACAAGAACAACATTCTTTACCTTCCTTATGAATTGAAATTGCAAGTTAGCATAGGGGGATTATGCTCAGCTTTATGGGCAAAGAGTCTTTTTCAATGGTGCATGTGCATCATCTCTCCTTGTTCACCTTGGCATTTAGATATGGCATGTTTTGATTGTTAAAGTTTTCTATAGGTATTCATGTATAATAACATTACACAAAAAATCTCTCTTTGACTTATTTCTACATGGTAAGTTTGGCTTAAGAAATTTATTGAAGGTGTATGAGGACCTTGTTATTTATAATTTTTCAGAAATGGGGAGACTAATTTGTGACCATCCATATCAATATCAAGATGTGTGGCCACAAATCCATTCAATTTTGAAGCCCAAGGCCATAAATTAGGTAATTAATTTTTCACTTATGAGGCTTGGCTTGCATAAATTGATATTTGTTTGCATTAAATTATGAGTGTTGGACAATTTTCAGCCTATTTCATGCATGATGCCATATTTTTTAGATATTTTGAGAGAATTTTATGAATTTATATTTTTATAAATTCTCTAATGATCCATGAGTGTTTTAACTAACCATTTAACTAGATTTAATCATTTGAGCAATTGTAATTAGGTTAATTTCTATTTCTAACTTTTGACATGGTTGTCCTTCACACTTGGTTGAAATTGATGATTTATTAGGTCACAATTTGATTCGGGATGAATCAATGAGAGGTTATTATTGTGTATAATGTATTACCCTAAATAGGGATGGATTGATGTGATTTAGGGCATGTATGTCTAATGTGTGGATGAATTTGGTATGAATAATTATTTTTTAGGCTTAATTTACATTATTTGCTATAAATTAATCTAACATATATTTAGACACTTAAGTGGCCTAAACAGAGTGTCTACATTTTGTCCCCTATTTGAGAAGGCATTGTGAGACACAGACACAGTAATGTATTTTCAATGAATGAAAAAGTTGTTAAGTCAAAAATGAAGATGATGACTGAAGAATGATGTTCTAAACAAAGTTTGGGAAGCCTATGATGCCCACTTGAGGGAGTGGCTAAAACATAATATTGATGGATGATGCCTCGAAAAGGATCAAGAAGAAGAAATGAATTAACTCATGGATGAGGTTAATCCAATGAAGACAATATTTGCATGTGGTTGATTTCCAATGACAAGAATAGATTTAATGTGTTGATAATCATAGGTTATTATGAGTCAACAAGTACAGGTTCATGCCTTGGAGGGTGGTCTAGATTAAATAATGATTTTGCACTAGTAGAGTGGATTTGATCATGATAAATTGATTGTGCCCCAGTAGTGTAGATTAACAAGTATAAATCAAGGAGATGACCTGACACACAAATTAAATTATGAGCAGGTGCAAACATAAGTACAATGATATAATGACTTTTCAAAGACTAAATAAGCCACAAAAAACCAAGCACATGAGGATGCACAAAGTGATGAAAGAGATGATTGGAAGAACCCAATGAGGAATAATGGTGGAAAGGTGATAATGGTGACAATGATGATGGATGAGTTGACCCAAGATACTCCATGTATCCCAGTGTTGCCTACATAGTCTAAATGGACCTCAAGCCAATGTAATTCTTCCAAAAGTAGGAGAAAATGAAATGAGTAATGAAGAATAATTAATAAAAGTGTATGATTATGTTATACCTACTAATGTGGAAATACATGTCCTGATTATCATTGATATAATCAAAATGGTCAATTAGTTTATTTGATCAAGGAAAATGGGATGATTTTCCAAGTGAACAAGGGGAAATATCATGGCACTATTGATTTTTTAGACTATTTATCCATTATTTAATTTGGCATGTGACTTTATTCACCATAATTATAAATGAATCATGATAACATTGGATGTCATAAGTGTAAATACTAACTCTCGATCTAATAGATGATTGAAAACAATGCACTAATGATAAAAACCATGATGGCAATGTTGACATATGAATATGTATGGACTAAAGTACAACCACAATGAATCACCCTATGAATGCATATGCATTGAGTCAATAAAATAATAAGGAAATATAATAAATAGGTAAACAAGTAAAAAAAACACACACAAAACTTGAAAACAAAAGGCAACAATAGGTATCATGTTGTTAACCAAGTCTAAATCCACGTGTGAAAGCTCAATGGAATGATAAACAAATGGTGCCCCAAGTAAGGCTATATGTAAGGGAACAACATGTGGGTATAAGATATCCCAGAAGAAGATGCATGCTTTAATTTGCTCCAATAGGTTGAAATATATGAGCTTGGCCTAAAAGTGTAAATTGGATGGTGCCCCTAGGCAAGGATGCATTCAAAGGGAAGGACACACCCCCAAATATAATTGACCTAAAAGTTTGAATGAGAACTAACCACAAATTTTCTCTTGTAGAGAAAATTTGGGAAGGACACATCCTAATGGTTTCTAAAATAAATGGATCAATGAGTAAGGTGTCCCAAAGTGGGTGGATCAAGGATTGTTGACTAGGTTTATGACAAGACAAATATTTTTGGATTTTGGGGAGTTATATCTCTCTAAAAGATTGTAAGTCATTTTTCAATGTTCAAGTTTTTGTGATCATTTCAATGTTTAGGATTTTGAAATGTTTTGAATGTTTTTGGAATTTTTGGCATATCAACTCAATGGAGGATTAGGATATACAGAATGTGTTAGCTATCAAAATGATGAAAGTATTAGTTAAGGTTACTTGTAAAATGATGAGATCGTGGCTTAGGTTGCTCACAAAACCTTGAGAGCATGAAAGGGTGGTTGAGTTAACCTCAAAAAACACTAAATGTTATGGACTATAGACCTCAAGCCACTATAGTTTACCTTATAGTGAAAAATCCCAACTAAGTAATAGCAGGTTGGGAAACGGAAAATGGTAAATGGCATAGCAAGGCAAGGTATGAAAGGATGGTAAGGCAAGTCAAATGATGAGGTAAGGTAAAGGTAAGGCAACATAAATGGTAAAGCAAGGCAAATGTCAAGGCACAAAGGAAAGGTATGAAAGGATGATAAGGTGAGGTAAATGGTTGTTTTGATCTTCATTGCTCGTTGATTCTATTTCCTCCAAACTTCTAGACAAGATGTCTTTGTAGCTTCAATGAAGGAAAGTGCACCTAAGAATGGTAAATAAGGATAGGAATAAGATAATGGTCTGATTATGTAATGTAATATAGGTTTTGAATGAAAAAATGGATCATTATGGAGTGTATAATTATTATGTAACAAATGAATATTGATATTTTCAGTCACACACAATGTTGTTGATTTCAGATTCAACATAATTTTGTTTGTGGTGGGGCCTAAGACTTATGAATATGCTCTTGAGAGGACCATACTATTTTTTTTATTTAGGCTTGAGAGATGTTATAATCTAATTATGATTTAGATTAGCAATTGTGTTGATATTGACTGCAATAATGTCTTCATTAGGTAATGAATAATTATTGTGCTTAGTTATTGGCACCTCAAAGAAGTTTTCACAAACAAAGTTTTCTTGATTGTCATAATGCCTTCAAGAATATTTCACTAAGCAACATTTAATTTTTTATTTTATTTCTTTCTAGAACCTCAAACATGGTTTCACTAGGTGTTGAGCTTAAATTTTGACTCTCTCCTAGCACCTCTGAGAAGATTTCACTAGGAGACTATTCTTCTTGTACTCAAATATGGTTGTGGTCCCCCTAATTTTCTGTAACTAATATGTCACCATGGAATAAGTTTAATAACGTGATATTTTTTCAATCCCAATCGATGTTTGTGGGAGGTGGAATGTTGATATAATGGCTATGTTGATTGATGTCAATGAAAAGTGGAATGCTAATGGAATGATAAAAGGCAACACAATCCTCATAGAATCTACTAGGATAACTTGTGTCGATGCTAAATAAAATGTCCTCAATAATTATAAAAGGCTCATAAATGTGTTCAATCTGATCTACAAGAAGTGTGTAACCCAAGTCATAACATCCACTAATGTAGTATGATTCTAAAGCTGATTCTGACTCAAAGGACTCTGAATTTGATATTGAGACTGACTTTGATTTTACTTCTAATTCTAAATCTGATATTGGTTCAAACATAAAACCTAACTCTAATTTTGATTATGCTTTTGATATGGATGTTAAACCTGATATTGGCACAAAGATGTCTTATTGAATGTTTTGGTAATAGATGAGTAATGGCATGTGGTTTAATAATGGGTTCTTCAGAAATAGGCTCATCTAAAAAGGGTTCAGTAAAGATTAGCTTTTTAAATTAAGGCTCCTCAAAGAAAGGGAAATGGTCAAATGGGTGATTCAACAAAGATTGGCTTGTCAAAGTGAGGCTCCTCAAAGATAGGGGAATAGTCAAAGAGTGATTTATCATAGGTTGACTCATCACAAATAGGTGTTTCAAAATGAATATCAAAAACTGGTTGGTTGTATTGGCTTTGGCTTACTCTTGTTTACAAAATTTAAAATTTGGATACACTTTGTTCCTTAGTAAATGATGGCTCTTGGAGAGATAATGATTGGCTCTATTGTGGCTCAAAAATCATATTGGTTGTTGGATTTATTTCCCATTTCTAAATAGGGCTATTCAATTATTATATAGGAAAGTCAAATGGGAATATATTTCTAGCTTTCAAGAATTTTAAAAAGGCTACATCTTTATTCTCAATAAGCCATTTATCAAACTAAATTTAAAAATGGTTTGATGATGTGATAACTAACTTAGGGGGATGGGAATTATAAGGCAATCATTGGTGTAGTTGTGGCTCAATCATGATATGCCCATAGTTAATCAAAGTTTGGACATCTTGTTTGAACCTCACACATCGATTAAGTGAATGGCCTTAAACCTTATGATACTCAAAATATTCATCTATTATCTACCAAGGAGCATTTTTACCAAAAGGTTGAGTATGTGAACACACAATTATGATTTTTTGTGATCAATTCATAAAAGATGCCTCTCAAGGATTTATTGGTTAAATTTTCTATTTGATCCAAAAGTCCTGGCACTTGATTGAAAATTGGAATGGGATGGCTTGGCTTATGATTGAAATTGGCCCAAATAGGGTAAATTTGATCTCAGTAATTGGCACAACCCCAAAAGAGGGAGATATTGGCCTCTAAAATTAGAATGAGCTCAAATAGGGCAATCTTGGCATATGTTTTGATGCAAATGAAAGAAGAGATGGATGATATGACTTTGTCATTCCCAACTGACATGTGCTAGATTTTGAATGGAAAGACAAAAAATTATGTGAAGTGGAATAGTCAAGTGATTCAAGATAATCAGATTAGGTCAAAATAGACTTGGCTTTGCCTGATTGACATGGTGTGAATGGGGTCCAAAGTTACCCTACTTAGATTAGAATGTGAGTTCAAAATGAACCCAGATTTGGCCTTGTTTGGGTCATGATAATTATGTGGATTTAAATGCAAAACCTGATTAGACTAGAATGTGGGATTAAAACTAACCCTGATTGGCATTAGTTTGGAATCTGGGTTCAAAAGGACCCCTAGTTTTGGCATGGGTTTCATTTATGTAAATACTTGACATTTGGAAAAGGTTGATTTGAAAGTGGTATTATAATTGGCATTTTGGACTTAGAACTTGGTTTGGTTTGAAAAATGGTTTGAATTGAAAATGGAATTTGAATGGACTTTTGGAATTGGTTTAAATGGGAATATGATTGGACATGATCTAGGTCTAGGAAATGAAATTGGAATTTCCTTAGGTTTGGGTGTTTAATTTTGAAATGAAAGTGAACTTGGTCTATGCTTAGGTTTGAAAGTGGCACTAGTCTAGGAATATGTCTTGGTTTGAAATGAAATGGGATTTGGATTAGGTTTAGGGATGAAAATAGACTTGGCCTTTGGAATTGGTATTTGGTCTTTGAATGAAAAGGGGCTTGGTATAGGCTTAGGTTTTGGTTCAAAATTATTTTTGTATTTTTGGCTTAGTCTAGGTCTAAATTAAAATGGACTTTGAACTTGGTTTGAGAGGCTCTTGGATTTTAACAAAGGACCATGGATTTTAAGCAAGCAGCATAACAATGCCTCTCAGAAACTAAATCAGGAATTAGTTTTGATTTTTTGGACTAAGGAAAATGGTTTTGACAAATTGGGTAGCATAACACTTCCTAGAAAAAATGTGTGCATATCATGTGTGTTGATGTTGGACTTGTTTGTGCAAAATGGTTTTAGACTCAACATGAAAAATAAATAAGAAGCACATAAGTACACACTCCTATTTTTTCAAATAATACAAGGTTTGCATTGTATCTACCAAAATTTGTTGATATACTTATTCTTGAGAGGAATTAAGTGTTTATATAATGAATAAAAACACATGAATGTATAGTGTTTATCCCCCCTTTGTCTCTCAAGGACTTGTACGTGGCATGGGACTTAGAGTGTCAAAGCAACTCGATATTGGTAAGATAATTTGTGGCAAGTGGGGTCTCTTAGTCTAAAATTTTCATGTTGGATTTTTAGATGATTTCCAAAAGGCACTTTAGAATATTCATCAAATGGATGCGAGAATAACTAGATTTTTACAAAAGGGTCTTGTCCCTTTGGCAACCACTTCATCTATCAATTGTTTAATAAAGTGTGATGTCTAGTAAGTATAGGCTCTAAAAATCTATTCAACTTGTCAAGTTAACCACTAAACCACTATTCAATCAAATAGCATGCTTGATTCATATACCCCATCAAATAGTGGGGGTGATATGATGTTGGGAGATGAAACCCCAAGTCAATGCACCCCTAGAGAAATTATGAGGAGGTGATGAACTCCAACTCGCTAAGCCAAAAGAAAAGAAACAAAAGGTTTCTAAGAACCTTTGGGCTAAAACACATTGACGAATTTGCATTTTTGAGTCAACCTAAGGAAGGGGAGAGAATACGTGCAAGTGTGTCATACAACACTCAAACTAAAAATAAAAATGTGAAACAAAAATGGTGAGGTAAAAGAATTTTAAACACCAAAATGGAAATGTTTGAAGGCCTTTACTAAACACTTGAAGTGGAAAAAGATAGTTGAAATGTTTTAAACACTAAATATAATTGTGAAAAATGTTTTTAAAGTGCCAAACGAGAGTGTAAAATGGTCTTGTTAATACATTAAGCCTTTTCTCTTCACTTTGTACCTTAGATTAAATAATTAGTGGATTCATTTGTGTTGTTTAAGTTGCAAAAATAAAGCAAAAAGTTGGAATTTTTGAGCTCTCAAGTTTTTCACACATATAATTTCACCAAAATGCAAGACCGAGTCATTTTTTAGGAACTTACAAAAAACAAAGACAAAACACGTAAAAACATAAATAGACATAATTTTGTTGATTACAAGGATGATTTCACTGATTAGTAGAATAATTTAACTAAAATGATGAAAAATTCACTAATAACAGTGACCATTTCAATAACAATAAAGATAAATTCACTAATAATAAAAAAACCAAACCTAGAATAATTTCATCAATGTGTGAATAATTTCACTAAAATCAAGAATAATTTCCTTAAAATGCAAATTGTTTTCCTAAAAAACCACACAGATAGGGAGAATCCATAGGAATGTTTTTGCCAATAGTCGAAACAATTTCACCAAAATGTTTCAGCAATTTCACCGAATGTTGAATGATTTCACCAAAAAAAATTACAATTTTGTCGATATGCAAATAATAGACTATGTCTGACAAAAAATAACTTCATTTATAATATCGATAATTTCATTGAAATTTGAGATAAATTCATCAAAATATAGAATAATTTTGTTGATCAGAAAAACTTGCACATAAACAGAACATACTAGAAAAGTACAAAGATGATTTTGTCACTTACAGAGATGATTTCACTGATTAATAGAGAACTATAGATGATTTTGTCATTTTCACAAATGAATTCGTATAAATGTAGGGTTGAAGTCAACATTTTTCAGTCAACAAAAACACACCAAAATTACCTTAAAAAGCTAGAAATAAGGCCTAAAATGAGTTTTTTTAGATTTTTAAGAGCCCTAAAGCACTCTTAAGATGAATGTGTGGTGTGTGGTCCCACCAGGTGTGCCATTATGTAATCAAAAAAATTGAGGATAATGTTAGTCTATGCATTAGTAGAGTGAAAACAATGAAAAACACATCAAAGACTAGCATTTCAAGCCTAGATACTCAGGGGAACAAATAATAAGCAAATAACAAACAATGCAAAGATAAGAACAACACTCTTTACCTTCCCTATGAATTGAAACTACAAGTGGGGCTAGGGGGGATTGTGCTTGGATTTTTGAGTAAAGAGTCTTCACCAGTGGTGTGCATGCATCATCTCTCCTTGTTCACTTTGGCATTTGGCTATGGCATGTATTGATTGTTGAAGCTTTCAATAAGTATTCCTACATAATAACATTACACAAAAAAACTCTCTTTGACTTATTTTTGCATGGTAAGTTTGGCTTAAGAAGCTTGTTTAAGGTGTGTGAGATCCTTGCTATTTATATTTTTTCAAAAATCAGGAGACTAATTTGTGACCATCCATCTCAAGATCAAGATGTGGAGCCACAAACCCATTCAATTTTAGATGCCCAAGGCCACAAATGAGGTAATTAATTTTGCACTTATTATTCATGACTTGCACAAATTGATATTTGTTTGCATTGAATTCTAAGTGCTTGACAAATTTTAGCCTATACCATGCACGATGTCATCTTTTTTAGATATTTTGGGTGAATTTTTGTTTTTATAAATTCACTTAATAGTCATGAGTGTATTAACTAACCATTTAATTGGATTTAATCATTTGAGTAACTATGATTGAGTTACTTTCCTTTTCTAAATTTTGACATGGTTGTCTTTCACACTTGGTCAAAATTGATGACTTTCTAGGTTATAATTTGATTGGGGATAAGTCAACGATAGGTTATTATTGCGTATAGTGTATTACCTGAAATAGGGATAGATTGATGTGATTTATATCATGTACATCCAATGTGTAGATGAATTTGGGATGAACAGTGATTTATAGTCTTAATTTACATTGTTTGTTATAAATTGATCCGACATCTATTTAGACACAGAAGTGGCCAAAAAGGAGTGTCTACACTAGGTATGTAGGCAACACTCAACCAATCAATAGGTATTGGTTGAGGTCAACTCAACCCACCTTTCTATCACTTTTATAGGCACAAAAATAATACATGACCTAGGGTTATAGGTGAAGGGAAAAAATTTACGTGAGTTGTGCACATAATAAGAACTTGGGATCATGCACAAATCTAAAAAAGAAGAAAACACATTTGCCTATGCCAAAATAGAAATAAAAAATCTAAAAATAGAAGCATTAGATATAGAACCTATTGTCTAGTGATATTGAGCTAAGACTACCAATACCATCTGGACATGCACAAAGATCCAAAACCTGGTCTGAGTGCCCTACAGTCTAGTTTTTCATCTTTATTGCCAATTGCATACAGTCACATCCCTCTATAGAACAATTAAATTCTAAGTATCTCATCCCTTTTTATTATTTTATATATTTTTTAAGTACATATGTTAGATCAATTTCAAATATTTTACATTTAGATTGTAGGTATTCGTATATCATTATAATCTGAGTTCTTTCTAAATAATTATATCTAATTAGGGTCAATAACCAAATTAACCTAGAAAATAGATAAAACAATCCAGTGAACCTAAATACTATAAGCATATTCAAACCTTGGGTTACCCCAAGGGTTCCTCCTATTTTAAGGCTTCATCTATAATGAGAGTTTTATTTTCCAATTTTTTATTTGTGACTATTCTATATCAAAGAGAATTCATCCCTTGACACTAGCCTTATTCATACTTGCATGTTTTCATCTTATGCCATCTAAGAAGACTATTTCCCTTGTTCCTCTAAGGTGTAGTGCTAGATTAAGTGATTTACAATTTGAGCATAATCATATTCCCTTGAATTCATCTTAAATGGTTAAATTAAATGCAATGAATGTTCTTTTTTATTCTTTTTTTGATGTTGCAATTGTTAATGAATATGTACAAATGGATGATTATATTGGCATGCCTAATTTAGAACATGATAACTAAGATAATCAAGAATATATAAATAGAATTACTCTCGATGACCTAAATGGGGTGGATCATAATCAAGTTTAAGCCTTATCTAATTTTTAAAACCAAATTAGTCGAAGTCCTTGTGATTTGGACAAAGTCTTAAAGCTAATCCTAGAGGCTAAAGTTAAGCATCAACTTAATGTTGTTACATCAGAGGAACAATAATATGAGCCTTTTATTATTATTAATCAACCTTTTGGAAGTGCCAATCCAACAATGGGTATTCAAACAACTACCATTATTACTAGTCCTACATCTACACCCTTGGTCACACATGTTTTGCCCACCTAAGGTGTGGGGGTAACACAAGGTTTATCATAGATTTCCATGTCATATCTACCCAACAACCTATGCACATCCTAAAATGGCTATACTTGTTACCTCACAAACCTCACCTACTTCATGATCCCTTGATTAGACTCTTTATGGTTTCAACGAAAGTGTTGCAATGAGAATAAGGTGCCTTTAGAGATAGTCACTCTATAGATTCTTACACATCATTGCATAACTCATTAACCCTAGATATTTCGTCTTATCCTATACATGTGGGTTTTGTGGATCCTAGGCCTCCCTTGTATGATGGTAAGGGTGATCTTGAGTAACATCTTAGATCTTTCCCATGCAATATATTTATATTATGTAACCAATGATAAATCATTGACCAAGTTATTCCCATATAGTCATAAGGATTATGCACTCTAATGGTTTTATGATCTGCAATCCCAATAAGTAAATAATTTCAATCCTTTAGTAGATCTATTTATATCACACTTCTCAATCAATATTAGTGAAAACCTATCCTATGTGCAAATTACCAAACTCAATTAAGTGACTAATGAACCATTTAGTGATTTTCTATTAAGGTAGAAGATCATGTTATCCAAGATGACTAATCCTGTGATCGATAATGAGCTTAAAGATATTTTTAAGCAAAGTTTTATTATACCACTCTGTGAATCCATTTTATTCAATAAATTAATGTTTTTGATGAGTTATGCCATATGGTTAGAGACCAAGAAGTCAAGCTCATAACATTGAATAAGCTCAAGTACACTCTTACTCCTACTACAACTACTTCAACTTCCCAGTTTTGGAGCAAGCCAAATTACAAGATTAAATAAAATGATAATAATAATGAGGCCATGACTATAATTAATGTAGTATCACAACTTACAAATAATATTCTCCCATCCACTCCACCAAGGAGGTAGTTTCCAAGGTTACCTCGACCTCCTCATAGTATATTGCCAAAATTATTGGAGTGTAACCTCATATATCTCCCTCAGCCATTAAAGGTTGATATGAGTAGAGCCCTACCTAGAGGACATGATCAAAAGTATTATTGTGATTATCACCAATGTTATAGGAACTCTTCCAACGAATTTAATAAGTTATGGCATGTGATACAGGATCTTATTTATAACAACACAATCGACCTTATCTCACCCACAGATAATGTGAGGACACAATCCAATGGAAATGCAAAGTTACTAATCTTACCCAATCCTTTTTTGAATGTCCAAGCAATAGTATAAACTCATGATGCTAATCTGGAGCATTTGACATATAGTACACAATCTCATCTTAGTACATACAAGCATCCCTTGGATAATATTATTAGTATAATGACATGTGTTATAACACATAGACCTTTGATTAAATTTGATAATAGTGAGATTATGGAGGATGATTTTGATATAAATGTATTATTTCTTTGATCTTATGTGGAGGATCTATTAATTTATTATAGTAATTGAGGGTGCCTATCTATATATGGACACTCACCTATCCTTATCTATATTTGAGGAGGGTGAGAGGTGTATAGGGTTTAAACCTATAGTATTCGAGTCATGGGCCTAACAAGTTGACAAATTGTTCCACCCTAGTTCATCATATATGGGTATGTACACAATGAATAAATGCCATATCCATATCCCATGTATATATAGGGAAAGTTCCTACCAATCAAATGGATCTATATGATTCATATTACATACATAATATGATCAAATCATTTGATTATAACAAATAGGATTGAATGATATGGTCGCACCATATTTAATCATTGAACAATTACATGATCATGAGACCATCCCTAATTATATAGATATATATTTTCATTTACATTGACATAATATAACGTTTATTCGTACCTCAAATGCATAAATGGATTTAGATATAGATTTAGAGTGAATAGAAATAGGGGCCAAGGTATATCAATGTTATTAGCTATATATAGTTCACTCTATCAATTAAACAAGTCTATCAATGATCAATGCTACTACATTACATATGTTATATGTATGGTATGACCAAAGTGACTTGATGTGTATACTTCCCAACATGACATGAATGATCTAAGTCATGCAGTACATATCCATATAATAGAATAAGCCAATGCCATATTTATACATAGTTTATGATGTTGATCTATGATTGATAATGAAATAGGTGTGGGTAACATGGTGTGATGGATAATGCTTTCCCTATTAATATGATAGCTGGTTTCAACTACTTAACATCATTGAATGAGCTTAATTATGTATGGGTTGTATTGGTGTGGTGGGCCCAATGAATATTATGATGCCTTTAACTAGAACTTTATTGACCCAATCAATGTGCTATAAATGCAAGTAAATATGGCACAAAGTGGTGGTTTCATGTGCATAGGTCATCAATGTGACCTATGTTTCCTCGATCACACCACTTTGACTTGAATTCAAAGAGAATTAGTGTGATTTCGCATACATGTGCAAGAAATTATTTGTATTTCCATGGTCATAAGTAGATATGGTGTTGTTATGTCACTTTGGGCAATAATGGAGCTAATAGCAAGTAAAATCAACATAAATTGGTGGTTGGATGTGTAAGGGTTACAATTTGACTTAATTTACCACAATTACACATTTATTTCTTGAATTTGAAGAGAAATGGGGTGGTCATGCACAAATGTACATAAAATTATTTACATTTACGTTGTTCATAATAGGATATAGTATTTTTGTGTTACTTTTGGCCTATAATGGACATAATCACAAGTAAAATTGGCATGAATAGGTGGTTGGGTGTGCATGGGTCACCAATGCAAGCTATGTTTCCCCATACACACCACTTTACAATGAATTCAAATTGAATTGGGATGAACATGCCTAAATGTGGCTCAAATTATCCCTATTCACCCTAGTTTTAAATGATTATGGTATTGTTGTGTCACTTTTTTACTTATAAGGGACCTAGTCATAAGTAAAATCAGCATAAAGGAGTGGTTCGGTGTGTGTTGGTTTGTAAACTTTAATTTTGACAAACCTAAGACTCTTAGAAATGCCAGCAAAGAATCTAGAAGGTGCCAAAACCTAAAAAATGACTATGTTTACCCAAAATGGATATAAAAATTACAAAAGTTATGCCTTGA
This sequence comes from Torreya grandis, assembly GCA_037957365.1. Lineage (NCBI taxonomy): Eukaryota > Viridiplantae > Streptophyta > Pinopsida > Cupressales > Taxaceae > Torreya > Torreya grandis. The sequence goes on along the minus strand of JARHVA010001744.1, from coordinate 687,674 downwards.
GACCCCTAGGTTCAACACTAAATCTTGTAAATTACTAAGTATTGACTAGATTGGATTTTGAAAAACTATCTCTCAAATCCTAAGTTGTGTAACTGTGAGACCAATTATAGAAGATGTAAAATGACCCTAATCTATTATATTTACTAAAATAGATTAAAAGTATAAGTTGAATTGTTGACTTATACTTAACATTTATTTTAATAAACCACCCCTCCACCTTTTAATTTATCCACTTTTTGCATTCTAGAGATTCATGCATTCATGTGTTAGTAATGTGCATGTGCTTCCTTTTTTAAAATTTCAAAAATATGACTTTTGGCTCAAAATTGTCTTAGATTCCTGAATTGAAGACCTAAACTTACAAAATGTGTAACTGAATCTGATTTTTTTGACAAAAAATTAGAAAATCCAACTTCCATCGTAGAAAAACATTGTGAATTTTAATGAGACAATCTATAAAATTATTACTACAATGTCAAACACACTCTTCTCTTTCTAAATATATGAATTTTTTAACTATTTTAAGGTTTTCATCTATGTTGATTTATAACTATAGTTTTTTTAGGCACTACATGCTACAAATATACATGATTATATATGTTTATGTATTTTTTTTCCATTGTTCCAAATACAAAAATATATATAGTTAAAAACTAGGCCTAATGGTATACACATTAAAAAAAACTATTTTTTCATTTTTTAGAGGTAGTTATGGAGGTCATACAACCATCTATCCATTTTTTGTTCTATTTTCATGATTTATTTACTTGTAAAATTAATTAAATTAAAACATTTATTAATTTTAAATATATACATATAGATCACAAAATAGATGATCTTAGCTAAATTTCTACCAAAGGGTTTCAAATAATACTAAACGATGCTAAAAATGATGCGCACACGATCGACTATCTACTCTATTTTCCTAAAAATAGGAGTTCCTCTTCAAAATTTAGATGTTTGACCTACTTATACTTGACCATTTTTAGAAATATTAGTGTTTTAAAAATTAGTTTTGAAATGTGATAATTCATATTCTTTTACCATCTTCAAATTTTGAGTATGGTCATCTCAAATAATCTACAGAAGTTGAGATTTCTTTATTTTCAAAAAAAATGTGTCCATGGATAGGCCCCTTTTTATCCCCCAACTTTATACACTTACCCTTATAACACTCATCAATTTCATTAATGTAAACCATGATGACAACCAAGCAATGAACACACAAAGTTATATAAACCTTATGGATAGGAAGGATGAATAAACTATAAGATTATAATTTCAAAAATGAATAAACCCTAAGGGGATGAGGATATAAACCCCAAGTTAAATGTTTGAATGAGTCAGGTTCACCATTTAAGTTTACCTTGGAATTTTAGTTTTATAAAAAATAAGGAATAAATAACTGGAATTAAAACTATATAACAATATAATTATGAAATTACATTATATATATATATATATATATATATATATATATATATATATATATATATAAGAGGTTAATAAGAATAACAAGAATATTTGACTAATGAAATAGGATGTGTAAATTAAGCACAAAGGATAAGAAACAATCACACCTTCTTGCTGTAACATAAATATGAGATTCTAGATCTCGAATATGATTGTGCAAGTTGTTTGTCTATTGTTTCTAAATTCTAATTTGACATTTGGATCTTCTTGGATATAATCACACTTTATGTGGTTTTGACCTGGGTAGACTCACATTAGGAAAAGTTTCATTGTCAAGTCTGACTGTGTTCCACTGAGTCTAACTTGTGCAAGATTATGTAATAAGATTTTTTTGTGACCAGTTCGATGACTGATTTATGATCTTCTTCTATACTCACTTCACTATTTTTTAGGGAAGAATGTGTTAAATTGTTGATTTGTTTCCTTGATGTAGTTTGACACTCAAATAAGTAATGGGTTATGGAGTCAAAAAACCACTGAAACAATGTTATAAACTGGGTATGCCACATGTTGGAATCAAACATCCACATAGAATTTAGTGTCTATAAATGGAATACTCAAATAAGTATTATAAACCTCCTCTTCCCTAAAAGTGATGATGTAATTATATGTAAACTAATACCTTTATTTGATACATGAGGGTGATGAGAGACAAAGATAAACAACTCCATCACAAGTGTGTAAGATATGATTGAGTGAAGCTCAACTTGAATTATGAGGAATAATGATATTTGATATTTGGGTATGTTATAGGTTTTCAAATTGATAATTAGATGTTTATGTTCCTTTTTTAAGATCCCTTTATACTCCTCAAATGGTTTAAGATGAATTACATGTATAGGGTACTCTAGGAAAAGTTATGTTTATAGGCCGACTTTAGAAATGATAAGGAGTGAAGTTAAGGGCACATGATCAATAAAAATAGGCAAAAGGACCCACAAAGGCAAACAAGATAAACTCGCATAGGGCACATTTTTGCCCAGGGTCTTAGACTCTACACAAGTTTGATCTAGAATGAATAGAGGCTAAGATCTTGATGAGAGGCATGATAACATATGAGATCTAGTCCAAGGATGCTAACAAATAGATTGTGATAAGTGTTATATGTTGTTTTAAGGCTTAAAGGCTAAATGGAGACCAATGTGGGGTTAGAGAAGTCTTGAAAATACATAATTATACACAAGTATGTCAAATATGAGAAATTAGGGATAAGACACTATGAAGAAGGGTATTGTACCAAATTTATGTGTCTATAATATCATGCACAATGCCTTGACCACTTTTGTAGGTTTCCAAATCAATATCATGCATTCATAGGGGGTGTTTTAGCCTATTATGGTTTTTAGAATCCTAATAGGATAGAGACTACTAGAATAATTTAGATATTAAGATATGAAATTCAAACACACATCTAAATGTAAAATACTAAAATTGATTGTAATGATTTTACAGTGGCATATGTTAAATATAATAAGTAAAATAAATGGGTGAGTACTTAGCTTTTCTAACTAATTATCTGATTATGTTCTAAAAGTAGAAAGCAAACTAAATTAGGCATGTGATTTATCTAATTCAATAATTATGTTTCTGTGCATGGTCAGTTTCATCAGATATGGGTCAATATTGATTATCGATACTAACCTATGTTAGTTGGTAGTGACCTGTGCCTAAAGATGCACCTATGACGATATGGTCACCTTTGTCTATCTCCAAAAGCTCTGATGTGATAACAAACCCTAATGATGCACACAACTCTAGAAATTAGCCTCCACATTGAAACCTTGGGTGTGTTTGTGAAGGGTGGAAACTTGCATATCGGTTGGTTGAGTATCCATAGTTGGTAGGTCTAGTTAGAACCATAACTTGTAGCAAACCTCCCATATAGTTAGGTAGGGGTCATAGTGAATTATTAAGATTAAGATAGAGTAACCTTTCTAGATAGTGACACCTAACTACCATATCTAGATAGGGTACCTACCATATATAGATAGTGGAGAGGTAGCCAATGTGTTATTGCCTACATATATGATACTCTAAGGAGGGAAATCAAACCACACATAGTTCTCCCACCTATTGTGATTGTGTAGTTGTGCTCCTTCACTATATTTATGTAGTTAATGATTTGGCTTTGATACTTGGCAATGCTTGCTTTGACTTAGATTTTGAATGAATCAGACCTAGCTTGTGATTGATCCTAATTAGTGATTCATAATTTGGGAATAATAGGGAAGATTTGCTTAATGTATAATAGTATATAAATGTGTACCAAATAAGTGCCAAGTCCCCTATTAAGTGAGAACTTTATATGTGTGTGCGTGTGTGTGTGTAGATGTATATGTATATGTACATATACATATACATATATATTGATATGTATATGTATATGTATATACATGTATATGTATATACATATACATATACATATATATATATATGTATGTATATATGTATATACATATACATATATATACATATACATATACATATCAATATATATGTATATGTATATATATGTATATACATATACATATATACATACATACATACATATATATATATATATATATATATATATATATATATATGTATATGTATATGTATATATACATATACATCTACATCTACACACACACACATATAAAGTTCTCACTTAATAGGGGACTTGGCACTTATTTGGTACACATTTATACACTATTATACATTAAGCAAATCTTCCCTAATATTCTCAAATTATGAATCACATACACACACACACACATATATGTATATATATACATAATATATATATACACACACACACATATATATGTATATATATATGAGTCCATTTGGGTAATTTCTCATGTTGTCAACATGTTAGGTAGATGTGATGATGCTTAGGATAAATTTGATTTTAAAAAGTAGTTGTTGCTAGGAGAGGGTTAGTACCATCAAAATTAGGTCAACAGTGACTGGCAATACTAATTGAGTTTGACATTACTAATACATGTATAGGTGAACTGTAATGAAGGTTTGGATATGTCAGTGTAGGATAGTATATTGATCTGAAATAGATAGCGAGGTTCCTTTATATGTGTAACAACATAACAAAAGGATCAAACCCATAAGGTAGCATGTAGGTGTGATATAATGGTGGGTTAGACCATATTTGAGTGTGCAAGTCATGTATGGTAAACACATGTCAAGATTGTCATTGTCAAGTACTTATACAATATTTTAGTATTTATGAATACCCCTCTCTTATTCTAGTAATGAAATTTAAAGAGTAAAAGAAATAGATATACTTGAGTGTGTACAATACACTTTACCTTTGGTAGGTAGCTCCAATTGTGCAGTCACTCAATAGCAAAACTTATAACAAATTTGTGTAGTCAATGTCCATAGACTAAATATTTGAAATCTAAATGTTTAAATTTTGAGAATTAAAGAGCAAGGAAGTATTACACCTATGTTTTGGTGAAAATCATGGTGCCCTTGCAACTTGTTAGAGATGATGCTTCTTTGTTGAAGCATCAAAGAAAGGTGTTTTCTACCGAAGCACTTAGAGATTAGTTGAACCTTTTATTGAAACATGGAAAAATTATGATTCCTTAGTGAAATGCATGGAGAGTTGGGGTGATTGTGCCTTGAATATGTGTAATTATGCAAGCCCTTGGTTTGGGAAGACAATATGCCCCAACCCTCATAAATGTGGGGAGAAG